>VZQC01007400.1:917209-998639 GCA_009823505.1 Rhizomys pruinosus | reverse complement strand
GATAATATTAACAAAGAAAAAAAAAAAAAAAAAAAAAAAAAAAAAGAATGGGGTGTCAGATTTCCCCGGAACTGGATGTTCTCCTGGAAATTGGAGTTACAGACGGTTCTCAGCCGCATGTGGGTTGTGGGGATCGAACCCTGGGTCTCTGGCAAGAGCGTCGTGTGCTCTTAACCGCTAGCATTCTCCAGCCCCAGATACTCAGCTTTCTAAACATGTACAGAAGATGTTACATAGGAAGCAAATAAGTACCTTAAACACTATACGACTCAGTTTGTGAGAATGGCAGCTCAGCTCATCTCGGGTAAGGAAGGAGGGTAGGGAGGGGGGAGGGAGGAAGGAAGGGAGGAGATGGAGGGAGGGAGGAGGGAGGAGGGAAGATTGATTTACAAACTACTTCTAAAAAAATTTTGATGGCCGGAGATAGCTTAGCAGGTGAAGGCTCTGAGCTTGATGACCTGGGCTTGATCCCCAAACTCCACAATTTTAAAGACAATTGTGACATTTAATCCCCACAATTTTTAAGAAAATTGTGACATTTAAATGCAATGAATGAGGGGCTGGAGACATGGCCTAGTGGTTAAGAGCGCCGATTGCTCTTGCAGAGGACCAGGTTCTAATCCCCAGGCACCCATATGGTGGCTGAGGAACGTCTTTAACTCCATTCCAGGGGATCCGACACCCCTCGTCTGACTCTCTGCGGCACTGCATGACACGGGTTTGCACCAAACTACATGCAGAAAGTAAATCAGAAAAAATGACCTAAAAAATAAAAAATTTGGGCTGGAGAGATATGCTAAAGAGCCAGCGGTTAAAGAGCGCCGACCGCTCGTTACAGAGGACCCGGGTCGAATCCCAGCCAGCACCCACATGGCGGCCGAGAACCGTCTGAAACTCCAATTCCAGGAGAACTCCAGTTCCAGGGGAATCTGACACCCTCTTCTGACCTCTGCGGCATTGCACGACACGGGTGCACAGACTTGCATACAAACGGTACATTTATACACATACAAAAATAAAATTAAATTTAAAAGAAACTTTAAAAAAATTAAATTAAAATAAATAAATAAATAAATAAATAAATAAATAAATAAATAAATAAATGCAATGAATGCTAACTCCTCACCAGCAGAACTAAGGTTCCAGGCTGTACAGAAACACTAACCAGAAGATAAGATTGTACTCAGCACTGACTAGTAGCTCTTTCTCCATTCTCCTGAGCTCAATCACAGTGAAAAATCAGTTATTACACAACATCACCTGGCTGGTTTTTTTGGTCTTTTTGAGACAGGGTCTCCCTGTAGCTCCAGCTGTCCTGGAACTCACTCTGTAGACCAGGCTGGCCTTGAACTCACAAAGATCCGCCTGCCTCTGCCTCCCAAGTGCTAGGATTAAAGGCATGCGCCACCACACCCGGCTAAGAGTGACTTTTATGCAGTTATGCAAGTTGCCTACCACAAGGTGCAGAAGAAGAAACACCAAGCCCAATGATTTCTTCTTTTATTATCATTACATGTATTTATTTGGGGAGGGGCTCATTCATGCCTTGGCGCGTGTCGTGTCAGAGGACAACTTATCAGAGTTGGTTCTCTCTACCACATGGGTCCTGGGGACCAAACTCAAGTCTTCAGGCTTGGCAATAAGCACCTTAATCCACTGAGCCATCTCACCAGCCCAGTGATTTCTAACACCTATAAAAAGATGGCACACGCCATCTTTTTTTATACAGACAACCCTCACTGTCTACAGAGTGAGTTCCAGGACAGCTGGGGCTACAGGGAGACCCTATCTCAAAAAGACCAAAAAAAAAAAAAAAAAAAAAATGTGAAGCTGCTCAACTCTAATGTCTTTTGGGTCTACCAGCCCAAAGAAATTACTGCATTCATGCTGCCTTTCAAAACAATTTTTTTTAATTTTGTTTTGTTTTGTTTAAGATGTATTTTTGGGAGGCAGAGGCAGGCGGATCTTTTTGAGTTCAAGGCCAGCCTGGTCTACAGAATAATTTCCAGGACAGTTGGGGCTACAGGGAGACCCTGTCTCGAAAAGACCCCCCCCCAAAAAGATGTATTTTTGCTGGGCATAGTGGCACACACCTTTAATTCCAGCACTCAGGAGGCAGAGGCAGGTGGATCTCTGTGAGTTCAAGGCCAGCCTGGTCTACATATCAAGCTCCAGGCCAGCTGGGACTAAAGGAAGACCCTGTCTCAAAAAGACCAAAAAAAAAAAATGTATTTTTATGTTATGTGTATAAATGTTTGTGAGCATATATGAACCAAAAGAACAAGTATATATTAAAAGGGAACTTCTTAAATTGGCTTTTACCATATGGTCTGGGTAGTCCAACAATGAGTGTCTCTATACCATGTGTATGCCTGGTGCTCAAGGAGGTCAGACAAGGATGCTAGATCCCTCTGAACTGGAGTTAGAGATGCTTGTTAGCCACCAGGTGGGTGCTAAGAATCGAACTTGCATCCTCTGCAAGAATAGCAAGTGGTCTTAACTGTTGACTTATCGCTCCAGTCCCCAAAAATCTTTTTTTTTTTGTCTTTTTGAGACAGGGTCTCCTTGTAGCCCCAGCCGGCCTGGAACTGGTTATGTAGACCAGGCTGGCCTTGAACTCACAGGGATCTGCCTGCAGTGCTGGGATTAAAGGCACATGCTACTACACCTAGCCCCAAAAATCCTTAATAAAAAAAAAATTTTTTTAAGTCCTTAATAAAGTTTTGGCCTAACTACCCACTATCCTTGTGATGGTTAATCTTACAAACTTGACTGGATTTGGAATCAGCTAAAAGCACAACTATTTGGGATTTTCATGGTTAGGTTAGTTGAAGTAGGAAGACCCACCCCAACTGTGGGAGGCCACCTTCCTGTGGTAGCCCAAAGGAGGTCCCAGGGCAAAGCTTCTGCTGTTTTCCTGATTGCCTTCATGTGTCACTGGTGAGTTCATCCACCCAGCTGCTTCCACTGCAAATGCCACTGCCATCCTTCACTGGCATCAGAACCCTGCTTATTCTGCCTTCTGAAGAACTTCAGCTCTGGACTGGAACTGCTGAACTTTCCAGCCTTACAGACTGGGCAGCTATAAGTTTTTAGCTACTCCAGTGTAAGAAGAGCCATCATGGAACTATCCAGACCATACAGTTAAAGCCAATCTATGAAACTCCCTTTTAATATATATGTATTCTCAGGGCTGGAGAGATGGCCTAACGGTTAAGAGCTCTGACTGCTCTTGCAGAGGACCCAGGTTCGATCCACAGCACCCACATGGCAGCTGAGAACCATCTTTAACTCCAGTTCCAGGGGAATCCGACGCCCTCTTCTGACCTCTGTGGCATTGCATGACACAGGTGCACCAACCTACATGCAGACGGTACACTCATACACTTAAAAAATCAAAAAATAAATAAAAATTAAATATATATATATGTATTCTCTTGGTTCCATTCCTCTAGACAACCCTCACTAGTACACCCCCAATAAGAAATGCACCTAGAAGATGGGGGCCTGGGAGGGGTGCAAAGACAAGACTCATACAAAATTCTGAAAAATAAAAAAAGTTAAAATAAAAAAACAAATTAAGCCTAGAAACATATTAAATAAAAACATCAGCTTGAGCCGGGCGTGGTGGCGCACACCTTTAATCCTAGCACTTGGGAGGCAGAGGCAGGCAGATCCTTGTGAGTTCAAGGCAGCCTGGTCTACAGAGTGAGTTCCAGGACAGCTGGGGCTACAGGGAGACCCTGTCTAGAAAACACCAAAAAAAACAAACAAAACAAAACAAAACAAAAAAATCAGCTTGTATTTAATTAAGGCAATGAAGCCAAATTTTAATAATGCATTTTCCTTGGGGACACACACACACACACACACACACACACACACACACAGAGCCAAACAAATAAAAAAAACCATTTTTGGTTTGACTGAAAGAATGTTTTTGGTTTTTTTGTTTTGTTTTGTTTTGTTTTTTTCTGTATGTGTATGAATGTACTGTCTGCATGCAGGTCTGTGCACCCGTGTCGTGCAATGCCACGGAGGTCAGAAGAGGGTGTCGGATTCCCCTGGAACTGGAGTTCTCTTGGAATTGGAGTTTCACATGGTTCTCGGCCACCATGTGGGTGCTGGGGATTGAACCTAGGTCCTCTCTAAGAGCGGTCGGCGCTCTTAACCGCTAGGCCATCTCTCCAGCCCAAGAATGTTTTTGATGTTGTTGCAAAAATTAACTTTATTGCCAGGTGTGGTGGCCATGCCTTTAATCCTAGCACTCGGGAGGCAGAGGCAGGGGGATCTTTGTGAGTTCAAGGCCAGCCTGGTCTACAGAGTGAGTTCCAGGACAGCTGGGGCTACAGGGAGACCCTGTCTCGAAAAGACAAAAAAAAAAAAAAATTAACTTTATTAAATTTAAAAATCTCAATTCGAGGCAGAGGCAGGCGGATCTTTGTGAGTTCAAGGCCAGCCTGGTCTACAGAGTGAGTTCCAGACAGCTATGGCTACAGGGAAACCCTGTCTCGAAAAGACCAAAAAAATAATAATAATAAAATAAATAAAAATAAAAATCTCAATTCTTAACTGTACATTTCTAATATTCTATGTGATAAAATAAGATATACATATAAAGTGGTTTTTTTCTATATGTTTTTGAGACAATAGAAGAACTGTCTCAAAAACACTAAAGCACCCATGCATTTGGGTTGCAAGCTGAACCAGCTGGTTTGGTTTTTTTTCATAAAACACCATTTTTACTTGAAAAAACAACTGGTAGGAAAACCATAATTATTCAGATTTAGATGTTTGGCAGACTTTTTTTTCAAAAATGAACAAAGTGAGACTGTCACTTCAAGGAAAACAACTGTCAGTATTTGTTGCCAATGATAAAACTTGAGCTTTCAAGAGAAAATTAGAAAAGATTTGTCTGAGGGGCTCAGAGACAGTATTAACAAATGTTTGGGTTTTGGGGTTTTTTTTTAACATTATACAATAGAAAATGTCAACGTTTAGTAGAAAATCTGCATAACTCAGTGCCATAGACTGAGTTGTGTCACCCCATTTCAGATTCAAGTTGAATCCCCATCCCTCATGAGACATTATTGGAAATAGAGGTTTTGGGAGACAGGATTAGCTTAAGGCCTAACATAGGGGGTGGTCAAGATGAAATTAGCATCCTATTAAGAAGAGCTAGATGTAGTGGTGTGCACCTTTAATCCCAGCAGAGGCAGACTTACCTCTGAGAGTTTGAGGCCAGCCTGGTCTATGGAGAAAGTTCTAGGCCATGGGGCACGGGAATGGGAGGGTGGTATGAAGGGAGGGAAGAATAGAACCAGGCAGGCAGACACACATAAGAGAGCTTGAATGTGTTCTCAGGACAGCAAGCACTCTCACCACAACCACCCACGTGTGCAAGGGCACAGCCAGAAGTAGCCCTCAAGCCAAGAAGAAAACCCACATCAGGAAACTAACCAAGCTGGCACCCTGATCCAGGTTTTCTTGCCTCCAAAACTAAGATGCTTTCTACTGTTTAAGCTACCTGATTCTTGATATTTTGTAGCTTGAGGAAACCAAAGCAGTGAATCAGTATTTTTCAAATAATCTTTGCGTGAAACTAACTAAATTTTAATGTAACAACTGGAAAAACGTGTAATCAAATTCCACAAGGCAACAGGCCTTAGGAAACTGCAGTTGTCAAGCTTTTGTATGGCATCAAGAATATCTACAGTTACCCACTAAAGGTATTTACAAACTATTCCTGGGGTTTTCTGTTTGTTTTCTTGCTTCCTTGCCTGTTTTTGATACAAGGTCTTCTATGTAGCTCGGTTTAGACTTTCAAGTACTGGGATTACAGCATTCCTTCTATTTTAACCACATACCTATGTGGGGTTGGATTTTCTTTATATTCTCCAAGCAAAACAATCCATGGCAATAGATTAAATTCTGAAGCACACAAGAATTCAAATATTAAAAAGATTAGAATTTTTTTTTTGAGAAAGGCTTCAATTTGCTATGAAAGTAAGGACAGCTTGAACTTACCTTCCTGCCACTACTTCCTAAATCCTGGGATTACAGGTGTGTGGCATTATAGCCACCACAACTTCTTTTCAATTTATATTTTCTTGTTTGTTTTAAATTTTTTATTTATTTTTTATGTGTATGAATGCATTTGTCCACATGCAGGCCCGTGCACCCGCACCATGCAATGCCTCGGAGGCCAGAAGAGGGTGCCAGACTCCCCTGGAACCAGAGTTAAAGCGACACTTCCCAGCCGCCAGGTGGGTGCCAGGGACCAAACCCAAGTCCCCTGCAAGAGCAGTTGGTGCTCCCAACCCCTAGGCCATCCCCCCAGCCCCTTCAATTTATATTTTCAACATAAATATAAATAAATAAATAAATAAACACACACACACACACACACACACACACACACAAACAGTACTATAGTTTGGATATTTGTGTCCCTCCCAAACTCCTATTGAAAATACCACCATGAGATAGTGGTATTAAGAAGTAAAGGGTTTGGGAAGGTGGTAAAGTCAAGAGGGCTCCACTACTATGAATGGGATTTATATCATTATAAAAGAAGCTTCCTACACCTGATCCTTCTGGTTCTTCAACCAAAGGAGGACACAGCTTTTGTCCCCTCCAAAGGACACAGCAACAAAGAATCATCCTGGAAACAAAGGAAGAGCCCTTTCTAGACACCAAACCTGCTGGCATCATCATCTTTAAACGTCCTAGCCTGAAGAACTATGAGAAGCTTCCATTATGTAAACTACCCTGTCTTAGGGATTGTTACAGCAACAGGAACAAGATCCCGACATCCATGCACACCTGCGTTGGGCCTACCTACACAAGGTAGGTTCAGAGTTAGCTGGTTCAGAGTGTGACTGGCCTTATTTATCTTAACAGTTCCTTGGATGACTCTAGTAAGTAACCAAGACACTATCTAAAGAAGGTTCGGAATGCTGATGTAACAGTTTAAAAAGAGGATGTTTTATATACAGTAGTTCAAAAAGAACAAAGGATTTGTTTTGGTTCTTTTGTTTTTCAGCAGTGTTGGAGATCAAACACAAGGCTTCACACATGCTAAGCAAACATTCTACCACTAAGCTACATTGTCAGACCAAGACCAAAGAAAAGCTGTGGAACAAGGCAAAGCAAGCTATGATACTAGCTTTTCTCTTGCAAAAGAAACCAAATATAAACTACCTAATCCTTATAGCCCTAAATTGTTTCAGATTCTTCTAAACATGAGCAGAATTCTTTATAGTCAAAATGTGAAGATTAAATTCTATGAAGGAGAGGAGACGGCCAACATATTTCTTCCACAGAAACTCAACTATTAGGCTTTTTTCTTTCTACCTTTATCCTTAGGCCCAAGATAAATTACCCTCTTGAGTCTTGACCTCTTTATTCTTAATGTGAAAATGTTGTCACATAACCAACATATGTACTACAGATCAAATACTAATATAATGAGTATATACTAATCTGCATGAGTATAAATATACACTTTTATTTGCAAACAAACTGTATATACAGATAGGAATTTTACTGTTAACTTTAAAAGGCATGAAGACTGGCTGGAGAGATGGCCTAGCGGTTAAGAGCGCCGACCGCTCTTACAGAGGACCCGGGTTTGATCCCCAGCACCCACATGGCGGCCGAGAACCGTCTGAAACTCCAATTCCAGGAGAACTCCAGTTCCAGGGGAATTCGACACCCTCTTCTGACCTCCGCGGCATTGCACGACACGGATGCACAAACTTGCATGCAGACAGTACATTCATACACATACAGAAATAAATAAAAATTTTAAAAAAAGGCATGAAGACACACTAGAAACTAAAATACATACAAAAATTACAAAAAGGAAATATGAACATCAGCAGAAATTGCTAAGTTTGAAGGACATGATCAAAAGACAGATCAAGATAATAGTCTCAAGTCAGCCAAAGACTGACATTTGCTACAAAAAAGTATCTCAGCCCAGGTTTCCTTCAAAATGTCTATACCCAATCCCCACCAGTTTCTTCACAGGCTTGGGAAAAAAAAGTCCTTAATTTCATTTGGGAAAACAAAAGACCCCGAATAGCCAAAACAACCCTGAGTGAAAAGAGCTACACAGGGGGGATCTCTATACCAGACTTTAAACTATACTACAGGGCTATAGTCATAAAAACAGCTTGGTACTGGCGCAAAAACAGACCTGTTGACCAATGGAACAAAACTGAATATCCAAACTTGAGCACATACAATTTCAGCCACCTCATATTTGACAAGGGGGCCAAGAAGACACAATGAAGGAAAGACAGCATCTTCAGCAAGTGGTGTTCGCAAAACTTGATCACCACTTGTAGAAGAATGAAATTAAACCCCTACTTCTCACCCTGCACAAAAGTCAACTCCAGATGGATTAAAGACCTCAACGTGAAACCCCAAACTCTGAAGAAAATAGAAGAAAAAGTTGGCAGCAGACTACAAGACAGAGGCATAGGAAAAGACTTCCTAAATCAGACATCAGCTGCACAAGAATTAAGGTCAGTCGACAATTGACAAATGGGACCTCATTAAACTCAAAAGCTTCTGTACATCAAAAGAAACAATCAAGGAAGTGAAGAGAAATCCCACAGAGTGGGAGGAAACCTTCACTGCAGATACATCTGACAAAGCATTGATTTCCAGAATATATAAACTACTCAAAAAACAAAGAAAAAAGAAAACAAACGACCCGCTCAATAGATGGAGCAAAGAACTGAACAGAGACTTCACAAGCGAGGAATTAGAGATGTCTGAGAAACACCTCAAGAACTGCTCAACATCACTAATCATTAAGGAAATGCAAATCAAAACCACTTTAAGATATCATCTTACTCCAGTAAGACTGGCTAGGATCAAGAAAACAAATGATACCAAGTGCTGGAGAGGTTGTGGGGAAAGGGGAACACTCATCCACTGCTGGTGGGAATGTAAACTCGTGCAGCCACTATGGAAAGCAGTGTGGAGAACCCTTGGAAGACTTGGAATGAACTTGCCACCTGACACAGCCATACCACTCCTGGGCATGTACCCACAAGACTCATCTTACCACAGAGATACATGCACAGCCATGATTATTTCAGCTCTCTTCACAATAGCAAGGAGCTGGAACCAACCCAAGTGCCCCTCAACTGATGAGTGGATAGAGAAAATGTGGTACATCTACACAATGGAATTCTATGCAGCAGTAAAGAAAGATGATATCATGAGCTTTGCAGGAAAATAGCTGGAGCTAGAAGATATCATGCTGAGTGAAGTAACACAGTCCCATTAAAACAAATGACGATATCACTCATCTGTGGATGCTAGCACCAGTTACCTACTTGTATGGCAAACTGAGCAATGTCAATGTGATCTGAAAACTATACTCTTAAATTGTGAATCCCTTAAACTATAATAAATAAAAAAAATGTCTATACCTAAGAAAAAGTAAAAAGCGGTGTGGGCTGGGGCAATGGCTCAATGGGTAGGAGCAGTTGCTTTCAAAGCAAGAGGACCTGAGTTCAAATTCCAGGACCCATATAAAGCCAGGAATGGCCACATGTGCCTGCCATTTCAGGGCAGGGAGACAGGTAGATTCCTCAGATCATTGGCCAGCCAGCCAAGTGAAAAAGAAAACAAACAAACAAAACTGTGAGCTTTGGGGCTGGAGAGATGGCTCAGCAGTTAAGAGCACTGATTACTCTTGCAGAGGATCCAGGTTCAATTCCCAGCACCCACATGGCGGCTAAGAACCATCTTTAACTCCAATTCCAGGGGAATCCGACACCCTCTTCTCACCTCTGCAGCTCTATATGACATGGGTGCACCTACCTACATGCAGACAGTACACTCATACACACACACACACACACACACACACACACACACAAACACACACACAAATTAATCCCAGCACTTGGGAGACAGAGGCAAATGGATCTCTATAGTTCAAGGCCAGCCTGGTCTACAACATGAGTTCCAGGCTAGCCAGGGCTAGGTAGTGAGACCCTTTCTCAACAAAAGAAAACAAAACAAAACAAAAGGGCAAAAAATAAAATGGACATTTTGAAAGGATACAGACAACTTAATAACCCAATTAAAATTCTAAATTCTAAATAAGTAAAAACTTACATCTGAAAAAAAGGGAAGTATGTCTTACTCCTCATTAGAACATATTCCTACATTTTGCCATTTGTCCTTGCTGAGTTCAATTCATCTCTCATATACTTGAAGATGCATGAAGAGCTAGAAGTCACTATGCTCCTAAGTTGAAGGTGAAGACAAAAAGAATTAAATGTTCCTAAAATCAGGCAAGTGCCATGTGATAGTTTAAATGAGCAATGTCTCCCATAGGCTAACAAATTTCAATATTTGGTCCAGTTGGTGGCACTGTTTGAAGAGGTTATGGAACCTTTAGGAGGTGTGGCCTTGCTGGAGGAAGCAGGTCACTGGGGGTGGGCTTTGGGAGTTTACAGCCTTGCCTCACTTCCTTTTACTCTCTCTGCTTTTTGTCTGCAGCTGAAGATGTCATCTTTCAACTTCCTTCTCTGGCGGCTTGCTGCCGTCCTGCCATGACAGACTCTTAGCCCCTCTAGAACCATAAGCCCAAATAAACTCTTGCTTCCATAAGTTGATTTTGGTCATGGTGTTTGTTATCACAGAGACAGAAAGTAACTCATATATACTATAACAGAGGCACATACTGCATGTTCTCTGGGAACAACATAGGAGCACTTTGTCATTTATGACAATCTTAGCATTTCTCAAAGGTTTCTTCAGGGATGTGATATATCTAACCCAAAAGGATGAACGAAAGAAAAAACAGCATAAGCAAAGTTACAAAACACCAATGTATCTTAGCAACTGCAAGGTGCTCAGTACTGTCAGGGCTGGGAGATGAACCAGGAGTGTACACTATACTGCTGAAGAGGCACAGAGCATAGAAGCTCTCATATGTCCTGGGAAAGTGCCAATGAACAGAATCAAGCAGGAAAGTGACAAGGACACATATAAACACCTGTTAGGCAGATGTTCTGGCTGTTGGGTAGAAGACATATGAGATTCCAGTTAGAAGCTACCACACTGTCCAGCAAAACAGCTTGAACTAAAATGGTAATATTAGGAATGGAAGTTTAATTCCAGGAGTATTTAGAAAGATACATGATTAGCTATGAGGAAAAAGGGAAAAAGACTAACCCCTTAGTACCTGAGTAACTAGATTCCTTTAAGTTAGGACAAAAACAGGAAGAAATCATTTTGACTTTCTGCAAGTAGGAAGTGGTATGGAGATGGAGGTCAGAAGCAGACAGCAGCTTTCTTAAAGACACTGAATTGAGAACATTTAATGGCTGTGGTCTAGGTGTAGAGAGTGGCCAGTGAAATGTGTAAGTCTGGAGCTGAACTGCAGACAGAAGTTTGAGTCATTAGCATACGGGCAAAACTACTCACAGAAAGAATCAAAGTCGTCCAGTGAGGCAGGAAGCAGCCCAAGGAGTATCAACATTTATAACAACACAAAAAGATAATAAAGATTTCTTCTTAAATGTCAGCTACTCTCAGTCTCAAAAGCCAGGTCTTCCTGCCTGGCATAATGGTATATACCCGTGAAGCCTGAATTCTGGAGCCTGAGGCAGAAGGCACTCTCCTACTCTACACAGCCAGTTCCAGAATGGCTCCTATCAAGCCCAATGGCCTGAGCTCTATCCCTGGGAACCACATGGTGAAAGGAGAGAACTGAGTCCCTCAAGTTACCTTTTGATCACCACACTGGCACCATGACATGCACACAAGCCTTTTTTAAAATCTCAGCACTCGCTGGGCGTGGTGGCACATGCCTTTAATCCCTGCACTCAGGAGGCAGAAGTAGGCAGATCTCTGTGAGTTCAAGGCCAACCCAGTCTACATAGTGAGTTCCAGGACAGCTGGCAGCTGGGGCTATAGGGAGACCCTGTTTCAAAAAGACCAAAAAAAAAAAAAGAAAAAAAGAAAATCCCAGTACTCAGGAGGCAAAGACAGGTGGATCTCTGTGAGATCAAAACCAGCTTGGTCTACACAGTGAATTCCAGGCCAGTAGAGGCTACAGGGAGACCTTGTCTCAAAAAAAAAAAAAAATCTCTCTTTGCTAAACAACAAAGAAGGGCAAAAACCATAGAGTAAAGCTCAGGCTGGAGACAGTGCTGGCCTTACATGCATGAGACACCCTGGATTCCATCACCACCAAAAAAACCAAAAAAACAATAAAGCTCTTGAGGAGGATGTGGTGGCCTGTGCCTGCAATCCCAGCATTTGAACCAGAGGGAGGGGTAGGAAGAAGAGGTCAAGACTGTCCTTGGCTACATAAGATAAATTGTATTCCAAATGTAAACTGAGTGAGGGAAGATACAATCCAAGAGATTACTGAGTAACAAAAGAGCAGTGTAAGAGAAAGGTTGGCTCCCAACCATTCCCAAGTAAAGTAAAAATATCAGTAATAACAGTAATAGCTACTATATTAAATGCCAACTACGTGCGTCCCTGTTCCAGGTACTTTTTTTATTTAATACATGTATCAACCCAACTACAGAGCATTAATTCCCTTTTAAGTATGTGCAGTGTTCTGCACTTTATTACTCTCTGTAATAAGCTACAGGCAGAAAACGAAGAGGGAAATAATTATATTTGTCTGGATAATAACAAGCAAACAGTATATATTGTATTTTCCACTTCAATAAAGCCTTCATTCTTTCATCTTCAGCTGGCGAACACAGGTGATATGGCATCAGGTCCCATAAAGAAGTCCCGTAGCCCTTTCTTGTGTGTGTGTGTGTGTGTGTGTGTGTGTGTGTGTGTGTGTGTGTTTTGGTCTTTTCGAGACAGGGTCTCCCTGTAGCCCCAGTTGTCCTGGAACTCCCTCTGTAGCCCAGGCTGGCCTCGAACTCACAAAGATCCACCTGCCTCTGCCTCCCAAGTGCTAGGATTAAAGGCGTGCGCCACCACGCCCGGCCTGTAGCCGTTTCTTCATCCCACTGTATCTAAGTCTTTAAGCTTCAAGGAAGAAACTGTGACATGACTTTCATGCGCGCCCCATTCTACTAGAAGAACCTTTAAGATAGAAAACTAAACCAAGTAAAAAAAAAAAAAAAGAAAGAAAGAAAAGAAACCAAGTAGAATAAGCATTTTTTTTTTTTGAGACAGGGTCTCCCTGTAGCCCCAGCTGGAACTCACTATGTACCAGGCTGTCCTTGAACTCACAGAGATCCACCTGCCTCTGCCTCCCGAGTCCTGCAGTTAAAGGCATGTGCCACCATGCCCAGCACAATAAGCTTTTTACTTACATATAAGGTACCCTGATTTCAATTTGCCAAAATGGTTAGAAGGGAAAATTATTTTTATGTAATCCTTTACAATTTAAAAATATTTTCAGTTATTCTATTGGTTGAAGCTCCAATAAATCACTCATGAATATAGATTTCAAATTTATTGAACATCATTTCTTCTCATTCAGGCTGCTAAGCTTCTGAGATATGTAACTGAGGATTTCCTACGTGGGGCACTCTGTATTTCATTCGACAGACCCTCTTGCGTAATCAGGTGAGGGCCAATGTTCTAGGGTAGGCTGCCTATCTGCAAAAAGAAAGACATAAAAATGTTGACTAGGGGGCTGGAGAGATAGCCTAGTGGTTAAGAGCGCAGACCGCTCTTGCAGAGGACCCGGGTTCGATCCCCAGCACCCACATGGCGGCCAAGAACCGTCTGAAACTCCAATTCCAGGAGAACTCCAGTTCCAGGGTAATCCGACACCCTCTTCTAACCTCCGCAGCATTGCACGACACGGGTGCACAAACTTGCATGCAGACAGTACATTCATACACATACAGAAATAAATAAAATTAATTAAAAAAAAAATGTTGACTAGAAGAGTGAAGTGAGCCCAGAGTGGAGGCTCTTCCTCTTATCATGACACTCAGAAAGCTAGAGCACCTCAAAATGCAAGGCCAGCCAGACTATGTAGCAAGTTTCAGGTCAGCCCAAGATATGGAGAGAGACTCTATCTCCAAGAAAAAAAAAATGTTTTAAGTCGTTTGCCAAATCATGACAGTTTCAAGCTAGTACAGCAAAGAATCAGAATCTAGAATATACAGGACTCCTAATTGGAAAAACAGTGCTCTTTCGGAGCTCACAAGAGCAACTACCACCAACCGCCATTCCTATTTCTAGATATGACTGATGTACATTTGTATAATCCGTCACCCGTAGGAACAAACTGGCTTCCTCTAGCTGTTTAGATCACCCCTCTTCTTTAGTATCTGCATATACATATTACAATACAATGTTTATGGGGCCTGGGCTCCATGTTTGAGTGCGTGCTTAGCCTGTGGGAAGCCCTTGGATCAGCAGGGAGGGCAAAGGGGTAAGGAGATAATAAACACTAACAGTGCTTCTTTTTACTTTTTGGTAATTTGCTACTCATATCAAGTGTGCTTATTATTTTAACAGTAGAAGATATAAAGCTTCTTTATACTTAAAAATAAATATAAATTAGAAAATAAAAAAGGAGAGGAAAAGAAAGGAAACTAAAGAAAAGATTGGTTTACACAAGATTCAGGAAAGTCATCCCTTCTGAGAGAGAAAGGAAGGAGCTTCAATCAGGCGGGGCCTCCTGAGAGGCTTCAACACTAAAACCTGGCTGGGGATGCAGTTCAATGGCAGAGCCTTTGTCTACTATGTTCAAGGTCCTAGATTTGATCTGGGGGTGAGAGACAGGTAGCAGGGGTGCTGGAAGCAAAGATCTTTGAGCCTAGAACTTGAACTCAGGAGGCTGAGGCAGGAAGATCATGCTTGGGCTATATAGCAGGACACTGTCTCATCTTCTTTTCGAAAAGTTACGTAATGAATACACGGGTCTTCAACTTGTTACTCTTCTTTAAATTGTGGATTTGTGTTAAATTCACTTATATATATATACATATATATGTATATATATATGTATATATATGTTCATATATATGTATATATATACATATGTATATATATATGAACAAACATACATATATATACATATATATGTATATATGTATATATACATACATATATATGTGTATATATATGTATGTATATATATATATACATGTATATATATATATATATATATATATGAACCACTTCATCATTTGAAAAGAAGATATGAACAGGGTTGGAGAATTCAAATTCATATAATGCAGACTCTGCCACTTGCTGTATTCCTTAAATTATTTATTTATTTATTTATTTATTTATTTATTTATTTATTTGTTGGTCTTTTCGAGACAGGGTCTCCCTGTAGCCCCAGCTATCCTGGAACTCACTCTGTAGAGCAGGCTGGCCTTGAACTCACAAAGATTGGCCTACCTCTGCCTCCCAAATGCTAGGATTAAAGGTGTGTGCCACCACGCACGGCTCCTTAAATCATTTAATACTCTAACAGCACAGTTTTTCTTATTTGATAGATTATGAAGCTAATAACTAACATCTGTTTATTATTTGTCTTGGCATTTAAAGCACTGTTTAAAGTTCCTAAACTGTAAACATACAAACCGTAAATTAATTGTGATATCATAATAACATAATATAATAACTCCTTAATAAGCAATAGAATGCCCTAACACTAAAAGCTCAGTGGTAGAGCAACAAACCTATTCACCAGTCTAGCCTCTGCCTAGCTCTCTATAATAAGGATAACTAATATTGTTCTAACATACACAATGTAATAAATTGTGTTAAATACTTTCTTGGATTATTGTGTTTAACCCACAAAACAATCCTAATGAGGTTAATTTGTTATCCCCACTTTACAGATAAGCGCATTGTGTCCAAGGTCACAAGCTAGCGGTGTGGCTAAGCTTCAGAATGCACACTGCATTCACTCAGCCTCACTTCTAAACTTCAACTGTCTATCCCTCCCATGACACTGGCAGCTCCTTGGCAACTGTTTTATGTTGATCTCCATCTCCCCTGGCACTTAGCAGGCACTAAATAAACAGTGAACATACATATCATATATGTATAATATATATATTTAGGCCAGGTACTGATTGGTCTCATTTGACAGGCTTTGTGAAGTATAGGTGTTTTCTGTTTTCTTTTGCTACTTAACAATTAAGCATGCAATTCAAGATTTCCAATATATTCACAATGTTGTGCAAATATCCACTAAAGATAAAAAAAAAAAAAAAAGGAGGGGGATTGGCCAGTTGTGGTGGTGCACGCCTTTAATCCCAGCACTCGGGAGACAGAGGCAGGAGGATCTCTGTGAGTTCAAGGCCAGCCTGGTCTACATAGTGAGTTCCAGGACAGCTGGGGCTACAGGGAGACCCTGTCTCGAAAAGAAAAAAAAAAAAAAAAAGGGGTGGGGTTGTGACTTGACTTAAATCACTCAGCCTTCACATGGTGAAACTGGGGTTTGAAGTTGGGACCCTTGATTCCTAAATTCCTGAGTTCTTCGTGTACAGTGGCCTCTGTCTTCCAAGACTTCTACCTACTCTCCCCTTTTCACAGTGTCTGCAGGAAGAAATGAGGTGAGGATGCTAAAATTTTCTGTACACTTTACTACTGCATCAGTGACCATGGCTATGAGAAAAAGAAAGAAAAAAATCCACCAAGACAGCTCTCCCAAGTGACTACTTTTCATTTTTAGCTTCCAAAAAGTAGGGCTCTAACATGAACGTCGAATCTCTAGAACATGCCTGTAGATCCACAAAAGCAATGTCTGCACCCCAGAGAAACATGAGGAGGAGAAATGCCTGATTAGTTAGATTACACTCTCATTGAATTACAGCTAACTGGCTCGGCCTTGATTTTTCTTATTGTAATACAGAAAGCATCTTCATAACAAAGCACTTCCAATTCCAAGGATAACTCTAACCTTCCATCCTTCATCATTTTTAAAGATTCTAAATGAGTATTTTTATGTACTCAACTATGAAATCCAAGGAAAATGGTTTGTTTTCTGGCTAAACACTAAAGCTTTAATAAAAACAAAAAAATCATTTTGATCCCCACTGGTGTCAGTTTTATCCTCTTTCCACAGCTCCTCATTTTCCCTCAGTCTGGGCCCTAATCAGCAACCACTTCAAGTTTAACATGTCATAGTTAATGCAATTAAGTCCAGAAAACTGTTTCCCTAAAGATGGTCCCCCATCTGCACTCCTCCTCTCTACCATCAGTCATCAAATTCTACCATGAGAATGCGCTTATCTCCAAGTTTTAAATCAAATTTTGGATGAATTGATGGCAGTATTATTTTTGTAGTTAATACAATGTGCCTACATGAGCATTGTCCCCTTAGAAATAAAATGATTGCATAGACTTCATTTATACACCTGACAGAATTCTGATCGCTGGAGTTTCTTCGGAAGAAAATTCAATCTATGGGAATAGCCCAATTATTTTAAATCTGATCGAGCAATGTCAAGGACAATCAGATGAAAAACCCCATCAGTACCAAACCATCTCACCAATGAATATTTATGACATTTCCATATTTCCCATCCTCTCTCTGTTTACATAAAGCAGTGGTGCCAAGACTCATCGCAGGATTATTAGCCTGCAATACAATGATGGGCCTAATTGCCTTGCAATCTGGGACACCAATAAATGGAGTCTTCAAGCAATCAATTTTACTGGGGGTGGAGGTGGCTAAGCTCTTTCTGCATACTGCCCACCTAGAAAATAAATTCAGTCTTCAGATTCTTCAGTTCCATTCATCAGCTCTCAAGCAAGAGTGCACCCTTAACAATCTCAAGTTCATCAAAATCTATTTAAATTCCGAATACCAGGACTAGTTGTAGATGCACCAGGGGGAGAGAGAAAGGAGAAGGCAACACACAACCAATATACAGTTTCATCTTCTCCCACCTTTCTTTTGAGAGTGGGTCCCCCCCCAACTTTCTCTTTATGACATATGAAAAGCAAAAAGCACCCTACTCTCCTTAATGCCACCTTAAATGAATGCTCTCTCAACTTTACCCTTTGGGCTGCTGTTATTTCCAAATGACTCTAATACAAAACAAACAAAAGACAGCTTAAGATATTCTCTAGGAGAATCTTTAACGCGCCATTTCCATCCCTAGAGAAATTCTATCAGTGACCTTCTTACGATTGTCCCTACCCAAATACAGTCACCAAACTGTGATAGCTGTCCTCTTGAGGACATCCTAATCCTTCCTCTCCACCCCAGCTGTGCTCACTTCCCCTTCTCACCATCCTCTCTGTCCCAACCTTACCCACAGCTCCCCAGGTCTCTGGTGCCTTAAATGTGCCCTCTGCCACCTCACCACCAGCAACCAGCTCATCATAGACATTACTTCTGCAAAACTGGCAGAGGACATTTTCTTCTAGAGACCATCCCCTTGCCTTACTCGACACCTGCTAGTCTTCCACGTCCTCTGCATCCAACCTACACCCCAGCGAGCCACCAGGCTCTCTCCAGGGACCCTAAACTCACCCTAGATATGTTTCCACTGTTCCCCAACCCCAATTTCAATCCCTGCCTCCCTATTTGGGGTCGAACTTCCAACTTAATCCCTTCTGTCAGCTCACCACGACTCTCTCATTGAAAGTCTCATCCCCACCAGCCCATATTCCAACCTCTGCCAGCCTACCCCAGGAAAACCCCAAATTCTACCTTTTCTGTTCCTTCCAAACCTAAGCTATTTCTGTAAATCTTCACAAATTCCACCTTCCCCGGACGACAAGTGCCCACATCGAGCTTAGGTCCCAAGCCCATGCCAAACCCCTCGCCAGCCCCTACCATCTCCATCAGCCTGCCCCAGGTCCACTCCAAATCCCACCTTTCCTGAATGGGCACTCCCCAGGGTCCCATCCAACGTTTGCATCCCACTCTACACTGAAAGCATCCCTTTAGCCCCCACCCCAACTCTGATCCCAAGCTGTCAACTGCTCCAAGCCAGCCCCAAATCATCACCTTCATTCAGTCCCCTCCCCCATTAGAAGACATCCCACTCCAGTTTCATCTTCCACCTCGCCCCAGGATCATCCCAAATCCCACCTCGATACTCCCCACTCCACGCTCCCGTCCCAGGTCCGATTATCCCTCCAGGAAAAGTCGCCTTCCCTCGCCACCCTCCCCGGACCTGCAGGAGTCCCACCCTCACCCCACCCCCAGCCCGCGCTCCGACCGGTCTCCCCCGCCGGCCCGCCGCTCCATCTCCACCTCGGCCCCCTCCCCCAGCCCGCGCGGGGGCCGCGCAGCCCCCACCCTCCTCCTCGCCCGCGCCACCAGTCCGGGCTCCCGAGGAGACGGCCGGGGGGCGGGGGTCTGCTCACCCGCGAGCAGCAGCAGGCGAAGATCGCGGCGGCGGCGGCAGCGGCAGCGGAGGCGACGGTGTCCTTGTCTTCTCCGGAGGCTGCAGAGGCGAAGCTCTCGCTCCCTCGTCCGTGTCCAGTAGGGTGGCGGATGGCGCGCAGGGACAGGAGCCTCCTCCTCCTCCTTCTTCTCCTCAGCTACTCGGCTCTGAATCCTCTGCAGTAGCCGCGGAGAAGCCCGACGGTGGGGGGAGGGGACGCTCGGCTGCGGGCAAGAGAGGAGGAGGCGGAGGGAGGGGGCGGGGGACCGCTGAGAAGGGCAGGGGAGGAGAAGCCCGCACGCTGTCGCGACACGTCCCACAGCCTCAGTGCTAGTGGACTACAATTCCCAGTATGCCCTGCCGCGGCCTTGGCGCGGCCTGTGCCTCTATACCGCGCCCGGGGCTGAGGTACCTCGCCCTGTTGGACAGTGGAATGCAGCCGAGAGGCCGCGGGCGGCTTTTGTAAACTCACAGATCGCCTTTGGGGCAACTGAGTTTTTCCGCTGCCTCATCTCCTTGTGGCAGAGCGCTCTATGACTCCAACCTGCTAAAACACCCGCTGCCGCCTGAGGGACTACACGTCCCAGAATGCCACACGGCCTCCCACTCTCTCTTTCCGGACACTTCTCAGACCCGGTACTACAGTTCCCAGAGTGTGGTCCTTGACAAATGCTGGGAGATGCAGTTTTCCGAGCTTCCTCCATGTTAAGAAAAAGAAGTGAAAGAGAGGAAAAAGGGAAGGAGTATTTCAACCTACTGAGCATGGGCCTAGATTGGCTGCATCACCTGTAATGCTGTGCTGTCCTTGCCATCTGCGTTGACAGTCTCGTCAGAACTAATGCGGCAGAGCTGCCTCACTGTCTTCCCTGCAAATTTGAGGGCGATTCTGCAACTTGAATCCAAATGTAAAAAGGGCATTTATTTACGTTTACATTACTTATAAGTATTTAACTTGGAAAGATAATAAAAAAATTTAAAGAATACCCAAGATTGTTATATGAGGTTGTTGAATATGAGGTGGGGGAAATGTAGCTATCCGTCAGTAGGGGGCTGATATGAAATAAATGGTGATGCGAACATAAAATGTGCTAAGCAGCCATTTAAAATGCTGATAAAGATCTAGGCACCAAAGGGTTTTCAGAATTTGCTCTCACGGGGTAGAAATTGATTGCAGAATAGCATGTTAAGACAAGTTCGACTTATTTGAAGTTTGAGGAGATATTTTATAAGCATAGAAAGATTTCAAGGAAGAGGTTCTCCTAAATATTATCAGTGATTATCTTTGAGGAAAAAGGTGTTGGGTTTCAAGTTACTTTTATTTTTATATTGCCTGAATTGTTTAAAGAAGTACATAGCACTTTCTAAAACCGAAAGGCTATTTCCGAAAAATAAAATTTCCCTAATACAACCACCTCATTTTCCTGCCTAGAAACTTTGCATGGTTCTCCATTGCCTGAATGTGCTTCGGGACTGTGTCTGTCTTGTCTTAGCTTTCTGTGTGCTCAATAGCCCCACTATTAAAATACTGGTAGTTACTTGCTATATTAATTTTCTGATTGCTGAGACAAAATACCTGACAAAAGCGGCATACGGAAGGAAGGGTTTATGCTGGCTCAGTTTCATGGTAGGAGTGAAGGCAGGAACCGGTCACATTGCATCCACGGCCAATAAGCAGGAAGGAAGGAATGCC
Source organism: Rhizomys pruinosus (assembly GCA_009823505.1). Taxonomy (NCBI): domain Eukaryota; kingdom Metazoa; phylum Chordata; class Mammalia; order Rodentia; family Spalacidae; genus Rhizomys; species Rhizomys pruinosus. The sequence goes on along the minus strand of VZQC01007400.1, from coordinate 977,612 downwards.
TGCGCCCAGCTTGCTCCCTTTCTTTCTGTCCCAGGACCCCCACCCCATGGATTAGTACTGCCCACATTTAGGGTGAGTCTCCCTACCTTAGTTAACCTCATCTAGATAATCCTCAGATGTGCCCAGAGATTTGGTTTTCCTGGTAATTCTAAATCCCATGAAATTTATAAGATTAACCATCACACTTGTAATTAATTCATAAAAGAACATTAAGTAAGCAAGGAGAATTTTCCTCAGATCTCAGTGCTTCTTCTCAAATTGCAAAATGTTCCATTTTCTGAGTTTCCCACACTCCCTCCTTTCTCTTTTTTACACCCCCCCCCTAGATTTTTGCATCAAGGTCTCATACCTCAGGTTGGACTGAAACTGGCTATGTAGTTGATGCTGGCCTTTAGAACCTGTTCTTCCCTCCTGAACCTGATCTACCTCCTGAGTACTAGAAATAGAGCCACATGCATGTACCCAGCTTTTTCTTTATTTTCCACTCATCCTCCAAATCCAAGACAAAGCTCTACCTTCCCTAGAACGTAGTATAAGCACACTGTTTTTTTCCTTTTTTTTTTTTTTGGTCTTTTCGAGACAGGGTCTCCCTGTAGTCCCAGCTGACCTGGAACTTACTCCGTAGACCAGGCTGGCCTTGAACTCAAAAAGATCCGTCTGCCTCTGCCTCCCAAGTGCTAGGATTAAAGGCGTGCGCCACCACGCCCGGCTTTTTTTTCCTTATATCTTAATTCTTTNATATATATATATATATATAGTGCAAGATTATGTTACTAATCAGATCTAGACCCCTGTCCCCCCCAACCCTTAATTCTTTATTTTATTTATTTACTTTATGTGTCTGAATGTATTGCCTGCATGGTTGTAAGTGGACCTGTGTTGTACGGTGCCCTCAGAAGTCAGAAGAGGGCGATGGATCCCCTGGACCTGGAGTTACAGATGATTGTTAGCTGCCTTGTGGCTGTTAGTATCAAACCCAGGTCTTCTGCAAAAGCAGCCAGTGCTCTTAACCCCTGAGCCATCTCTCCAACCCATATCTTTTTTTTTCCTTTTTTTTTTCTTTTTTTGGGGGGAGATAGGGTATCCCTGTAGCTCCAGCTGTCCTGGAACTCACTCTGTAGACCAGGCTGGCCTTGAACTCACAGAGATCCACCTGCCTCTGCTTCCCAAGTGCTAGGCTTAAAGATGGTTCTTAGCCACCATGTGGGTGCTGGGAATCGAATCTGGGTCCTCTACAAGAGCAGTCGACACTCTTAACCTCTGAGCCATCTCTCCATCCCCAGCCCATATCTTAATTCTTAAAGGAGGTTTCTTATTCGTGAGCCAGAAATCATTGCATGGAGGGTAAGTGAAAATAAGAGAACAGTTATTATAAAGGGCCAGCTACACAAAGCATCCTCTAGAGAATGAATAAAATGCACCTGCAGGGCTGGAGAGATGGCTCAGCAAGTAAAGGCAATAACTGAGCAAGCCTGACAACCAAAGTCTAATCCTCCAGAACCTACCACATAAAAAAAAAAACAATGTGGTCCCAACATCTGTAATCTCAGCACTTCTGGAGCAAGATAGGAGGCAAAGATGGGAAATCACCCAGAAGCTTGAGAACCCACTAGCCTGGAGTCCAAAGTTCAACAGAAGAAATGAGAAACTATACCTCAGCAAGGTAGGAGAGAGTTGACTCCCAAAAGTTTCTTTGGTGCTTTCTTTGGCGGTGCTGGGTATCAAACCTGCCAGAGTAGCAGAGTCCTATACTTTTTTCTTTTTAAGTTGAATTACCTTCGACATATATCCTTTTCTCTGATTCCAATTACAAGTAAAGCTTTTAATGATTTGGGGTGATGGAAGATATATTCTTTCCTCTAGTTGAATGTTGTAACAGATACCAGTAATCTCAAAACTCAGGAGACTAAGGTAGGAAAATTGAGTATTTATTTTGTTTGCTACATAGACATTATCTCAAAGAAAGAAAGAAAGAGAGAGAGAGAAAGGCTAAGAGTAGTGGCATGTGTATATGTGTATATAGTCCCAACACTTGAGAAATGGACACCAGAGAATCATAGTACAAGGCCAGCCTGGGCTACATGGACCATGTCTCAGAGAGAGAGAAGTTGAGATTTTCTTTTCTCTACCAGTTTTATTTAAATTATTTACTTTCTCAAACATACCTTTTATCTTTGTTGATTTTCTTTTTTACTGATTAATGTTTCGGCCATCATGAAATTTATTTGTTAGGAATTATTTCCATCTTCCTTAAGAGGAATTGAGCCATTGTTGATTTTATTTTGTGTTGATTATTCCTACTAAAAGGAATTTTCCCAGGGGTCAGCCATGCCGTGTTCAATGTTCTAACAAAGACAGGATCATTCGGTCTGCTCTTCCACCCCCAGTAGATTGTACTATCTGTAGCTTTAGTCATTGTTTTATTTTATGTTGAATTGTTTCTATCATATGTAATTTATTCTGTAATCCTATCAAAACAAGCTCAGAGTCAAGATGACAGTGTCCAATAACTGTCCTTATCTGTTACTCTCTGATTAACTTGCAGTTTGTCATGATTTTGTCCCAGGACTGTTGTTAATGAGATCCTTTGTATTCTCAAAGCGCCTCTGGATGGCTTGGCACAAATTCGGGTTTTATTTTTTTATTTTTTCTTAGTCTTTTTTGAGACAGGTTCTCCCTGCAGCTCAGCTGTCCTGGAACTCACTCTGTAGACCAGACTGGCCTTGAACTCACAAAGATTCACCTGCCTCTGCCTCCCAAGTGCTAGGATTAAAGGCGTACACCACCACACCTGGCATTATTTTTTAAAGTGTTCTGGGGGGCTGGAGAGAGGGCTTAGTGGTTAAGAGCACCTGCTGCTCTGGCAGAGGAACTGGGTTTGGTTCCCAGCACCCACATGGCAGTTAACAACCCTGTAACTCCTGTTCTAGTGGATCTGACACCCTCTTCTGGGCTTTTCGGGAATTGTATGCAGGTGGTACACTTACAAACATCCAGGCCATTCACTCATACACATTAATAATGTAAGGGGGCTGGAGAGATGTCTCAGCAATTAAGAGCACTGGCTGCTCTTGCAGAGCACCCAGGTTTGATTTCCAGCACCCACATGGCAACTAACAACTGTCCATCAACTCCAGTTCCAGAGGATTTGACAACCTCTGAGAATGTTGCATAACATGGGTATACTTACATGCGGCAATACATTCATACACATAAACTAGAAATGATAAATTTAAAAATAATATATATTTTTTGTCTTTTTCAGGCAGGAAATCCCTGTAGTTCCTGCTGACCTGGAACTCACCATGTAGACCAGGCTGGTCTTGAACTCAGAGGTCCGCCTGGCTCTGCCTTCCAAGTGCTGAAGTTAAAGGCTTGTGCCAACACACCTGGCTAATAAAATAAATTTTATTTTTTTAATTATTTATTTATTTATTTATTTATTTTCTTTTTGGTATTTTTGAGACAGGGTTTCCCTGTAGCCCCAGCTGTCCTGGAACTCGCTCTGTAGACCAGGCTGGCCTTGGACTCACAAAGATCCGCCTACCTCTGCCTCCTGAGTGCTAGGATTAAAGGCTTGCGCCACCACGCCCAGCTATTTATTTATATTTTATGTGTATGAATGTACTGTCTGCATGTAGGTTTGTGCACCCGTGTCGTGCAATGCTGTGGAGGTCAGAAGAGGGTGTTGGATTCCCCTGGAACTGGAGTTCTCCTGGAATTGGAGTTACAGACGGTTCTCAGCCGCCATGTGGGTGCTGGGGATCGAACCCGGGTCCTCTGCAAGAGAGATCGGCACTCTTAACCGCTAGGCCATCCCTCCAGCCCCAAAATAAATTTTAAAATAAATAAAACTGCTAGCCGGGCATGGTGGCGCACGCCTTTAATCCTAGCACTTGGGAGGCAGAGGCAGGCGGATCTTTGTGAGTTCAAGGCCAGCCTGGTCTACAAAGTGAGCTCCAGGCCAGCTGGGACTAAAGGGAGACCCTGTCTCAAAAAGACCAAAAATAAATAAATAAATAAATAAATAAATAAATAAATAAATAAATAAAACTGCTTTGAGACCAGCTTTCCGGGAGGTGGAGGCAGGAAGATTGGGAGTTCAAAGACCAACCTCAGCCACATAGGGAGTTTGAAGCCAGCCTGTGTTTAAAAAAATAAATCTGGGCATGGTGGCACACACCCTTCACCCTGAGCCTCCTGATGTCCCCTACCCTTTTTATTTTTTATTTTTAAATGTATTTATTTTATGTGTATGTGTGTTTTGTCTGAGTGTACCACATGCGTGCAGCTCTTATGGAGGTCGGAAGACAGTATCAGATCCCCTGGAGCTGGAGTTACAGACAGTTTGTGGGTGCTGGGAACTGAACCTGGGTTCCCTGCAAGAGCAACCAGTGTTCTTAACTGTTAAACTATCTCTCTAGTATGCCCCACCCACATACTTTTTTTTTTATGTGTATGAGTGTACTGTCTGCATGTAGGTTGGTGCACCCATGTCATGCTATGCCACGGAGGTTAGAAGAGGGCGTCGGATTCCCCTGAAACTGGAGTTAAAAACCGTTCTCAGAGCTGGGCATGGTGGCGCACGCCTTTAATCCTAGCACTTGGGAGGCAGAGGCAGGCGGATGTTTGTGAGTTCAAGGCCAGCCTGGTCTATGGAGTGCGTTCCAGGACAGCTGGAGCTACAGGGAGACCCTGTCTCGAAAAGACCAAAAAAAAAAAAAAAAATTCTCAGCCACCATGTGGGTGCTGGCGATCAAACCTGGGTCCTCTGCAAGAGCAGTTGGCACTCTTAACTGCTGAACTATCTCTCCAGCACCCCCACACACACACACTTTTTAAAGATTTATGTGTGTATGTGCACATGAGTGTGGGTACCTGCAGAGGCCAGAAGAGGGCGCTGAGTCCCTTGGAGATGGAGGACTTGTGAGCCACCTGAGAAGGGCGCTGGGAACTGAACTCTGGTCCTCTGAAAGAGCAGCAAACACTCTCTACCACTGGAGCCATCTTTCCAGCCCCTCGTGTGCCCATTTTATAATAGAGGAAGGAAGGGATCAGCTGAGCTACAATTAAAACCAGGCCTTGGTTTAATTATCAGTGCAGTTTGACTGGTTATAACTTCCAGAGTTATAAGATGGCTCAGTGGTTAAGAGCACCCACTTCTCTTGCAGAGGACCTGGGTTCGATTCCCAGCACCCACATGGAGGCTAAGACAGTCTTTAACTCCAGTTCTAGGGGAATCTGACACCCTCTTCTAACCTCCGCAGCATTACATGACACAGGTGCACCAACCTATATGCAGACAGTACACTTATATATATAAAAAATAATAAAAAAAAAAAAGGAAGAAGAAAAAGAACTTTCTATGATTGAAAATGAGACAAAAATGTGAAAATGTTTTGTAAATGGCCTGGGCAAACAGAAATAACTGCCATTTGTGTTGAAGGCTGTTACTTGAATGTGTTATGCCAGTTTACTAGAGTGTTAGGAAGCCAATAACACACCACTGATATTCAATACACGAGTATCAAATGTCCATTCTAAGATTTCATCCCAGCAGTCAAAAGTAAAGGAATAAAATTGCATCCATCCTCCAGGACCTAATCCAGGCATCAAGAAGCATCTCCTGACCCCTGGCTTGGTTAGAGGTCTGCTCTGGGCTCCCACCAACTGCTCCCACTCTTTACACTCTTCCCCTCTTTCCTCAGTAAGGCCTAAGAGATGCCATTCATCTCTGTGACCTAGAGTTCAAGCTATCTCAAGGCCTCTGGCAAGCTAGGGGTTTAATAAGTGACTGAGGGCTGGAGAGATGGCCTAGCGGTTAAGAGCACCGACTGCTCTTACAGAGGACCTGGGTTCGATCCCCAGCACCCACATGGCGGCTGAGAACCGCCTGTAACTCCAATTCCAGGAGAACTCCAGTTCCAGGGGAATCTGACGCCCTCTTCTGAAAAAAAGAATATTTATATCTAGTTCTGGCAGGCAGCCAATTCAGGCAATAACCTATCTTCTTTTGGGGGGCTCTGAGACCTCTCTGGTCAATAACTCCACAGGAAAGAAAATCCACATGTGGTACGGAGCTTCCTTTCTCTTTCTTTCTTTCTTTTTTTTTTTTCTTTCTTTCCTTATTTATTTTTATTTATTTAGTTTTCTGTATGTGTATGATGTAACTGTCTGCATGCAGGTTTGGTGCACCCCGTGTCGTGCAAGCCGTGGAGGTCAGAAGAGGGTGTCAGATTCCCCTGGAAACTGGAATTCTCCTGGATTGGAGTTTCAGAGGTTTCAGCGCCATGTGGGTGCTGGGGATTTCGAACCCGGGTCCTCTGTAAGCGGTTGGCGCTCTAACCGCTAGGCCATCTCTCCAGCCCCTGGTACTCTGGAGGTTCTTTGTTTTAAAAGCTGTGATTTGGGGCTGGAGACGATGGCCTAGCTTGGGTTAAAGACCAACTGCTCTTTTTGGAGGACCCCCAGGTTCGCTCCCCAGCCACCCCACTTGGCAGACTGAGAATTTTTCTGTATACCAATTCCAGGAGAAGAAACTCCAGGTCCCGAGGGAATTCCGACACCCAATCTTCTGATGACTCCGTGGCATGCCAACGACAACAGAGTGCACAAAACCACATGCAGACAAGTAATATACAATTATAATAAATATAAAATTATAAAAAAAATTAAAAAGCCTGGTGATTGATGTGCTAGATTGGCTATGTACTCTTAAACCAGGCAACTCAGGAGCTGAAGGCAGGTAGGTCTTTTAACAATATTTTAATGTAGCAAGAGAGATGGGTAGAGAGATGTCAGCCTGGAACTAAAAAGACCTTCCTTGCCAGCACGGGACATGGTGGTGCATGGCTTTAAATCCGAGCACTCGGGAGGCAGAGGCAGGCAGATTTCTGTGAGTTCAGGCCAAGCCTGGTCTACATTAGCGGGATTCCCAGGGCCAGCTGGTGACCATAGGAGACCTATCTCAGGAATGACCTGCAAAAAAAGTTAATTTTTAATTATATTTTTTGTTTATNACACTCACTATGTAAACCAGGCTGGCTTTGAATTTAGCAGAGATCGGTCCTGCTCTCGTGCCTCTTGGGTCCTGAGTGTCGGGATTAAAAGGTGTGGGTGCCACCAGTGCCTGGCCTACTCTTATTCTTATTTTTTTTTTTTTTTTGTTTTCTTATTGGTCTTTTTGAAACAGGAGTTCGTCGCCCTTTTAGTCCCAGGCTGCTCTTGAAGCTCTTACCTGTGTAAACCTAAGGGCTGGCCTTTGAACTCACCGAGATTCCGCCTGCCTCCTGCCTCCCGAATGTGCTAGATTAGGCGTGCAGCCAGTTCGTCTACGACCAACCTTACACTTATCTTTAAAGTCTGTGCTAGTTGTGTAACAGCTGTTTACATAAAGTACTGCCTTGCTAGACTGGAAAGCTGGGCACCACTTCCTCTAAGTCGGCCTTTGTCAGTGGCAAGCTTACTCTGCTCACTTCAGTTTTTCATCCATGCAGAGCATTCTGTAACCGTGGTTAATTTTTATCTATTGCTGGGGGAGAGGAGTCTGCCAGTTGGCTGTTTTCACCTGGATGAGAAAACAGGTGTTAGGTGGGAAGTGAGCCTTCATACAGATAGGTTATGGCTTCAGAAGTGGCTAGAAGGATAGGGAACATAGAAACCCAGACATCAAAAACTCTTCCCTCTGACTAAGCTGCCCACGCGTGTGTAGAGGCTGCAGCTGCTAAGGAATGGCCGTTCCCCAAGATAGACTTCTGTGTATGTGTGCTTCTGTATTTTGTAATAATTATTTTTAATTTTTAAAATTTTATTATTTTCGGTATATGTGATGAATTGTACTGTCTGCGATGCAGGTGTGTGTCAGCCCGTGTTGCAGAGGTGCAGAGCAGAGGTGGTCAGATTCCCTGGGAACTGATTCTCCGTGGAATTGGAGTTATCGAGTACGGTTCTCGGGCTGCCAGTGGGTGCTGGGGATCGAACCCGGGTCCTCTGTAAGAGGTGGTGGCGCTCTTAACCGCTAGGCCATCTCTCCAGCCCCTGTCATTGCTTTTTCCTTTATACTTCATTTAATGTGTTATTTTTCTTTGTATTTGAATGTGATTGATCTGTATAGTCGTATGTAGTATGGGTCAGTGTAATTGATTGACTGAATTTCATGTAATTTCAGCCACCGACTCTTTATGTGTAATAGAAGTGTACTGCTACCTGCAGTGTAGTTGTGACATGCCGTGTCATGACAATGACCGTGTGGATGCATCAGCCTTTAATTTTATTTATTTTTGTATGTGTATGAATGTACTGTCTGCATGCAAGTCTGTGCACCCGTGTCGTGCAATGCCGCGGAGGTCAGAAGAGGGTGTCAGATTCCCCTGAACTGGAGTTCTCCTGGAATTGGAGTTACAGATGGTTCTCAGCCGCCGTGTGGGTGCTGGGGATTGAACCCGGGTCCTCTGCAAGAACAGTCGGTGCTCTTAACCACTAGGCTATCTTTCCAGCCCCCAGAACTAGATAATAAGACCCTGTTTCTGTTTCTGAAGATACTGTGTGCTTTCGTGTCACAGGACACAGAGAAATCGAGATAGAACTAAGCTGTCAATTCCCTCCCTGCTGGCCAGCATTCATGAGCCGGAAGGTGTCACAGGCTGCTGGAGGAGAAAACTCATCAACAGTCTGACCCGGCTGTAGACCATGTGTGCTACGATACAGACCAGCCAGGCAGGCTATGCCCACTGCTGCAAGAGTGAAAGGTCTATTTGGGGAATGACCAACTGTTCGAAGATTGGAATTGAGGCCCACTCTATGGGAGGGAATATACACCTAATACTGTAAGCCTAGTCAAAAGCCTATGGCTGGAGAAGGCTGGGGCTGGAGAGATGGCCTAGTGCTTAAGAGCGCTGGTTGATCTTGCAAAGGACCCGAGTCAGTTTCCAGCACCCACACAGTGGCTAACAATCTGAAGCCCCAGTTCCAGATGATATGACTCTCTCTTCTGGCCTGCACAGACATTGCATGGATAGAATTCACTTACATACATGCAGGGGGAAAGTCACACAAATAAAAAAGAGTAAAGAAAAAAAAGCCTATGACTAGAGAAAGCATACCCAAGGCATACCTCCCCAGATAAGACATCAAACTGCCTCCTAAAAATCTATGTTTATGCCGGGTGTGGTGGTGCACACCTTTAAGGCAGAGAGGCAGGAGGATCTCTGTGAGTTCAAGGCCAGCCTGGTCTACATAGTGAGTTCCAAGCCAGCTGGGGCTACAGGGAAAGAAATTTATGTTTATACCTCTAGTTCCTTTATTATTATTTTTTTATGTGTATGAGTGTACCGTCTGCATGTAGGTCGGTGCACCCATGTCGTGCAATGACGTAGAGGTCAGAAGAGGGCGTCGGATTCCCTTGGAACTGGAGTTAAAGACTGTTCTTAGTCGCCAAGTGGGTGCTGGGAATCAAACCGGGGTCCTCTGCAAGAGGACCGCTGAGCCATCTCTCCAGCCTCCCGCTAGTTCCTTTTCTCAGAGGTTAATGCAGAGCCTTATATCTGGTCAAAATGGGAAGAACAAGTGATGCATGAGTGCTCAGCTTTAAACAGAATGTCTGTATCACCACCACCCACAGCCCAGGGAACATCAAAGGAAGGGCAGAAGCATTTAAGAGCTGGAGGATGGGGACGAGTGCCAGAACATGCTGCTGTCTTCCAGATCTGATACTGCAACCACAAGTATGCAGCAGCCACATCCGCCTGCACACGACTGGGCCCTCGAACTTTGCATCATGGATACAGGAGGTACCCATGGGGCCCAGACCTCTCCTGAGGAGCTGATGAGCGGATAACTGTTCATAGTTGCTGGAGGAGAAGGTGTCATTCCCCAGTGGCTACACCACTGGGGAACCAGGTGGAAGAGGTGAGTTTCAGAGGGAAAGTAAGGAGGACATCAGAGGGGTAATGGGGGTGAGTCTATGTCATATATATGTATGAAATGGTCAGGGCTGGAGAGATGACCTAGTGGTTAAGAGCACCGACTGCTCTTGCAGAAGACCCAGGTTTGATCCCCAGCACCCACATGGCAGCTAAGAACCGTCTGTAACTCCAATTCCAGGAGAACTCCAGTTCCAGGGGAATCCAAGACTCTCTTCTGACCTCTGCAACACGGGTGCACACACCTGCATGCAGACAGTACATTCATACACATACCGAAAAATAAATAAAATTTAAAAATTAAAAATATTTATTAAAAAAAAGCAAATAACAGAAGTATCTTGGGGAAGCCATCTTAGCAGCTGCAGCCTCTACACGGTGGGAGTAGTCAGAGGGAAGAGTTTTGATGTCTTGGGTTCAGTTCCTTCCTCTACCACTTCTGAAGCCATAACCTCTGTGAGGTCACTTCCCACCTACACCTGTTTTCTCATCCATGAAAACAGCCAACCTGGCAGACTCCTCTCCCCCAGAATAGATAAAAATTAACCACGGTTACAGATGCTCTGCATGGGATGAAAAACTGAGTGAGCAGAGTAAGGCTTGCCACTGACAAAGGCCAGACTTAGAGGAAGTGGTTGCAGTTTCAGTCTAGCAGAGTCCTTTATGTAAAGCTGTTCAAATAGACAGACTTTAAAAGATAAGTGTAAGGTGGTCGTGGTGGTGCACGCCTTTAATCCTAGCACTTGGGAGGCAGAGGCAGGCGGATCTCGGTGAGTTCAAGGCCAGCCTGGTTTACAGAGTGAGCTCCAAGCCAGCTGGGACTAAAGGGAGACCCTGTCTCAAAAAGACCAAAAAAAAAAAAAAGATGAGTGTAGAGACAGCAGGATGGCTCTGCAGGTGAAGAGTCCTGGTGCCAAGCCTGGCAGCAGAGTGTGGTCCTTAGTACCCGTATGGCGAAGGGAGAGAATCAACTCCTACAGGTTGTCCTCAGACCTCCACCTCCACATATGTGCTGTGGTATTCATGTGGACACACACACACACACACACACACACACACACACACATAAATAAAAGTATACCAATTGCAACTGAGTGAACCGTGCTCTCCCCTTTGCCCAAGTCCACATCCTAATCCTTGTACTTGGAGCTCATTTGGAAGTAGAGTCTAGGAAGATGGGATTAAGAAAGGCTTTTGAGGGGCTGGAGAGATGGCCTAGCAGTTAAGAGCTCCGACTGCTCTTGCAGAGGACCCGGGTTTGATCCCTGGCACCCACATGGTGGCTGAGAACCATTTTTAACTCCAGTTCCAGGGGAATCTGACACCCTCTTCTGACCTCCGTGGCATTGCATGACACAGGTACACCAACCTACATGCAGACTAAATAAATAAAAATTTAAAAAAAAAAGACCAAAGAAAGGCTTTTGAGATGAGATCATTCTGGATTGGTTGGTTCCTAAATCTAATAACTGCATAAAAGTTCTGTCTTTTTTTCTTCTAGTATTAGAGGTTAAACCTGGGGCCCCTTAGATGTTGGGCAAAATGCTCTACCACTGAACTGTATCCCCACATGCAGGCTCTGTATCCTTGAGACTGTAATCCTAGCACTAAGTAAATCAGAAGGACTGAAGAGGTCAAGGCCAACCAGGACTATATAGGAAGACCCTGATGAAAACTAAAATAAAATACATGGTTTGTTTGTTTTTGTCTTTTTGAGGCAGGGTCTCCCTGTAGCTCCAACTGTCCTGGAACTCACTATGTAGACCAGGCTGGCCTTGAACTCACAAAGATCTGCCTGCTCTGCATCCTGAGTGCCCTGATAGATTCAGAGAAGCCTATTTTGGATGATATTCATTGGGTCCTTTAATTTAAAAGGGAAATCGCCTTTTATTTTCACTAATTTCTAGCTAAAATTTAGCATTTCTTCAATTCTGTCTGTAAACCACTGCAACATTATAGCAGTCCCTGCAACACTCACCAAGGCATATTCCACTTTTTTTTTTATGTGTATGAGTGTACTGTCTGCATGCAGGTTGTTGCACCCATGTCATGCAATGCCGTGGAGTCAGAAGAGGGTATCAGATTCCCCTGGAACTGGACTTAAAGACAGTTCTTAGCCTTAGCCACCATGTGGGTGCTGGGACTAGAACTCAGGTCCTCTGCAAGAGCACTTGGTGCTCTTAACCGATGAGCCATCTCTCCAGCCCCGAAATTTTAGATATTTTTATATTCACTAGAATCAGTGCAGACCTAAAAATGCCATATTCACTGCGACTTTGAAATTACTGCACTATTAGACATCCATTGGCCTGCACTATTCAACAGATTTATAAGAATAGGTTTGGGAATCAAAGAAATAAGTTTGGAGGAGAATTAACAAAAAATAAGGATGCATGGAAAAAAAAACATAGAAACCTACTACTTTATAAACTAAAAAATATAATTAAAATTAACTTTTTTTGGTATTTTTGAGATAGGGTCTCCCTTTAGTCCCAGCTGGCCTGGAACTCGCTATGTAGACCAGGCTGGCCTTGAACTCACAGAAATCTGCCTGCCTCTGCCTCCCGAGTGCTGGGATTAAAGCCATGCACCACCATGCCCGGCTGGCAGGAAGGTCTTTTTAAGTTCCAGGCTGAGCCATCTCTCTAGCCCATCTCCTTTCTACATTAAAAATTTTTAAAGACCTACCTGCCTTCAGCTCCTGAGTGCTGGGATTAAGAGTACATAGACATATCTAGCCATCAAATCACAGGCTTTTAATTTTTTTTAATTTTTATTTATTTATTTATGTGTATGAATGTACTGTCTGCATGCAGGTTTGTGCACCTGTGTCGTGCAATGCCACGGAGATCAGAAGATGGTGTCGGATTCCCCTGGAACTGGAGTTCTCCTGGAATTGGAGTTAACCGTCTGTTAACTACAATTCCAGGGAGAACTCCATTCCAGGGGCCTCCCACACCGTCCTTCTGACCTCCGTGGCATTCGCACGACACGGGTGCACAGACCCGCAAGCAGACAGTACCATTGATACACATAAAGAAAATAAAAAATTTTTTTAATTTAAAAAAAGATTTAAATGAAAGATCCAGAGAAATATAGATGTAAACATAGTTTCCCATGGCTGTATTCAATAGTGATGACGAATTCAATGAGCATCAAGATCATTCTTTTTTTTTTTTTTTAATTTTATTTTTTTTAATTTTTTTTAATTTTTGGCATGTGTATGAATGTAATGTCTGCATGCAAGGTCCAATCACCCATGTCGTGCAAATGCTGCAGAGGTCGAGAGGGTCTTGGATTCCCCTGGAACATGAGTTCTCTGGCAATTGGAGTTACAGACGGTTCTTCTAGCCACCAATTGTGGGTGTGGGGAATTCCCCGAACCGGGTCCTCTTGCAAGAAGCGTCGGTGCTCTTAACCACTAGGGCTATCTCTCCAGCCCTCAGGCGTCTCTTTAGAGCCCTCATTTCCCTTCTCTTCCCACACATACATTACTGGGATTGCTGGATTATATATTAGTTTTACTTTGAATTTTCAGAGGAATCTCCATACTGTGTTTTTTTTTCCTTCCATACTGTGTTCTGTAGGGACTGAATGCATAGAAACTTTCAGTGGTGTTGAGTGCACCAGTGGCTGTGTGCAGTTGACAAGGTAGCCTTACATGATAAATCAGGGCTTGGTGTCTCATTCTGGCCGTTCAGCATGAATAAAGCATTGCATCCATGCTCTAGTACTCTAGAAACACCGACAAAATGAAGAATCGAACATTGTACCTTTTGATATGGGTGAATGTGTGGTGTGGTGGGGGAGTGCTGGATTAAAACCTGTGCCACCAAATCCAGCTGAGCACTGTGCTTAGGGGAGCAAATCTGGGGGTGGCCCATGAGGAAAATATTTCATTCTTTTTTTTTTTCCTTATATTTCCCTTTTTTTTTTTTTTTTTTTTTTTTGAGACAAGGGGTCTCCCTGTAGCCCCAGTTGCGCCTGAACACACTATATAAACCAGGCTGGCCTTGAACTCACAGAGATCCACCTGCCTCTGCTTCCTGAGTGCTGAGATTAAAGGCATGCACCACCATGTCTGGCTTTCTTTTTTATTTATTTATTTTTTTATACAAACTTTTATTTATTTTTTTATAATATTTTAAAAATTTTTATTTATTTTGTAATGTGTATGAATGTAACTGTCTGACATATAGATCTGTGCACCCGTGTCGTGCAATCCGCGGAGGTCAGAAGAGAGTCTTGGATTCCCCTGGAACTGGAGTTCTCCTGGAATTGGAGTTACAGACGGTTCTTGCTGCCATGTGGGTGCTGGGGATCAAACCTGGGTCTTCCTGCAAGAGCAGTCGGTGTCTTTAACCACTAGGTCATCTCTCCAGCCTGGACCATTTCATACATATATATAACATAGACTCACCCCCATTACCCCTCTGATGTCCTCCTTACTTTCCCTCTGAAACTCACCTCTTCCACCTGGTTCCCCAGTGGTGTAGCCACTGGGGAATGACACCTTCTCCTCCAGCAACTATGAACAGTTATCCGCTCATCAGCTCCTCAGGAGAGGTCTGGGCCCCATGGGTACCTCCTGTATCCATGATGCAAAGTTCGAGGGCCCAGTCGTGTGCAGGCGGATGTGGCTGCTGCATACTTGTGGTTGCAGTATCAGATCTGGAAGACAGCAGCATGTTCTGGCACTCGTCCCCATCCTCCAGCTCTTAGACATGCTTTGCCTTCCTTTGCATGTTCCCTGGGCTGTGGGTGGTTGGTGATACAGACATTCTGTTTAAAGCTGAGCACTCATGCATCACTTGTTCTTCCCATTTTGACCAGATATAAGGCTCTGCATTAACCTCTGAGAAAAGGAACTAGCGGGAAGGCTGGAGAGATGGCTCAGCGGTCCTCTTGCAGAGGACCCCGGTTTGATTCCCAGCACCTCCAACTTGGCGACTAAGAACAGTCTTTAAACTCAAGTTCCAAGGGAATCCGACGCCCTCTTCTTGACACTCTACGTCATTGCACGACATGGGTGCACCCGACTACATGCAGACGGTACACTCATAACATATAAAAAATAATAATAAAGGAACTAGAGGTATAAATCATAAATTTTTTTCCCTGTACGCCCAGCTGGCTTGGAACTCACTATGTAGACCAGGCTGGCCTTGAACTCACAGAGAATCCTCCTGCCTCTTGCCTTAAAAGGTGTGCACCACCACCCGGCATAAAACATAGATTTTTAGGAGGCAGTTTGATGTCTTATCTGGGGAGGTATGCCTTGGGTATGCTTTCTCTAGTCATAGGCTTTTTTTTCTTTACTTCTTTTTTATTTGTGTGACTTTCCCCCTGCATGTATGTAAGTGAATGTTCTTGTCATGCAATGTCTGTGCAGGCCAGAAGAGAGAGTCATATCATCCTGGAACTGGGGCTTCAGATTGTTAGCCACTGTGTGGGTGCTGAGAAACTGACTCGGGTCCTTTGCAAGATCAACCAGCGCTCTTAAGCACTAGGCCCATCTCTCCAGCCCCAGCCTTCTCCAGCCATAGGCTTTTGACTAGGCTTACAGTATTAGGTGTATATTCCTCTCCATGAGTGGGCCTCAATTCCAATCTTCGAACAGTTGGTCATTCCCCAAATAGACCTTTCACTCTTGCAGCAGTGGGCATAGCCTGCCTGGCTGGTCTGTATCGTAGCACACATGGTCTACAGCCGGGTCAGACTGTTGATGAGTTTTCTCCTCCAGCAGCCTGTGACACCTTCCGGCTCATGAATGCTGGCCAGCAGGGAGGGAATTGACAGCTTAGTTCTATCTCGATTTCTCTGTGTCCTGTGACACGAAAGCACACAGTATCTTCAGAAACGAAACAGGGTCTTATTATCTAGTTCTGGGGGCTGGAAAGATAGCCTAGTGGTTAAGAGCACCGACTGTTCTTGCAGAGGAACCCGGGTTCAATCCCCAGCACCCACACGGCGGCTGAGAACATCTGTAACTCCAATTCCAGGAGAACTCCAGTTCAGGGGAATCCTGACACCCTCTTTCTGACCTCCGCGGCATTGCACGACACGGGTGCACAGACTCATGCAAGAACAGTACATTCATACACATACCAAATAATAAAATTAAAAAAAAAGAATATTTATATCTAGTTCTGGCAGGCAGCCAATTCAGGCAATAACCTATCTTCTTTTGGGGGGCTCTGAGACCTCTCTGGTCAATAACTCACAGGAAAGAATCCCACATGTGGTATGGGAGCTTCTTTCTTTCTTTTCTTTCTTTTTTTTCTTTCTTTCTTATTTATTTTTTATTTTATTTATTTCTGTATGTGTATGATGTACTGTCTGCATGCAGGTTTGTGCACCCGTGTCGTGCAATGCCGTGGAGGTAGAAGAGGGTGTCAGATTCCCCTGGAACTGGAATTCTCCTGGATTGGAGTTTCAGTGGTTATCAGCCGCCATGTGGTGCTGGGGATCGACCGGGTCCTCTGTAAGCGGTTGGCGCTCTTAACCGCTAGGCAACTTCCAGCCCCTGGTACTGGAGTTCTTGTTTAAAAGCTTGTGATTTGGGGCTGGAGAGATGGCCTAGCTGTTAAGAGCACCAATTGCTCTTTTGGAGGACCCCAGGTTCGATCCCCAGCACCCACATGGCAGCTGAGAACCTTTCTGTATCCAATTCCAGGAGAACTCCAGTTCCAGGGGAATTCCGACACCATCTTCTGATGGACTCCGTGGCATGCACGACAACAGGTGCACAAAACCTGCATGCAGACAGTTAACATTTCATACACATAAATAAATAAATAAAATTTAAAAAAAATTAAAAGCCGTGGATTTGATGGCTAGATATGTCTATGTACTCTTAATCCCAGCACTCAGGAGCTGAAGGCAGGTAGGTCTTTAAAATTTTTAATGTAGAAAGGAGATGGGCTAGAGAGATGGCTCAGCCTGGAACTTAAAAAGACCTTCCTGCCAGCCGGGGCATGGTGGTGCATGGCTTTAAATCCCAGGCACTCGGGAGGCAGAAGGCAGGCAAGATTTCTGTTGAGTTCAGGCCAGCCTGGTCTACTAGCGGGTTCCCAGGGCAGCTGGTGACCTAAAGGGAGACATATCTCAAAGAATACCTGCAAAAAAAGTTAATTTTAATTTATAATTTTTTTAGTTTATAAAAGTAAGTAGGTTCTTGTTTTTTTTTTTCCATGCATCCTTATTTTTTGTTAATTCTCCTCCAAACTTATTTCTTTGATTCCCAAACCTATTCTTATAAATCTGTTGAATAGTGCAGGCCAATGGATGTCTAATAGTGCAGTAATTTCAAAGTCGCAGTGAATATGGCATTTTTAGGTCTGCACTGATTCTAGTTGATATAAAAATATCCTAAAAATTTTCGGGGCTGGAGAGATGGCTCATCGGTTTTAAAGAGCACCAAGTGCTCTTGCATAGAAGGACCTGGAGTTCTAAGTCCAACCACATGGTGGCTAAGGCTAAGAACTGTGCTTTAAGTCCAGTTCCAGGGGAATCTGATACCCTCTTTCTGCAACTCCACGGCATTGCATGACATGGGTTCACAAACCTGCATGCAGACCAGTACACTCATACACATAAAAAAAAGTGGATAATATGCCTTGGTGAGTGTTGCAGGGACTGCTATAATGTTGCAGTGGTTTACAGACAGAATTGAAGAAATGCTAAATTTTAGCTAGAAATTAGTGAAAATAAAAGGCGATTTCCCTTTTAAATTAAAGGACCCAATGAATATCATCCAAAATAGGCTTCTCTGAATCTATCAGGGCACTCAGGATTGCGTAGCAGGAGGATCTTTGTGGTTCAAGGCCAGCCTGGTCTACATAGTGAGTTCCAGGACAGTTGGATCTACAGGGAGATTCTGCCTCAAAAAAAGAAAACAAACAACCAAATGTATTTTATTTTAGTTTTCATCAGGGTCTTCCTATATAGTCCTGGTTGGCCTGAACCTCTTCAGTCCTTCTGATGTTACTTAGTGCTAGGTATTAACAGTCTCAAGGATCACAGAGCCTGCATGTGGGATACAGTTCAGTGGTGAGAGCAATTTTGGCTCTCAACATCTAAGGGGGCCCCCATGGTTTAACCTTCTAATACTGAGAAGAAAAAGAACAGAACTTTTATTGCAGTTATGGATTTAGGAACCACCAATCCAGAAAATGATCTCATCTCAAAGCCTTTCTTGGTCTTTTTTTTTTAAAATTTATTTATTTAGTCGTGGCATGTAGGTTTGTGTATCCGTGTCGTGCAATACCGGGAGGTCAGAAGAGGGTGTCAGAATTTCCCCTGGAACTGGAGTTAAAAAAATGGTTCTCAAGCCACCATGTGGGTGCCAGGGATCAAACCCGGGTCCTCTGCAAGAGCAGTCGGAGCTCTTAAGCTGCTAGGCCATCTCTCAGCCCCTCAAAGAGCCTTTCTTAATCCCATCTTCCTAGACTCTACTTCCAAATGAGCTCCAAGTACAAGGATTAGGATGTGGACTTGGGCAAAGGGGAGAGCACGGTTCACTCAGTTGCAATTGGTATACTTTTATTTATGTGTGTGTGTGTGTGTGTGTGTGTGTGTGTGTGTGTCCACATGATATACCGACAGCACATATGTGGAGGTGGAGGTCTGAGGACAACTGTAAGGAGTTGATTCTCTCCCCTTGCCATAGACGGGTACTAGGACACACCTGCTGGCCAGGCGCTTGGGCACCAAGGACTCTTCCCTGCAGAGGCCATCCTGCTGTCTCTACACTCATCTTTTTTTTTTTTTGGTCTTTTTGAGAACAGGGGTCTCCCTGTAGCCACCAGCGAAGCCTGGAACTCACTAATGTATAAACCAGGCTGGCTTGAATTTACAGATGATCCTCCTGCCTCTGCCTCTGCCTCCCTGAGTGCGGGATTAAAGGTGTGTGCCACCATGCCTTGGCTCTCTTAGTTTTTTTTTTTTTTTTTTTTTTTTTGGTCTTTTTGAGACAGGTCTCGCCTTTAGTCCCAGCTGGCTTTGGAGCTCACTCTGAAACCGGCTTGGCCTTGGAACTCACCAGGAGATCCCGCTCTGCCACTCTGCCTCCCAATGTAGGATTAAAGGCGTGCATCCACCACGACCACCTTACACTTATCTTTTAAAGTCTGTCTATTTGAACAGCTTTACATAAAGGACTCTGCTAGACTGAAACTGCAACCACTTCCTCTAAGTCTGGCCTTTGTCAGTGGCAAGCCTTACTCTGCTCACTCAGTTTTTCATCCCATGCAGAGCATCTGTAACCGTGGTTAATTTTTATCTATTCTGGGGGAGANCTTCCCACACATACATTACTGGGATTGCTGGATTATATATTAGTTTTACTTTGAATTTTCAGAGGAATCTCCATACTGTGTTTTTTTTTCCTTCCATACTGTGTTCTGTAGGGACTGAATGCATAGAAACTTTCAGTGGTGTTGAGTGCACCAGTGGCTGTGTGCAGTTGACAAGGTAGCCTTACATGATAAATCAGGGCTTGGTGTCTCATTCTGGCCGTTCAGCATGAATAAAGCATTGCATCCATGCTCTAGTACTCTAGAAACACCGACAAAATGAAGAATCGAACATTGTACCTTTTGATATGGGTGAATGTGTGGTGTGGGGGGGAGTGCGCTGGGATTACAAACCTGTGTCACCACATCCAGCTGAGCACTGTGCCCTAGGGGAGCAAATCTGGGGGTGGCCCATGAGGAAACTATTTCATTCTTTTTTTTTTTCCTTATATTTCCCTTTTTTTTTTTTTTTTTTTTTTTTGAGACAGGGGTCTCCCTGTAGCCCCAGTTGCGCGGAACACACTATATAAACACAGGTCCTTGAAACTCACAGAGATCCCCTGCCTCTGCTTCCTGAGTGCTGAGATTAAAGGCATGCACCACCATGTCTGGCTTTCTTTTTATTTATTTATTTTTTTATAACAACTTTTATTTATTTTTTTATAATTTTTAAAAAATTTTATTTTATTTTTGTAATGTGTATGAATGTACTGTCTCACATATAGTCTGTGCACCCGTGTCGTGCAATGCCGCGGAGGTCAGAAGAGAGTCTTGGATCCCCTGGAACTGGAGTTCTCCTGGAATTGGAGTTACAGACGGTTCGTTGCTGCCATGTGGGTGCTGGGGATCAAACCTGGGTCTTCTGCAAGAGCAGTCGGTGCTCTTTAACCAACTAGGTCATCTCTCCAGCCCTGACCATTTCATACATATATATGACATAGACTCACCCCCATTACCCCTCTGATGTCCTCCTTACTTTCCCTCTGAAACTCACCTCTTCCACCTGGTTCCCCAGTGGTGTAGCCACTGGGGAATGACACCTTCTCCTCCAGCAACTATGAACAGTTATCCGCTCATCAGCTCCTCAGGAGAGGTCTGGGCCCCATGGGTACCTCCTGTATCCATGATGCAAAGTTCGAGGGCCCAGTCGTGTGCAGGCGGATGTGGCTGCTGCATACTTGTGGTTGCAGTATCAGATCTGGAAGACAGCAGCATGTTCTGGCACTCGTCCCCATCCTCCAGCTCTTCACGACTCTTTGCCTTCCTTTGCTATGTTCCCTGGGCTGTGGGTGGTTTTGTGATACAGACATTCTGTTTAAAGCTGAGCACTCATGCATCACTTGTTCTTCCCATTTTGACCAGATATAAGGCTCTGCATTAACCTCTGAGAAAAGGAACTAGCGGGAAGGCTGGAGAGATGGCTCAGCGGTCCTCTTGCAGAGGACCCCGGTTTGATTCCCAGCATCCACACTTGGCGACTAAGAACAGTCTTTAAATACTCCAGTTCCAAGGGAATCCGACGCCCTCTTCTGACCTCTACGTCATTGCACGACATGGGTGCCCACGACTACATGCAGACGCGTACACTCATACACATAAAAAAATAATAATAAAGGAACTAGAGGTATAAACATAAATTTCTTTCCCTGTCGCCCAGCTGGCTTGGAACTCACTATGTAGACCAGGCTGGCCTTGAACTCACAGAGAATCCTCCTGCCTCTTGCCTTAAAGGTGTGCACCACCACCCGGCATAAAACATAGATTTTTAGGAGGCAGTTTGATGTCTTATCTGGGGAGGTATGCCTTGGGTATGCTTTCTCTAGTCATAGGCTTTTTTTTCTTTACTCTTTTTTTTATTTGTGTGACTTTCCCCCTGTTATGTGTATGTGCTGTGAGTGCCAATGTCTGTGCAGGCCAGAAGAGAGAGTCATATCACCTGGAACTGGGGCTTCAGATTGTTAGCCACTGTGTGGGTGCTGGAAAACTGACTCGGGTCCTTTGCAAGATCAACCAGCGCTCTTAAGCACTAGGCCCATCTCTCCAGCCCCAGCCTTCTCCAGCCATAGGCTTTTGACTAGGCTTACAGTATTAGGTGTATATTCCTCTCCATAGAGTGGGCCTCAATTCCAATCTTCGAACAGTTGGTCATTCCCCAAATAGACCTTTCACTCTTGCAGCAGTGGGCATAGCCTGCCTGGCTGGTCTGTATCGTAGCACACATGGTCTACAGCCGGGTCAGACTGTTGATGAGTTTTCTCCTCCAGCAGCCTGTGACCCTTCCGGCTCATGAATGCTGGCCAGCAGGGAGGGAATTGACAGCTTAGTTCTATCTCGATTTCTCTGTGTCCTGTGACACGAAAGCACACAGTATCTTCAGAAACGAAAAGGGTCTTATTATCTAGTTCTGGGGGCTGGTAAGATAGCCTAGTGGTTAAGAGCACCGACTGTTCTTTGCAGAGGAACCCGGGTTCAATCCCCAGCACCCACACGGCGGCTGAGAACATCTGTAACTCCAATTCCAGGAGAACTCCCAGTTCAGGGGAATCCTGACACCCTCTTTCTGACCTCCGCGGCATTGCACGACACGGGTGCACAGACTTGCATGAAGACACGTACCTTTCATACACATACACAAATAAATAAAATTAAAAAAAAAGAATATTTATATCTAGTTCTGGCAGGCAGCCAATTCAGGCAATAACCTATCTTCTTTTGGGGGGCTCTGAGACCTCTCTGGTCAATAACTCACAGGAAAGAATCCCACATGTGGTACTGGAGCTTCCTTTCTTTCTTTCTTTCTTTTTTTTCTTTCTTTCTTATTTATTTTTTAATTTATTTATTTCTGTATGTGTATGATGTACTGTCTGCATGCAGGTTTGTGCACCCGTGTCGTGCAATGCCGTGGAGGTCAGAAGAGGGTGTCAGATTCCCCTGGAACTGGAATTCTCCTGGATTGGAGTTTCGATGGTTATCAGCCGCCAGTGGGTGCTGGGGTTCTGAACCCGGGTCCTCTGTAAGCGGTTGGCGCTCTAACCGCTAGGCCACTCTCCAGCCCCTGGTACTGGAGTTCTTGTTTAAAAGCTTGTGATTTGGGGCTGGAGAGATGGCCTAGCTGGGTTAAAGAGCCAACTGCTCTTTTTGGAGGACCCCAGGTTCGATCCCCAGCACCCACATGGCAGCTGAGAACCTTTTCTGTAACCTCTCAACCTCCATGTGGGTGCTGGGGATCGAACCCAGGTCCTCTGCAAGAGCAGTCGGCGCTCTTAACCGCTAGGCCATCTCTCCAGCCCCTCTATTTAAATCCTTTTTAAAAAATTGTGTAGATAAGCTGGGTGCGGTGGCACAGGCCTTTAATCCCATCACTTGGGAGGCCAACCTGATCTACGAAGTGAGTTCCAGGACAGCTGGGGCTACAGGGATACCCCTGTCTCAAAAAAAAATTGGATAGATAGATAGATAGATAGATAGATAGATAATAGATAGATGATAGATGATAGATAGATAGATAGATAGATAGATAGATAGATAGATAGATAGATAGACTCACTATGTAGCCCAAACTGGCCTCCAACTTGTATTCTCCCTGCCTCAGCCTCCCAAATAAAGAGATTACAGGCATCTGCTACCAAACTCACCTTTTTAAAATGTATACTTTTTGTTACAGTTTTCCTTTTGGGGGGTTATCATGTATTCCAGACTAGTCTCAAGTTCACTGTGTAGCCAACGATGACCTTGAACTTCTGATCCTTCCACTTCCACTTCCATGTTCTGAGTTCTGGGATTACAGAAAGAGGCCATCATACTCAGTTTATGTGGGCAGGGCTTCTTGTGAGCTAGTCTCTACCAACTGAGCTACATCTCCAGCCTTTTTTGTTACTATTTTTTTTTTTTTTTGGTATTTTTTTTGAGACAGGGTCTCCCTTTAGTCCAGCTATTCTGGAGCTCGCTCTGTACTCACAGAGATCCACCTGCCTTTGTCTCCTGAGTGCTGGGATTAAAGGCATGCGCCACCACGCCCGGCTTGTTACTATTATTTTTATTTTATTTTAATGTATTATTTGTGGAGAAGGGGTGCAGATGTCAAAGGATAATGGTGGAATTGGTTTTCTCCTTCCTTTAGGTGGGTTTCAGGGATTGAATTTAGGTAGTCAGGCTTTTGAAGCAAATGCTTTTACCAACGAATCCATCTTGCCAGCTGAGACAGTGGAATTTTCTGACAGTATTTTTTGTGTTTTATCAGTAGGATTTTATTATTTTTATTTCTCTATTATGCTTTCTTAAAGATTTTATTATTAATTTTATTTTCTGTGTATGAGTGTTTTACACCTGTGTGTATGTAAGGGCACCATGTGCATGCAGTGCACACAGAGGCCAGAAGAGGGTGTCACTTCCCCTGGAACTTGACAGCTGTGAGTCTTTGTGTGGGTTTTGGTAATCAAACCTGAGTCCTCTGGAAGAGCAGTCAGTGTTCTTAACTGCTGACCTTCCCTACTGCAATGTTTTTATTTTTATTTTTTATTTTTATTTATTTATTTTTTTAAGACAGGGTCTCCCTGTAGCTCCAGCTGTCCTGGAACTCACTATATAGATCAGGCTGGCCTTGAACTCACAGAGATCTGCCTGCCTCTGCCTCCTGAGTGCTGGGATTAAAGGCATGTGCCACCATGCCTGGCCCCCAAATATTTTTAAATACAATAACTAATACATGCTTATTAGCACATTAAACAAGATCTCATTACCAGTCCACTGGCCATGATTTCATAATGTCTTGTATAAACAGTATTTCAGGAGATCTGCAGGAACTACAGTGTGATATGAGGACATCTGTGACTAATGAGGGGACATAGGGTGCTGCATGCAGTACATGTCCTGTCATTTGTTGCCTACATTCAAAATGGAAGCTTGAGGCTAGAGAGATGGCTCAGAGGTTAAGAGCACTGGCTGCTTCTGCAGAGGACCTGGGTTCACCTACCAGCACACTCACACGGCAGCTAACAATCTGTAACTCCAGTTCTAAAGGATCTGATACCCTCTTCTGGTCTCTATGGGCATTGCATACACATGGTGCACTTATGTGCAAACAAGTAAAGCATACATAGAAAATAAATTTTAGATGGGCACGGTGGCACACCCCTTTAATACCAGCACTTTAGAGGAAGAGGCAGGTGGATCTCTGTGAGTTCAAGGTCAACCTGATCTACATAGCAAGTTCAAGGCTAGTTGGGGCTATAGGAAGGCCCTGTCTCAAAAAGATCAAAATAAAACAAAATAAAATTTTTTTAATTAAAAAAAATTTTTTTAATTTTATTTATTTTTGTATGTGTATGAATGTACTGTCCGCATGCAGGTTTGTGCACTCGTGTCGTACAATGCCACAGAGGTCAGAAGAGGGTCTCGGATTCCCCTGGAACTGGAGTTCTCCTGGAATTGGAGTTACAGATGGTTCTCAGCCACCATGTGGGTGCTAGGAATCGATCCCGGGTCCTCTGCAAGAGCAGTCAGTGCTCTTAACTGCTAGGTCATCTCTCCAGCCCTTAAAAATGGAGGCAGATATTAAATTTCTATAAAGGTTAATGAATATAAAAATGTTCCATATGTGTTCACTACACACATATGCCATAATACCTGGGTAGAGGTCAAAGAATAACTTTCAGGAATCAGTTCTCTCCCTCTACCTTGTGAGTTGCAAAGACTGAACTTGGGCCATCAAGTCTCGATAGTAAATGCTTTTAGCCACTGGGCCATCTCACCGGTCCTGTGACAGTCATTTTTTTTTTCTTTTCTTTTTGAGACAGGGTCTCCTTGTAGTCCCAGCTGTCCTGGCACTTACTATGTAGACCGGGCTGGCCTTGAACTCCAGATATCCACCTGCTCCTGCCTCCTGAGTGCTGGGATTAAAGGCGTGCGCTCCTACCTTATTGATATTCAGGACCTGATGTGACACAGTTAGCAGAGACCAAAGAGCCAGCTGGAATTAAATCCCAGTTCTCCCATGCTGGGCTTGCATCCACCCAAGCTCTATGACCCTGGGCAAGTCATTTTGTCTTTTCACAAAAATGCAGATATTCGGGGGCTGGAGAGATGGCCTAGCGGTTAAGAGCGCCGACCGCTCTTACAGAGGACCCGGGTTCGATCCCCAGCACCCACATGGCGGCCGAGAGCCGTCTGAAGCTCCAATTCCAGGAGAACTCCAGCTCCAGGGGAATCCGAGACCCTCTTCTGACCTCCGCGGCATTGCACGACACGGGTGCACAGACCTGCATGCAGACAGTACATTCATACACATAAAGAAAAAAAAAATGCAGATATTCGTATATAACCATATAAAGTTCTCCTGAGGGTCCCATGTAATTTTCTCTTCAGCTACAGAGGTATGTATGTACAGAGATGAGGATTTTTTGTCATTTGTTTTACACTTGCATTGTTTGGGGGTTCATTTTATTCATTTGTTTATTTTTGTTTGTTTTTTGAGACAGGATCTCATGTAGCCCAGGCTGGCCTGGGACTAAGTAGTAGAGGATGACCTAGAAACTCTTAACCTTTCTGCCCAGAATGCTGGAACTAGTCTGGCACCTTTGTATCTAGTTCTCGTTTGTTTTTTAAACTTTTTTTTATTCCATTTATTTCTTTCTTTTGGCTGGAGGTGGGGGCGGGGGGGGTTGCTTGTGTCCCACAGCATGTGAGTGGGGGTCAGAAGATAACTTGCAGGAGTTGACTCCTTCCACCATGTGGTCTCAAAGGATCAAACTCATATCTCAGGTTTAGCCGCAGCGCCTTTACCCACTGAGCCATCCTGCTGGCCCTTGACTGTTTTGTTTTGTTTTGTTTTTCTTTTATGTGCATGAATGTACCGTCTGCATGTAGGTCTGTGCACCCGTGTTGTGCAATGCCACAGAGGTCAGAAGAGGGCGTAGGATTCCCCTGGAACTGGAGTTCTCCTAGAATTGGAGTTACAGACGGTTCTCAGCCACCACGTGGGTGCTGGGGGACCGAACCCAGGTCCTCTGCAAGAGCAGTCCGTGTTCCTAACTGCTAGGCCATCTCCCCAGCCCCTTGACTGGGGTTTGTAATGAATGAAGGAGCCCAGGAAGGTAGGTAGAAGCCCCACAGGGATGGCAGGGTGGGTCCAGCAGTGAGAACAAGATCCAGAGGAGAATCCTTGTCTCAGGGTGGAGTAAACCTGACCCTGCTCAAGGAACAGGCTCTAGGAAAGCTAAGCAGTCCTGAAGATCCAGAGCTGCGGCAGTACAACTCCCCAGAGGGAAGATGAATCATGGACATCCACTAAGGCTGAGGCTCTGTCCAAATACCAAGGCCTCCTATGTATGCGGGGGGTTTTTTGTTTTTTGTTTGTTTGTTTGTTTGTTTGGTTTTTTTCGAGACAGGGTTTCCCTGTAGCCATAGCTGTCTGGAACTCACTCTGTAGACCAGACTGGCCTTGAACTCACAAAGATCTGCCTGCCTCTGCCTCCCAAGTGCTAGGATTAAAGGCGTGCGCCACCACGTCCCGCTATGTATTCGGTTTTTGTCATAGTTAATGAAGTTAATACAGAGACAAGTTCTGTGCTGGATAGCTTTAGTGTCAACTTGACACACCTGGGCTGAGGGAGCCTCAATTGGGGAATTTGCTCCATTGGATTGGCCTGTGGCCACATCTGTGGTGTATTGTCTTGATTGTTGAGCAGTAACAGTATAAGAAGGCAGGCTGGGCATGACCCAGAGAGCAAGCCAGGAGCAAGCCAGTGGACAGCATTCCTCCATGGCCTGTGCTTCAGCTCCTGCCTCCAGGTTCCTGCCCTGAGTTCTTACCTTGGGCTCCCCGAGTGATCAACTGTGACCCAGGAGATGTAAGCTGAATAAACCCTTTCCTCCCCAATTGGTGTCGGTCAGAGTGTTTTGTCACAGCAATGGAAGACAGACTAGAACAGAAATTGGTACCAGAAGAGTGGGGTATTGCTGTGACAGACCTGACCTTGGTGTTTTGGGGAAGGATTGTGGAGGCATTTGGAACTTTGGGCTGGGAAGATCATTGAATGCTTAAAGATCATTGCTGTGGAGCTTGGAGCAGTTTTGCTGAAGGAGTTGTAGAAGATGGAGGCCTGGCTTGTGAAGTTTCAAAGGGAAGCAGAAATCATCAGGACTGTGTAATCTGTGGGTTCTGGTCAGCTGGGGCTGGAGAATCAGCTGTAAGTAACAAGAGACCAGAACCTGAAGTGAAACTTTTGTGGTACTGGGGCAATTGATGCTGGTTAGCTGGGGCTGAAAAATCAGCTGTAAGTAACAAGAGACCAGCATCACTGAGGTGAAATCTTCTGGGGAGAATATCTTCAAGGTCAGCACACAGAAGCTGTGACCCAGAAAGGGCCTGAGCCTCCATCTCGAGCCAGAAGCCGGACTTGGTAACGTGTAAGAGTCTCCTATATGGTTCCGGTGTTGAAATTTGAGGGGGTCACAGAGAGCAGCCGAGGCTTGGCACTGTGAGAGGTCAGGAAAGACCATTGGTGGAAGTGCACCTCGGTTGCTGTGAAGACCCCAGGATTGCAGGGGTCATGGAGAGAAGCTGAGGCTTTGCACCAGGAGAGGTCAGAAGAGACCATTGGTGAAGGTGCTGCCTCAGTTTCAGTAGCGACCCCAGCTTTTTGGAGATGCCGGTACCCTGGGACGACCACCAAGAGCAGCGGTAGGTGTAGAATGGAGTCGGCCTGGGCCTGCGAGATGAGTGTGCCACGGACGGCAGAGTCGGAGAGGGGGAGCTGCCGAGACCCTTTGGAGCCCAGAAGATCGTGAGTGGATCCCAGGTGTCCAGCCTTGAGCTACTTGCTGGACTTAGGTTTTGTTTGAGAGTGCCTGATTCTTCCCTTTGAAATAAGACAGTACTTGTTTTGGATTTTGCAGCAGCCCACAGTTAGGAGACTTTTAATAGACTGGACTTTTAAGTGTTTGGACATTTTAAGGACTGTGAGGCTTTTGAGGTTGTACTGTCTTAGGTTGTGATTCATGTTAACATCATATTTTGGGGATAAGAACTGGAAAGGTGGTGGTTTAATAGTGATGTGTTTTGTGTGTCAAGTTGACAAGGGGTCAATTGTGCTGGATAGCTTTAGTGTCAACTTGACACACCTGGGTTGAGGGAGCCTCAATTGGGGAATTTGCTCCATTGGATTGGCCTGTGGCCACATCTGTGGTGTATTGTCTTGATTGTTGAGCAGTGACAGTATAAGAAGGCAGGCTGGGCATGAGCCAGAGAGCAAGCCAGGAGCAAGCCAGTGGACAGCATTCCTCCATGGCCTGTGCTTCAGCTCCTGCCTCCAGGTTCCTGCCCTGAGTTCTTACCTTGGGCTCCCTGAGTGATCAACTGTGACCCAGGAGATGTAAGCTGAATAAACCCTTTCCTCCCCAAGTTGGTGTCGGTCAGAGTGTTTTGTCACAGCAATGGAAGACAGACTAGAACAAGTTCTAAGACAAAGACTATCCCTGAATACCCCCAAACCAGCTCTACCTAATGGTCTTCAAGAATATCTCATCTTTATATTCATTAATTCATTCATCCATGTATTTTATGTGTATGCATGCTATGCCTGACTGTATGTATATGTGCCACATGCATGCAGTGCCTGTGGAGATCAAAAGAGAGCATCAAATCCCCTGGAATTAGAGTTGCAGATGATTGTTAGCTGCCATGTGGGTACTAGGACCTGAACCCAGGACCTCTGCAAGAGTAGCCAGTGCTCTTAACCACTGAGTCATCTCTCTAGCCCTAAGAGTATCTCTATTTTTTTTAAATTAATGTATATGAGTGTTTTGTCTGCATGTATATAAGTGCACCTGTGTCACAAGTGACCACAGATACCAGAAGAGGGTGTCAAATCCCCTGGAACTGGAGTTACGGACAGTTAGCTGCCGTATGGATGCTGGGAACTGAATCCAGGTCCTCTGGAAGAGCATCCAGTGCTCTTAACCACTGAGCCGTCACTCTAGGACCAAGTATCTCATTTCTTTAAAAAAACAAGACTTTTCATGTAGTATGCAAAGTCCCTCTTCCTCAGTACCTGTTTTTACCTGTGAGTTGGTGATTAACTGAAGAGAACCGATTATATCTAGGTTCCATATTTTGGAAAAAAAAATACCAAGCAGGTGGCATGGTGTAAGTTCATTA
This sequence comes from Rhizomys pruinosus, assembly GCA_009823505.1. NCBI lineage: Eukaryota > Metazoa > Chordata > Mammalia > Rodentia > Spalacidae > Rhizomys > Rhizomys pruinosus. The sequence continues at coordinate 948,240 of VZQC01007400.1, read as the reverse complement.
GAGGGGTACAATGTGACATTGTCTCTCTTCTGAGAATGCCACTGTCCATTGGTCCTCCCTAGACCAGGACTCATTAAAGACTTCAAATGGCAAGATTCTGAGTCTAACATTTCTTCATTAGTTAGCTGGAATTTTTATTCACCTCATCCACTATTTAATTATCTTGAAGTATATAATTTGTTCAGAAAAAAAATAAATACTTGATTTTTTTTCCTTTATTTTCTAATTTTCCTCATGTTAAAAAAATTAGTGAGCCAGAGATATATGGCTCAGTGGGTAAAGGCACTTGACCGCAAACCTGGAGACCTGATTGACCTCAATCTCCAGTACTCATAAAAGCTGGAAGGAGGACTGGAGAGATGGCCTAGTGGTTAAGAGTGCCGACTGCTTTTTCAGAGAGGACCCGGGTTCAATCCCTAGCACCCACATGGCAGCTGAGAACTGTCTTTAACTCCAGTTCCAGGGGAATCTGACACTCTCTTCTGACCTCCGTGGCATTGCACGACACGGGTGCACAAACCTACATGCAGACAGTATATTCGTACACATACAAAAATAAATAAAGTAAAATAAAATAAAAAGCTGGAAGGAGGGGGCTGGAGGGATGGCCTAGCGGTTAAGAGCGACGACCGCTCTTGCAGAGGACCCGGGTTCGATCCCCAGCACCCACATGGCGGCTGAGAACCGTCTGTGACTCCGGTTCCAGGAGAACTCCAGTTCCAGGGGAATCTGAGACCGTCTTATGACCTCCGCGGCATCGCACGACACGGGTGCGCAGACCTGCATGCAGACAATACATTCATACACATAAAAATAAATAAATAAATAAAAATTAAAAAAAAAACAACTGGAAGGAGAGAACTGATTTCCCAGAAGTTTTCCTTAGATGTCCATATATGCACTCTGTGAGCACACAGTAATAATAAAATTTAAAAATATTAAGTCACAGCCAGGTTGGTGACACATGCCTTTTAATTCCAGCACTGGGAGGCAAAGGGGCAAGCAGATCTCTGGTAGTTCAAGGCCAGGCTTGGTCTACATACGTGAGTTCCAGGACAGCTGGAGCTATTAGGGAGGGACCCATGTTTCTCAGAGAGAACAAAAACAAGAACAACAACAAATATATATAGTCATGGAGCTGGAGAGATGGCTCTGGCTCAGCAGTTAAGAGCCTTGGCTGTTCTTGCAGAAGACCTGGGTTTGAATCACAACACCCACATGGCAGATAACAACTGTCTATAACTCCAGTTCCAAGAGATCCTATACACTGTTCTGTCCTCTGAGGGTGTGATATACATACACATAACACACACACATCACATAAAATAAAAAAAATAAGGGGCTGGAGAGATAGCCTAGCGGTTAAGAGCACCGATTTCTCTTGCAGAGGACCCAGGTTTTGATCCCCAGCACCCAACATTGGCAGCTAAGAACCATCTGTAACTCCAATTTCCAGTATGAGATACTCCAGTTCCAGGGGAATCCGGAGGACCGTTCTTCTGACCCTCCGCGGCAGCAGTTGCACGACATGGATGCCACAAACCTACATGCAGACAGTACATCACTACACATACAAAAAAAAGAAAAAAAAATATATTAAAAAAATAAAAAAAATAAATAAATAAATAAATCACCTAGCGATCGGTTGGCACATGCCTTTAATCCCAGGACTCAAGAGGCAGATCTCTGAGAGTTGAAGGCCAGCCTGGTCTACATAGCAAGTACCAGGCCAGCAGGGGCTACAGGGAAAACCTGTCTCAAAAAAGACGAAAAATAAATAAAAATAAAGCAAAAAAAAAAAATTAATGAAGTTAGAAGCCAAGCATGGTAGCACAATGGCTTTAGTCCCAGCACTTTGGAAGCAGAGGCAGGTGGGTCTCTGTGAGCTTGAGGCCTGGTCTGTATAGTATGTTACAGGTCAGCTGGAACTACAGGGAGATCCTGTCTCAAAAAATAAGTTAAATTAAAAAATAGGCAGGTGTGGTGGCACACTCCTCCTGGGCCCAGAGAATGGCTTTCTTCACCAAGAATAATATAATGCACTTGACATTCATCCAAGTATCAGTCGTTTCCAGATTTGGGTTACTGAATAGCACACAGCATTCTATTACATGAATGTGCCTGAGACTGTTTAATCATTCACTCACTGAAGGATATTTGAGGTATTTCCAGCTTTTAGTACTATGAAAGATAAATTAGAGCTGCTCTGCACATTCATGTAGAGTTTCTTTGTTTAAACATAAGTTTTCATTTCTCTAAATGTACAAGAAGATGGTTGCTGGGTGCAGTGGTGTGAATGCCTTCTCCATAATTCATCTGTTGGAAAAGTATTCCCCAGTGCAGCAGACTGCAGCACTGGGTCACATGACGAGCAACTGTTTTGTTTTATTTATTATTTTTAATTTTTTATGCTATTTTTTATTATATTATATATAATTATATTTTAAATCTAGACCCATGTCCCCCACCCTATTCCCCACCCCACCCAAGCAGCTCATGCATTCTGCCAACGACATGCTTTCATCTCTTTCTCAGTCTTTCTCAAAATTTCTCCATGTGGAAGTTGACTGTTTTTGAGGCAGAAGTTCACCGTTTCAGTCAGTTATTTGATTGCAGTCCTTTCTGTTGTTGTTGTTTTCATTTTATTTATTTTGCTCAGTTTGCCTTACAACATGGTGTTTTGTGCTAGCATCCACAGATGCTAGTTGTAATTTGGCACTAGCATCCACAGTGAGGGAATTGACACCATTCTTCATTTGTGTTTCTGGGACTGTTGTTACCTTCACTCAGCATGATGTCCTCTAGCTCCAGTCATTTCCTGCAAAGGCTCCATGATTTCATCTTTTCTTACTGCTGTGTATAGGACATGTGTAGATGTACCACATTTTCCTATCCACTCGTCATTGAGGGGCATTTGGGTTTGGTTCCAGCTCTTGCTATTGTGAAGAGAAGCTGCAATAAACATGGGCTGTGCATGTACTTCTGCTGGATGGATGAGTCTTGGGTATATACCCAGGAGTTGGTATGGCTGTGTCAGGTGGCAAGTTCATTCCAATTCTTCCAAGAGTTCTCCACACTGCTCATAGTGGCTGTACGAGTTTACATTCCTTGCAGCAGTGGATTGAGTGTTCCCCTTATCCCCACAGCCTCTTTCCAGCATTAGGTATCATTTATTTTCTTGATCCTAGGCAGTCTTTATTGGAGTAAGATGATAAATTAAAGTGGTTTTTGATTTTGATTTTTCCTTTAATGATTTAGTAGTATGTTTGAACACTTCTCCTTTTTTTTAATTATTTATTTTATGTGTTTTGACAGTGTACTGTCTTGCATGTAGGTTGTTGCACCCGCGTTGTGCAATGCCGCGGAGATCAGAAGAGGGTATCAGATTCCCCCTGGAACTGGAGTCAAAAATGGTTCTCAGCCACTATGTGGGTGCTTGGGGGGATTGAGCCCTGGTCCTCTGCAAGAGCAGTTGGCACCTCTATACCAAAAAAAAAAAAAAAAAAGTCTTGGCTGTGGTTGGCACACCTTTATCTTCCTAGCCAATCTTGGGAGCAGAGGCAGGCGGATCTTTTGTGAGTCCAAGGCAGGCCTGGTCTAAGAGCGAGTTCCAGGAAGCTGGGGCTTACAGGGGAGACCCTGCTCGAAAAGACCAAGAAAAAAAAAAAAGAGCGTCAGCACTCTTAACCACTAGCCAATCTCTCCAGCCCCTCTGAACCACTTTATTTTTTTTTTTGGCTGGAACTCGCTCTGTTAGACCAGGGCTGGCCTTGAACTCACAAAGATCTGCCTGCCTCTGCCTCCGAGTGCTAGGATTAAGGCCTGCCCACCACGCCCAGCTTCCAACAGTTTCTTTTTTTTTTTTAATTTTTTTTTTAATTTTATTTATTTTTGTATGTGTATGAATGTACCCTCTGCATGTAGGTCTGTGCACCCGTGTCGTGCAATGCCGCGGAGGTCCAAAGAAGGTGTCGGATTCCCCTGGAACTGGAGTTCTCCTGGAATTGGAGTTTCAGACGGTTCTCGGCCGCCATGTGGGTGCTGGGAATCGAACCCGGGTCTCTGTAAGAGCAGTCGGCGCTCTTAACCGCTAGGCCATCCCTCCAGCCCTCAACAGTTTCTTATAAAACAAAATAGTCATAGCGGGAATTGGAGTTACAGACGGTTCTTAGCTGCCATTTGGGTGCTGGGGATCGAACCCAGGTCCTCTGCAAGAGCAGTCGGTGCTCTTAACCGCTAGGCTATCTCTCCAGCCCCTACTTTTTTTTATTTTTTATGTGTATGAGTGTACTGTCTGCATGTAGGTTGGTGCACCCGTGTCGTGCAATGCCGCAGAGGTCAGAAGAGGGCGTCGGATTACCCTGGAACTGGAGTTAAAGACGGTTCTAAGCCGCCATGTGGGTGCTGGGGATCAAACCCGGGTCCTCTGCAAGAGCAGTCAGTGCTCTTAACTGCTGAGCCATCTCTCCAGCCCCCAAGGCTAACACTTTTTTTTTTTTAAACGGGTATGAGTGTACTGTCTGCATGTAGGTTTGTGCACCCGTGTTGTGCAATGCCGCAGAGGTCAGAAGAGGGTGTCAGATTCTCCTGGAACTGGAGTTAAAGACGGTTCTCAGCTGCCATGTGGGTGCTGGGGATCGAACCCAAGTCCTCTGCAAGAGCAGTTGGAGCTCTTAACCGCTAGGCCATCTCCAGCCCCCAAGGCTAACACTTTTGAGAACAATAAGAGATGGGACTTTGAGAACTAGGAGTTCTGGGGTTTGCACGTCTGTGGCCTGGAATCTCAACATGAAGGAGGGAGGGCTAGCATACGGCAGAACAGAGTACATTGCATTCACTAGAGATGAGTATTTTCTCTTCATAAGAAGACCCTAGATGTAGCCGGGCGTGGTGGCGCACGCCTTTAATCCTAGCACTTGGGAGGCAGAGACAGGCAGATCTTTGTGAGTTCAAGGCCAGCCTGGTCTACAAGGNAAAGAAGACCCTAGATGTTTTGCATAACTCAGAGGAACCCTCTTCACGTCCAGATCAATATAGTTGGACTTCATTTGATTTAAGGTGAGTGAAGTAAGTCTGAGTGTGGTAGGCACATCTGTAGTTCACTCCTGGGAAGTGGAAGCAGGAGCCCCAGCAACATGGTGAGTTTGAGGGTAGCTGGGCTGCATGAGACCCTGTTTCAAAACAACAGCAAAAGTGAATAGAATATCAATGTGTCATTTTCTATTGTCCTGAGTTTGTGGCATAAAGGACCGGAAAAATGGTTCAGTGCTTAAGAGCACCCTGTAAGAACTTTTACAGATGACCAGAGTTTGGTTCTCAGCACACAAGGCAGGTGGTTCATGACTGCCTGCTCCAGCTTTGGGGATCAGCGCCCTCTTCTGGCCTCCTTGGGCACCTGCATGCATAGGCCCCTTCACCCACACATCTGTTCATGGCACAAGATCGATATTCAGTACATAACAGGAAAAATAAAACCGACTGCTAAATTACACATGATGAAATTACTTATTGACTAAAAATTGATTTAAAAAATCGAGAAACTCCTGGTAAAATGTAGATCTGCAAAGATTGTCCCAGGAAAGAGGTTGTCATAGAAAATAAAAATTCCCACAAAATGTAAATCAAGATGATGGAACTGCAATTATTATTAAATTGTGGTATGGATTTGTAAGATTTAGTGATAATTCAAATTATCATATTTATGTCAGAAACTATTTTTCAGGTGAAGATAATTGTAGTTCAATATCCTTGAAAATGGATAAGTTGGAAATAGACTTAATGGACTTGGTAGGAAAAAAAAAAAAATGAAGCCGGGTGTAGTGACGCACTCCTTTAATCCCAGCACTCTGGAGGCAGAGGCAGGCAGATCTCTGTGAGTTCAAGGCCAGCCTGGTCTACAGAGCAAGTTCCAGGACAGCTGGGGCTACAGGGAGATGAGACCCTGCCTCAAAAAGACCGAAAAATAAAGCCAGGCGTGGTGGCGCACGCCTTTAATCTTAGCACTCGGGAGGCAGAGGCTGGCAGATCTTTGTGAGTTCAAGGCCAGCCTGATCTACAGAGTGAGTCCAGGACAGCTGGGGCTACAGGGAGACCCTGTCTCGAAAAGACCAAAAAAAAAAAAAAGGACCAAAAAAGAAAAAAATGAATGTTGAACTGACCTAATGACATTTGTTCTCAGAAATTAAATAATCCATGTAAAAGTCTGGGTCTATAAACATATGACAAAAAATATCCTTAGGGTCAAAAGAGGTCAAAATAATGAGAGAGCAAGAGAAGGAAGCACACGTCCTGACACTGCGGAAGTGCCAGCCGGTGGGAACGGTGATTGAGCTGGGGCTGACAGCACACCTCTGCAAGCCCTGCACTCATGAGGCTTGAGACAGGAGGATCTTGAGTTGAGGCCAGTGTGCGCTGCATTCCTATCTCAAGAAGAAGGGGGGTTGGGGCTGTAGGTCAGTTAGCAGAGTGCTTGCCTAGCATGCACAGTGTCCTGGGTTTGAGCCCCCAAACCTCATGACTAGAATATGGTATTTGTGATGGTTTGAATGAGAAATGCCCCCGTAGGTTCTGGCCTGTGAACACTTTGTCCTCAGGGGCTGGCACTGTTGGGGGGCCTTGCTGGAGGAAGCCTGCAGCTGGTGGGCCTTGACAGCTCATGGCCTTTGCCACTTCCAGTCCTCCCTCTCTCTCTCTCTCTCTCTCTCTCTCTCTCTCTCTCTCTCTCTCTCAGCTTCCTGATCTTTTTTTAAAATATATTTTTAATTTTTATTTATTTTGTATGTGTATGGATGTACCCTCTGCATGTAGGTTTGTGCACCCGTGTCCTGCAATGCCGAGGAGGTCAGAAGAGGGCATCGGATTCCCCTGGAACTGGAGTTAAAGATGGTTCTGAGCCGCCATGTGGGTGCTGGGGATCGAACCTGGGTCCTCTGCAAGAGCAGTCAGTGCTCTTAACCGCTAGGCCATCTCTCCAGCCCCAGCTTCCTGCTCTTGCCACAATGCCTGCCGCTTGCTGCCATGCCTCCCTTCTGTGATGGACTTTTGTCCCTCTGGAACCTTAAACCCAACTAAACACTTCCATAAGTTTCTTTAGGTCATGGTATTTTTCTCAGCAAGAGAAAGTAATACAGGTAATACAGTGTTACCCACCTGAAGCCCCAGCATTCCGGAGGGACGGCCAGGGGAATGAGCAGTTCAAAGTCATTCTCAGCTACGTACTAGTTGGAAGACAACCTGGGCTCCATGAAACCCTGGAGAGGGGGCGGGGAGATTATTGTTATGATTTGGTTAGTCAATCATTTTCATCCCCAGGTAATTGTTCTACCTATTTGTGATCATCTTGATTACAGCTTAGCAAGTATTCACTGTACCTCTCTCCACTGTGAAGGGAGTAGAGCCAATTAAAGTTGGGCTGGGTTACATAACTTGCTTTAGCCTGTGAAATGTTCCTTAACATGAGTGGTGGCCTTAAATGTGCTTGTGCTGTTTGACTTGGCTCTCGAACCTCAGGGAGCTGCCATGAAAAGAATATGCCCCAGGGAGACTCCTATCCAAGTCGGAGGAGAACACGTGGCACAGACCAAAATCCAGCCCACGGCCTGAAGCTAACCCAACCACACAGGAGGCCGAGCTGCAGCCCAAGCCCAGCCTGAGCCACGGCTAGGCAGGCAACCCGAAGACCGGAGAGGGAGGGACATGCTCACTGACTGCAGAACCGAAGCACTTTGTGACAACAGCGAACCCAAACAACTATCCACAGCAGATACAAGGGAAGGAGGGGTGTACTCAGCTGGACGCACAGTGTTTCAAAGTGTGGGTAGGGCTCTGTTTTACAAACTGCTGAACTCACATGTGTTCACATTCTTCACACATATCTGTAGAAGCTCTGTCATTTATTAACCTTTCCTTTTTTAAATTTTTTTTATTTTTATCCATTTCTGTATGTGTATGAATGTACTGTCTGCATGCAGGTCTGTGCACCCGTGTCGTGCAATGCCGCGGAGGTCAGAAGAGGGTCTCAGATTCCCCTGGAACTGGAGTTCTTCTGGAACTGGAGTTTCAGACGGTTCTCGGCCGCCATGTGGGTGCTGGGGATCGAACCCGGGTCCTCTGTAAGAGCGGTCGGCGCTCTCAACCGCTAGGCCATCTCTCTAGCCCCTTATTAACCTTTTCACAGTCGAAAAAGAAAAANNAAAAAAAAAAAAAAAAAAAAAAAAAAAAAAAAAAAAAGGAGGCTGGCAAGATGGCTCAGCAGGTAAATGTACCACCACCAGGTTGACGGCCCTAGTCTTGTCTCCAGGACCCACATGATGGAAAGAGAGAATGAGGGGCTGGAGAGATGGCCTAGCGGTTAAGAGCGCCGACCGCTCTTGCAGAGGACCCGGGTTCCATCCCCAGCACCCACATGGCGGCTGAGAACTGTCTTTAACTCCAGTTCCAGGGGAAACCGACGCCCTCTTCTGACCTCCACGGCTTTGCACCACACGGGTGCACAAACCTACATGCAGACAGTACATTCATACACACACAAACAAAAGGCAAAGAGAATGGACTCCTGTAGGCTGTCATCTGACCCACACACAGGCCATGCATACATCCCCCTCCCCATGCACACGTGCCTGCATACGCAAACACACCCACTGAATGAATGAATGAATGAATGAATGAATGAATGAATGAATGAAGTAGATTTTATTCTTTTTTCATTTTTTTGGTGTTCTTGAGACAGGGTCTCCCTGTAGCCCCAGCTGGCCTGGAACCAAGCTGGCCTTGAACTCACAGAGATCTGCCTGGCTCTGCTTCCTGAGTACTGGGTTTAAAGGCATGCACCACCACGCCCAGCCCTATTCTTTTTTTGGGAGACTGTGTAATCCAGGCCAGTCTTGAACTTGCTTGCTATGTAGCTGTAACTTAACTTCAGATCCTCCTGTCTCCACCCCCATGTGCTGGAATTACAAGTGTGCACCACCAGACTGGGCTTGATGTGCTGCTGGGGATCTTGGGGCTCCCCCACTTCTAGGCAAGCACTCTACTGCGCTTCCTCCCCAGCCTCTTTGTCTTTCATCCTTTTCTGGATTTCTCAAATACCCCGTAAAGAACATATATGACTTTTTTTTTTTTGTCTTTTCAAGGCAGGGTCTCCCTTTTAGTCCTAGCTGGCCTGGAGCTCACTATGTAGACCAGGCTGGCCTTGAACTCACAGGGATCTATCTGCCTGCCTCTGCCTCCCAAATGCTGGGACTAAAGGCGTGTGCCACCACCCCCGGATACACATATGACTTTTGTAATCAAGAAAAAGAGCAAAGGTCATGGCAGACAGCCTGTCCACTTCCCACCAAATTTCCCTCTTGGCAGCAGTGAATCAGTTGGTCCAAGACCTTGCTTTATTCCCCTTCCCCTGGGTTGAATTGAATGCTCCCCTCTGCCCATAAAGATAAAAGAGCACTGGGCAGGGACGATTTTCAGAAAGATGCCCCTACCTGATATACAAATAGGATGAAAGAGACAGGAGGAGACATTTCCCAGATCTCTCCTTCCAGGTTTCAGACAAGAGTGTGATAGCTGGGTCTGTGGCGGCTATCCTGCGACCTTCAGGGAAGGTGGTGCTGCAGGTGATTGCCCTAGATGACAGTTAAGACCCTGAATGCACCCAAGGACTCTTCTGCTAGTTGAGGTATGAAACTTCTTTGGGTCACATGACTTTTTTATTAGGAAGATTCAATTAACATCAAAAATATCCTAATCGATGCAGAATTCTTTTTCTCAATGTTAGAAGGACTGACACACCTGTGTGTCTTGGAAGGTTTGTTTCGTTATCCATCCTGTCCGCTCAGCATGCCTGAATTAACCAGGCAGAGAACTGGGGGACACTGTCAGCTCTGACTCCAAGGGCTCCTCCTTTTTAACAAGACCACTCATTTTCATTTTTTTTTGTCTTTTCTAGACAGGGTCTCCCTGTAGCCCCGGCTGTCCTGGAACTCACTGTGTAGACCAGGCTGGCCTTGAACTCTCAAAGATCTGCCTGCCTCTGCCTCCCAACTGCTAGGATTAAAGGCGTGCGCCACCATGTCCGGCTAAGGCCACTCATTTTCAAGAAGAATTTCCAGAGTGACACTCACCGAGCTGTCCCCTCCCCATGTCCACCCCCTTTAAAAGTTCTCTTTTCTTTCATTTGTGTCAGGAAAATATGTTCTTTCCCATTGCAGCAATTCAGGGACCAAGCTCTCTTCTCCTGCGACCCTGGCTACATGCACTGGGGTAACAGAGTTTCAGAAATTGTGCCTCACTTCTCTGCCGGGCATTTTCTCTCGATTACAGCCTATTTTATATCTGTGCCACTGGGTCAGGGCCAATGGTATATATGACCTTGATACAGACAGTAGAATAGACATAACCCAGCCTCGACCAAGGCCATTATCCACCCATGGCAATTGACCCAAGCTTGCCTACAAGTGAGAGGTGTGTCGGGCCAAGGCTTAGCAGCCATCTACTGGTGATGCCTTCTGGGGGGGGGGTCAAACTGTAGTTTGAACTATCCCGTCTTGGGCTGGAGAGATGGCCTAGCAGTTAAGAGTGCCAACTGCTCTTGCAGAGGACCCGGGTTTGATCCCCAGGACCCACATGGCGGCTGAGAACCATCTGCAACTCCAATTCCAGGAGAACTCCAGTTCCAGGGGAATCCGACACCCTCCTCTGACCTCCAAGGCATTGCATGACACAGGTGCACAAACCTACATGCAGACGGTACATTCATACACATAAACAAACAAACAACAACAAAAAACTATCCCGTCTTAAGTCTCAAGAAATTGCTAGACCTTCCACTTCCCTAGAAAGCATGTTGTTTGTGGTTTGTTCCTTCATTTTGTAGTCAGGGGAGCAAACTCAGAGTCTTGATCATGCTAAGTTAGTGCTCAACCACTGAGCTACGCCTTCAGCCCCAGTAAGTTTTTCAAGAGATAAATCACAGGACATGGAGCTTTTCAGGGCTGCAAGGGGTGGGGGTGGGGGGTAATCCACACATGTCATCTCATCTACTCAGGAGGCTGAGGGAAGAGGAGCTTGAGTTCCAGGTCTGCCTGGGGTATATAATGAGTTCAAAACTAGTTTAGGGGGGCTGGAGAGATGGCTCAGCAGTTAAGAGCTCTGGCTGCTCTTCTAGAGGACCTGGGTTCAGTTCCCAGCACCCATATAACAGCTAACAACCGTCCATATCTCCAGCTCCAGGGGATTCAGCACCCACCTCTGGCCTCTTTGGGCTTTGCATAACACAGGTGCATTTACATACACGCAAACAAAACACTCATCCACACCTGCACGCCTTTAATCCTAGCACTTGGGAGACAGAAGCAGGCGGATCTTTGTGAGTTCAAGGCCAGCCTGGTCTACAGAGCTAATTCCAGGGCAGCTGGGGCTACAGGGAGACCCTGTCTCGAAAAGACCAAAAAAAAAAAAAAAAAAATCATCCACATAAAATTTAAAAAAATTTAAAGAGACTATGTGAATAGCTTAGAGAGACCCTGTCTCAAAACAAAAACAAGAGGCTAGTGAGGTGGTTCTGTGGAGAAAGGCACTCACTACCAAGTGTGATGATCTGAGTTCAAGCCCTGGACTCCACGTGGTAGAAAGAGAGAACCAGCTCCTGCAAGCTGTCATCCAATCTCATTTACATGTCGTAGCACACACACACACACACACACACACACACTTTTTTTTTTTTTNTGTGTGTGTGTGTGTGTGTGTGTGTGTGTGTGTGTGTGTGTGTGTGTTTTCAAGACAGGGTCTCCCTGTAGCCCCAGCTGACCTGGAACTCACTCTGTAGACCAGGCTGGCCTTGAACTCACAAAGATCCTTCTCCCTCTGCCTCCCGAGTGCTAGGATTAAAGGCGTGCACCACCACGCCCGGCTGGTCAGCGCTCTGGACCGCTAGGCCATCTCTCCAGCCCCGAAAGTTTTTGTTTTGAGCTGTGTGTTTCATTGCACGTCACTGACCCTGTGCTGCACCCTCAAGCTAGGAGCCGGTTTTGTTTTTTGTTTGGGTTGCTTTTTGTTTTGTCATTTTGGGTGGCTCTGGCACAGGAGCTGGTGGAACACTTCATTAAAAGTTTAGCAAGATAATAACAAGTTTAGATAGATTATAACAAAATTTGGAGTTCCTGCTCTCTTTTTTTTATTTTTTTGTATGTGTATGAATGTATTGTTTGCATGCAGGTCTGTGCACCCGTGTCGTGCAATGCCGCGGAGGTCAGAAGAGGGTCTCGGATTCTCCTGGAACTGGAGTTCTCCTGGAATTGGAGTTACAGACAGTTCTTAGCTGCCATGTGGGTGCTGGGGGTCGAACCTGGGTCCTCTGCAAGAGCGTCGGTGCCCTTAACCGCTAGGCTATCTCTCCAGCCCAGTTCCTGCTCTCTTAAAAGATACAAAGTAAGGTTCCAAGTCAAAGGATTTTGGTTGTAACTAAAACACCTGAGTATTTATTTCTCCTTTACACCTGCAGCATAGGCAGACTTTCTGTGACTCCAGAAACCATTGCCACATTTAATTCTGTGAAAATAATCCCCCTTACTATTTCAATTTCAGAGTGGAGTATTTATAGAACTAGGGATCCATTTCTAGATTTCTGTGTAAATTGAGTTCACTTGGAGATAGATCAGTGGTTTTTATTTTTAAAGACAAGGTCTGGAGGCTGGAGAGAGGCTCAGCAGTTAAGAGTACTGGCTGCTTTTGCAAAAGACCCAGGTTCGATTCCCAGCACCCATATCGCAGCTAACAATCATCTATAACTTGAGTTCCAGGGGAGGGGATCCGATGACCTCCTTTCAGAAGAGTTTGTCAAATCTCCTGGAACTGGAGTTACTGACAGCTGTTAGCCTCCATGTGGGTGCTGGGAATGGAACTTGGGTCCTCTTTAAGGGCAACCAGTGCAGGCCCTTAACTGCTGAGTCATCTCTCTAGCCCCCTTTAAGCTATCTTTTTTAAGCAAAGATTTTTTTTTTTTTGTCTTTTTCGAGACAGGGTCTGCCTGTAGCCCCAGCTGTCCTGGAATTCGCTCTGTAAACCAGGCTGGCCTTGAACTCTGCCTCCCAAGTGCTAGGATTAAAGATGTGCGCCACCACACCTGGCTGATGTGCTTTTAAAATGACATTTTTGGGCTGAGAATGTAGCTCAGTTGGTAAAGGGCCTACTTAGCATGCACAAAGTCCTGGGTTTGATCTCCAGCTCTGCATTCTACTGCATGCCTCTAGTCCCAGGACTCGGAGGCAGAAGCAGGAGGATCAGAAGTTCAAGATCACCTTCTAATACATACTCTGTAAGACTCTATATTTTTTAAAAAGGAAAAAAAGATAAAGGGAAAAAAGAAAGGGAAAGAGAGAAGGAAAAGAGAAAAAGAATAAAAGGCAAGATGAACGGGGCTGGAGAGATGGCTCAGTGGTTAAGAGAGCCGACTGCCCTTGCAGAGGACCTGGGTTCCATCCCCAGCACCCACAGGGAAGCTGAGAACAGTCTTTAACTCCAGTTCCAGGGGAATCCAACGCCCTCTTCTGACCTCCACCGCATTGCATGACACGGATGCACCAACCTACATGCAGACAATACACTCATATGCATAAAAAATAATAAATTTTTAAAAATTAAAAAAAGGGGGCTGGAGAGATGGCCTAGTGGTTAAGAGCGCCGACTGCTCTTGCAGAGGACCCAGGTTCGATCCCCAGCACCCACATGGTGGCTGAGAACCGTCTGCAACTCCAGTTCCAGGGGAATCCGACACCCTCTTCTGACCTCTGAGGCATTGTACGACACGGGTGCACAAACATACATGCAGACAGTACATTCATACACATACAAAAATAAATAAAATTGGCCAGGCTTGGTGGTGCACTCCTTTAACCCCAGCACTTGGGAGGCAGAGGCGGATCCCTGTGAGTTCCAGGCCAGCCTGGTCTACATAGTGAGCTCCAGGTCAGCTGGGACTAAAGGGAGACCCTGCCTCAAAATCAAACTGAGCATGGTGGTGCACACCTTCAATCCCAGCACTCCAGAGGCAGAAGCAGGTGGATCTCTGTGAGCCTTAGTCCAGCCAGTGCTACATAGTAAGACCCTGTCACACAAAAAACAAACATAGGAGCTGGGAGTGGTGGTTCTCGCCTTTATCGCAGTTCTCCGAAGGCAGAGGCAGGCGGATCTCTGTAAATTCAAGGCCAGCCTGATCTACACAGTGAGCTCCAGGATAGCTGGGATTAAAGGGAAACCCTATCTCAAAAAGACAGAAAAAAAATACACAAAACAATCCTTAATGAATGAATCCTAATTTCCTTCCATTATGAATGTAGGCACTGTCGCTCTATAACAGAAATCATACATATTTACATACCGCTATTCTCCAAGAATAAAATCAACCTACCTAAGAATAATGAGAATTACATTCATTTTAGCATAAACTCATGCAATATTTTTTTTTTCCTTTTGAGACAGGGTCTCATGTAGCCTAGGTTTGCCTCAAAGTTGCCATGTAGTTTGGGATGACCTTGAACTTCTGATCCTCCCGCCTTCACTTTCAGTTTTAGAAAGTGCTAGGAACTGAATTCAGGACTTTGCCCATGCTGGGCCAGCATTTTCCCAACCCTCGAGTGATCTTGAGAATGTGCTCCAAGGTTTCACAAAAAGGCAGCTGTATTTATACTTTTAAACCAGAAGGAACAGAAATCACATCATTTCCTTCCCAGGAACCAGATCAAGGGATAAGAGGAAAGGTGGGTTTTTGTTTTTGAGCCAGGGTCTCTCTGTAGCCCCACCTGGTCTGGAACTCACTATGTAGACCAGACTGGCCTCAAACTCACAGAGACTTATCAGCCTGCCTCTGCCTTTCAAGTGCTGGGATTAAAGGTGAGCACCACTACCCTCGGCCCCTAGAGAGCTATTTTTCAAAACTCCAAGCCTATATGTCTCTTCGCCTAGTATGTTAGTGATACTTCTTGTTGCTGTGACGAATACGTGCAATAGCAGAAAAGAGGAAAGCTTTGCATAGGTTCATAGTTTCGGAGGTCGCATCGCAATGTGGCCTGGCTCAGTTGCTTTTAGTCTGTGGTGATGCAGAGCATCACGACAGGAGCATGTGGCACAGAAGAATAGCTCATCTCCTCAGAGCAGGGAAACAGGAAGAAAGGACAAGATGGGACCTTTAAAATACACCAGCAGGCTGGAGAGATGGCCTAGAGGTTAAGAGCACCTGCTCTTGCAGAGGACCTGGGTTTGATCCCCAGCACCCACATGGTAGCTGAGAACTGTCTGAAACTCCAATTCCAGGAGAACTCCAGTTCCAGGGGAACCTGACACCCTCTTCTGACTTCCGCAGCATTGCACGACATGGGTGCACAGACCTACATGCAGACAGTACATTCATACACATACAAAAATAAATAAAATGAAAAAATAAAATAAAATACACCAGCCCCACAAAAAAAGGCCGGGCATGGTGGTACACATGTATAATTCCAGCACTTGGGAGTCAGAGGCAGGAAGATCTCTGTGAGTTCAAGGCCAGCCTGGTCTACGGAGTGAGTTCCAGGCCAGCTGGGGCTCAAGGAGACCCTATCTCCCCCCCCCCGCCCCGAAAAAATACACCAGCCAATGAAGTGCCTGATATGCAAGTATGAGGGCTAGAGTTTGATGCCCAGCACCCACAATGCCCAGCATCCATGTAAAAAACAAAACAACAACCAAAAAGCAGCATGCCAGGGGAGGGAGAACTTCATATAGAAACCACAAACCTACTATTTTATTTTGCACTGAAACAGAGCTTGGAACCCAAGGCTTTCTGCATGTTAAGCAGGCCCATATAACCCCTTCTTAAAAAAAATTCTGCATCCTGTAGCCTTGCTGTCTCATCAGATGTGCAGATTATTGTTCTAGGCCCCCAGCAGCACAGCCCCCTCCCCATGAAACAAAGCCAGGCCATTGGTCTGAAGAGGAGAAGAGGACAGAAGCTAGGCCAGTCCCTGTCCCTCCCCAGGACTTCTCTCTCCTACTGACAGGAGAGAAAAAAACGGACGCAGCATCCCAAGGCAAGAGACGCAGGCAAGAAATGGGTTTTGCTTAGATTAGACCCAGCTTTCTTGTTTATTTTTATTTTTTTTATTTTTTTAATTATTTATTTTTCTCTATGTGTATGAATGTACTGTCTGCATGTAGATTTGTGCACCTGTGCCGTGCAATGCCACAGAGGTCAGAAGAGGGTGTCGGATTCCCCTGGAACTGGAGTTTTCATGGAATTGGAGTTACAGACTGTTCTCAGCCACCATGTGGGTGCTGGGGATCGAACCCGGGTCCTCTGCTAGAGCAGTTGACGCTCTTAACCACTAGGCATCTCTCCAGCCCCGAGACCCAGCTTTCTGAATGTGAAACCAGAAGCCCTGCCCAATAAAGGCTGTGGAAGCAGGTCAGGGCCAGACACGCCTGCCAGTGAGAACAGGGATTCATGTCATGTTAGGACTAGAGGATAAATNTTTTTTTGGTCTTTTCGAGACAGGGTCTCCCTGTAGCCCCAGCTGTCCTGGAACTCGCTCTGTAGACCAGACTTACAAAGATCCGCCTGCTTCTGCCTCCAAAATGCTAGGATTAAAGGCGTGCGCCACCATGCCCGGCTAGAATTCATTTTAAAATTATTCATAATTCTGCTAACACGTAAAACTGAAACAATCTCAGAGCTACTTGGTATTATTGCCAGCGCTTGAATTCGGGATGGCTTGCTAGGGAGATATGACATTCTTGTTCTGTAGGAAAGGGCCCTGGTAGAGTCCCACTTGGGATAGTCAGAGCACAGGGACCAGGACTCATTTCCTCCCTTCTTCCTGTGCAGCCATTGCATCAGCAAATATCAATGGCAGACCAGGTAGTGCTGAGCTGGGGCTTATGGAGGACACAGAAAGGGGCCAGCGAGATGGTGAAGATGGCTTGTCGGTGAAGATGGCTGCTGCTGAGCCTGAGAGCCTGTGTTCAGCCCTGGAGACACAAGATGGAAGAAGGGAAACAACTCCCACAAGTTGGCCTGTGACCTTCATATGTGTGTGTGGCACACATGTGCAGGACGCACATATGCGAGTGCACACACACACACCAAAGCACACACTAAGTAAACATAATTTTTAAAATTTGGGGGCTGGAGAGATGATGGCTCAGTGGCTCAGAGCACTGACTACTCTTGCAGAGTACGCAGGTTTAATTCCAGGACCCACAAGGCAGCTAAGAACCATCTTTAAGTTGGGTGTGGTGGTGCACGCCTTTAATTCCAGCACTCGGGAGGCAGAGGCAGGCGGATCTCTGTGAGTTCAAGGCCAGCCTGGTCTACAAAGTGAGTTCTAGGACATCTGGGGCTATAGGGAGACCCTGTCTCAAAAAAAATTTTTTTAAGATTTATTATTTTATTTTAAGTATATGCGTGTCTGTGTATGGATGTGAACTAGGGAGACCAGTTGAAGGCATCAGGTCTCCTGGAACTGAAGGCGGGTGTAACCACACAGTTGATGTGGGTGCTGGGAATCGAACCTGGACCATCTGCAAGAGCAGTAGATGTTCTTAGCTGCTGAGCCAGCCATCTTCAGGCCCTAAAAAAACTTTTTTTTTCATCTTTTTGAGACAAGGTCTCCCTATAGCCTCAGCTAGCCTGGAACTCGCTCTGTAGATCAGGCTGGCCTTGAACTCACAGAGATCCACCTGCCTCTCCCTCCTGAGTGCTGAGATTAAAGGCATGCACCACCATGCGCAGCTCCCAAAAACCTTTTTTTAAAAAAATTTTTTAATTTATTTTTGTATGTGTATGAATGTACTGTCTGCATGCAGGTTTGTGCACCCGTGTCGTGCAATGCCGTGGAGGTCAGAAGAGGGTCTTGGATTCCCCTGGAACTGGAATTCTCCTGGAATTGGAGTTACAGACGATTCTCACCTGCCACGTGGGTGCTGGGGATCGAACCCGGGTCCTCTGCAACAGCAGTCTGTGCTCTTAACCGCTAGGCTATCTCTCCAGCCCCCCAAAAACCTCTTTTTAAAAGTACCCAGAATGAAGCCAGGGTCCCCAGGACTCACAGCATGAGATCAGCAACCTGGGCAGGGGGGGATCTAGGACCCCTTCCACAGGTCTTCAAACACAGAGCTGTGGACAGTGAGTGGGTGTCTGACAGCCCCCCAGACTCTCCTCCTTTCGCAATGGCATCCCCCCACCCCCCTGCACTAATACCTAGCACATGGAAACATTAGTAAAATTCAATTAAAATAATGTATAGCTTGCTAGTCTGCACTCAAGGCTTACATCAGCCCCATGGCTGAGAAGCAGCAGATAACCCAATCCTGTGTGGCCTCACCCAGGATGTCAGAGAACTTGGGAAGTTCACAGTGATCCAAGTCCAAGCTCTAATGGTGAAGGTTCAAGGGCCCAAGGAGTTTTTGAGGCTTGAGCAGTTACAGACCCCTTGCAGGAAGGATTTGGGGTTTCATGGAGATCACAATTCCTTTAAAAACATAATGGGCCTTTGATCTCTTTGGTTCTGTGCAGTGTGAGTCACCATGGGGAGTGGTCAGACTCTGATCTCTGACTTGCCAGCAGTTCTCTGGAACTGAATGATGGCTTTTGTTAGACCACCTGGAACAAGAGGCTCAAGAGGGAAGCACTATCCTTGGTACCTTCTTTGGCCACAGGCTCAAAGCTTTTCTCAAGAGAGCACCGGTCTTTATTTCTGCTAAGGCTGTTGCCTTAGCAGTTGCCACTTATAACCGGTTCAGTGCGGAAGCAATGGCTTTTTCAACTCTGCAAAACTCAAAATTACAGGCTTGTCAGTCATCCCCGATTATAGGTTACAGTAAAGAGCTCCTCCCTGGGCAAAGCTGTGCAGAGCTTCTTGCTCCAGCTTGATTTTCTCTATCTTTTTCTCTCTTATAGGACTTTGCTAAAAATAGCAAGGTCAGAAAACAGGACCATTCCAAATTTTCCCTACTATCTCCAAACTCCATGACCATTCTCATAACCAACCTGTCTGTGAGAGCCACCTTTTATATCAAGGTAGCTATTGCTGGAAGATTGTCCCCCAGAACCACATCTGGTATCCACACCCTTGGGTGGTATCTCCCATTAAATGTGTGCTGGCCCTGTGGCTCAGCTTAACTAAGAGAGTGTTGCAGAAGTGACGTTTGCCACTTCTGGGTCTAAGCTTTAGACTAGTAATTTCCGCTATTGGTATTCTCGGCATCCCTGCTACCAGGCAAAGAAGTCCAAGCTAACCACCTGGGCATGGGATATGGGGGGGGGTGTTGTCCCAGCTTGCTGTCATCTTATTAAGGTGCCACACATGTTAGCGAGGCTATCCTGGACACCCATCCACAGCAACCATCTGACTGCAACCTCATGAAAGATTGCACCACCTCACAGTCAACTCACAGAGTGGAGAGAGGTAATAAAATGCTTGTTCTTTTAACTCATTACATTTGGAGACTTGCCACACAAAAACGAGCAATTGCGAGAAGCACACACAGAGTTGTTAGAAGTAGAAACTGAACTCAGGGCCTCATACATGCTATGTAAGCTCATTACTATTAAGCTCTTTATCCAGACCATCTGTTTGCTTTTTTTTTTTTTTTTTTTTTTAGGCTTAATTTAGCCTTATTTTTTTTTTTTTTTTTTTTTTTGAGGCTCAGATTAGCCTAAAACTCATGTTCTCCCTACTTCAGTGCCCCAAGTGCTAGGAGTCTAGGTATGGACCTCCACGCCCAGCAAACACTGGTTTTAATTAAAACCAACAGCTTGAGGAGTGACTGAGGCAACCACTCCAGGGAACTCCGGTTCCAGAGTTCTCAGGAAAGAGGAGAGGATGTCCGTCAAAAGTGAACAAGCAGCCTTCCTTTACACAGTGGGTCCCTTATCCATGCTTTCATAGTAAAACAAAGCCTTAAAAATACCAAATGGGGGGGGCCGGAGAGATGGCCTAGCGGTTAAGAGCATTGACTGCTCTTGCAGAGGACCCAGGTTCGATCCCCAGCACCCACATGGCGGCTGAGAACCATCTTTAACTCCAGTTAAAGAGACCATCTTCTGACCTCTGCAGCATTGCATGACACAGGTGCACCAACCTGCATGCAGATAGTACATTCATACACATAAAAATAATACTAAATGGAAAATTCCAAAACTAAAGAATGTGACATACCAATACCTTGTCTCATTTAAGAAAAAAAAGGGGGGGGGGCTGGAGAGATGGCCTAGCGGTTAAGAGCGCCGATCGCTCTTACAGAGGACCCAGGTTCGATCCCCAGCACCCACATGGCGGCCGAGAACCGTCTGAAACTCCAATTCCAGGAGAACTCCAGTTCCAGGGGAATCCAACACCCTCTTCTGACCTCCGCGGCATTGCACAACACGGGTGCACAGACTTGCATGCAGACAGTACATTCATACACATACAGAAATAAAAAAAAAAAAACTAAACTAAATGGAAAATTCCAAAACTAAAGAATGTGACATACCAAGACCTTGTCTCATTAAAATAAAAAAAAAAAGACAAGAGCCGGGCATGGTGGTACATGCTGTTAATCCCAGCACTTTGGGAGGCAGAAGCAGGAGGTTCTCTGTGAGTTCAAGGCCAGCCTGGTCTACATAGTGAGTTCCAAGACAGCTGGGACTAAAGGGAGACCCTGTCTCAAAAATACCCAAATTAAAAAAAAAGAGAAAAAAGAAAAGAAAAGAAAATCATGGTGCACATGCCTGTAATCCCAGCATTTGAAAGATGGAGGCAGGAGGGTCAGAAATTCAAGGCCACCCTCAGCTACACAGCAAACTTGAAGCCGCCCTGAGATACATGAGACCCTGTCTCAACACACACACACATATACACACACATTCACACAACCACAAAAGAACTAAAATGAAAATTTCAGGTTTTAAAATATTTATTTATTTAATGTGTATGAGTGCCTTGCCTGCAAGTGTTTAAGTGTACCTATGACCTGTATCATGCAAATGCCCAAGGAGGACAGAAGAGGATATCAGATTCCCTGGAACTGAAGTTATAGATGGTTGTTAGCCTCCATGTTGGCGCTAGGATTCGAACCCAGGTTTTCTCCAGGAGCAGCCAGTGCTCTTAACCACTAAGCCATCTCTCCAGCTCCAAAATTTTCATGTTTATTTTTTTGTTTTTTTGTTTTTTATCTTTTTGAGACAGGGTCTCCCTGTAGCCCCAGCTGTCCTGGAACTCACTCTGTAGCCCAGGCTGGCCTTGAACTCACAAAGATCCGCCTGCCTCTGCCTCCCAAGTGCTAGGATTAAAGGCGTGCGCCACCACGCCCAGCAAATTTTCATGTTTTAAAGAACCTTTACTACATACAATAATAATGGTTCTCTTGTTATTAGTTATTGTTGTCAATTTCTTACTGTGCCTTATTAGAGTTTTTATTGTTTGTTTGAGACGGGGTCTCACTGTACCCTTGACTGCTCTGAAACTTGCTATGTAGCCCAGGCTGGCCTCCAACTCACAGAGATCCACCTGCCTCTGCTGGTATTAAAGGTGTCAGCCATCCTGCCAGGCCTAAGTAAGTAAGTAAGTAAGTAAATTGGGGTGGGTCTGCTCGCATGCTCAGAAGTCAGAGGACATCTTAGGGAGCTGGTTCTCTCCTTCCACCATGTGGGTCCTGGGCGTTGACACAAAAAAACTCTTACCTCAAAGGGGATAAGTGATAGTTTATTCTAGCTGGGCATGGTGGTGCAAGTCTTTAATCCTAGCACTCGGGAGGCAGAGGCAAGTGGATCTCTGTGAGTTCAAGGCCAGCCTGGTCTACAGAGCAAGCTCTAGGCCAGCTAGGACTAAAGGGAGACCCTGTGTCAAAAAAAAAAAAAAAAAGAGATAGTTTATTCTGCAGCCAAATATGAGTGACTATGCTCAGGGAACACAGGTGAGGTCATCCCAAGTTCCCTGTTCAGATGTGGAAGTAGTTTCATGAAGTTTTTTGTTTGGGTTTTTATTTTTTTGTCCTTTTGAGACAGGGTCTCCCTGGACCTCTGGCTGTCCTGCAACTGGCTCTGTAGACCAGACTGGCCTTGAACTCACAGAGATCTACCTGCCTCTGCCTCCAAGGCATTTGCCGCCACACCTGGTTATTAAGTTTTTTTTAATTTTTATTTTTTTATTTATTATTTTTTACGTGTACAAGTGTACTGTCTGCATGTAGGTTGGTGCACCCCTGTCGTGCAATGCCTTGGAGGTCAGAAGAGGGTGTCGGATTCCCCTGGAACTGGAGTTAAAAGATGGTTCTCAGCCACCATGTGGGTGCTGGGGATCGAACCCCCGTCCTCTGCAAGAGCAGTCGGTGCTCTTAACTGCTGAGCCATCTCTCTAGCCCTGGCTATGAAGTTTTTATAGTAATAGAACAAATAAAGTCATAAATCAAGTCACTTTTCAGATCTATTAGTGGAAGCATTAAGTAGGCAGTAACAGCAAAAGAACAATCCCAGCTCCAGGCCTCAGATGTTATCGAACGACACAGCCTCTTGTTTGGTAGAGGTAGGGCTTTGTTAATATAGTCCAAAAGATTTTTTTAAATTTTATTTATTTTTTATGTGTATGAGTGTACTGTCTGCATGTAGGTTTGTGCACTCCTGTCCTGCAATGCCGTGGAGGTCAGAAGAGGCTGTCGGATTCCCCTGGAACTGGAGTCAAAGATGGATCTCAGCTGCCATGTGGGTGCTGGGGATTGAACCCAGGTCCTCTGCAAGAGCAGTCAGCACTCTTAACCACTAGGCCATCTCTCCAGCCCCCAAAAGATTTTTATCTGTTAGTCACAGGATGTTAGACAGACACAGAGTTGGGCAAGAAATGGCTATTCAGGGGGTTAAAAATGGCCCAAGGTTTATTCTCAGACTTTGTAATCTTGGTATACAGGTGGAGGTAAAATATGCATGCATATTTTAGAGTAATATAAAATTAAAAGGGAAAAATGTGAATCCTGAAATATGATTTGGAAATAACATACAGTTTATTTTCAGATGACATAATTTCAGTATAGGTGTGACATATATATATATATATATATATATATGCCTATGCTGAAGCAATACAAATCGGAGGGAACAACAACAAAAGAACTGGGACAAAGAACTGACTAAAACAGTAAAGTTCTCCTGAAAACAATAATCCTCTGCTTTGAAAAACTTTTTTTTTTTTTTGTCTTTTTGAGACAGGGTCTCCCTGTAGCCCCAGCTGTCCTGGAACTCACTCTGTAGATCAGGTTGGCCTTGAACTCACAAAGATCCACCTGCCTCGGCCTCCCGAATGCTAGGATTAAAGGCGTGCACCACCACGCCTGGCTGAAAAATTTTTAAAAGACTCAGAAAAAGATGTAAGACATAGCCCGGCATGGTGGTGCCCCGTCTTTAATCAGGAGGCAGAGGCAGGCGGATCTCTGTGAAGTTCAAGGGCCAGCCTGGTCTACATAGTGAGTTCCAGGACAGCTGGGAGCTACAGAACCCTGGTCCAAAAAGTGAAAAAAAAAAAAAAAAAAGAAAACAACAACCAACAAAAAAAGATACAAGACATGTATGGCAGAATGCATGAACCCTGGTGGGGTGGGGTAATGGAAAGGGAAATGAGTCTGAACTGGACTGAAAAATGATGCATGAAATGCAGAAAACTTCAGTAAAAATATTAAAAGAAAAAGATGGCCCAAGGTAAATTGTAACTGGGCTCTGAACCTGCAACATGCCAACTCCCACAACCACTGAATTCTACTAAGTTGAGCCTTGTAGAAGGTTCAGTTTGAAGATCCACATGTTTTTTCTGGGAATTTTCATTTTTGGGACTTTGATTGCAGAACCTTCTTTTTTTTTTGGATACAGGGTCTCTCTTTAGTCCCAGCTGGGCTGGAGCTTGCTACGTAGACCAGGCTGGCCTTGAACTTACAGAGCTCTGCCTGCCTCTGCCTCCCAAGTGCTGGGATTAAAGGTGTGCACCACCATTTGGTTCTTAGCAGCCATGTGGGTGCAGGGAATCGAATCTGGGTCCTCTGCACAAGCAGTCAATGCTCTTAACCGCTAAGCCATTTCTCCAGCCCCTACAGAACCTTCTGTGTAATTGTTTCTACCTTCTTAGTAAAAGTGTCCACAGGGAGTGCCCGCAAGATGGCTTGGTGGTAAAGGCACTTGCTGCCAAGGCTGACAACCTGAGTTCAATCCCTGGGATCCACACGATAGAAGGAGAAAACTGACTCACACAAGCTGTTTTCTGACTCCCATCCCCACCTCCATCCCCACCCCACACTAAATAAATCAATGTAGTAAAATTTTTAAAGTGTCCACAGCTTCAAAACAACAACAAATTATATTTTACCTGGATGGGATAAATAACTGCCTGATCAACAGAAGGAGTTGCCAAAGTATTTTGTGTAATAGAGTCAAGAAGTTTGGTAAGGGGGCTGGAGAGATGGCTCAGTGGTTAAGAGGACTGGCTGCTCTTGCAGAGGATCGGTGTTCAGTTCTCAGCACCCACACGGCGGCTCATGACTGTAATTCAATTCCAGTGGACCCACTGCTCTCTTCTGGGCCCTGTGTACACGTGGTACACACACATACCTGCAGGCAGAGAGAAGTTCACTAAACTGAATGTAGTGGCATCCACCTGAAATCCCAGCACTTAGGAAGCTCAGGCATAAGAATTCTGAGTTCTTAGGGCCAGCCTGGGATACATATTAAGACTTGATCTTTTTTTTTTTTTTTTAAAGATTTATTTTATTTTATTTTATTTATTTCAGTATGTGTATCAATGTACTGTCTGCATGCAGGTTTGTGCACCTGTGTCGTACAATGCCGCGGAGGTCAGAAGAGGGTCTCGGATTCCCCTGGAACTGGAGTTCTCCTGGAATTGGAGTTTCAGACGGCTCTCGGCCGCCATGTGGGTGCTGGGGATCGAACCCGGGTCCTCTGTAAGAGCGGTCGGCGCTCTTAACCGCTAGGCCATCTCTCCAGCCCAAGACTTGATCTTTTAGCCAGGCATGGTGGCACACGCCTTTAATCCTAGCACTTGGGAGGCAGAGGCAGGCAGATCTCTATGAGTTCCAGGCCAGCATGGTCTACTTAGTAAGATCTGGGCCAGCTAGGGCTTCAGGGAGACTCTGTCTCAAAAGGACAAACAAAAAAAAAGTCATTATCTTTTTTTTTTTTTTTTAAAGTTCACTAGAGACTGGAGAGATGGCTCAGCAGTTAAGAGCTCTGACTGCTCTTGCAGAGGACCCGGGTTTGATTCCCAGCACCCACATGGCGGCTAAGAACCATCTTTAACTCCAGTTCCAGGGGAATCTGACACCCTCTTCTGACCTCTGCGGCATTGCACGACATGGGTGCACCAACCTACATGCAGACAGTACACTCATGCACATAAAAAATAATAAAAATAAATAAATAAATAAATAAATAAATAAATAAATAAATAAAAAGTTCACTAAAGGGGCTAGAGAGATGGATCATCAATTAACAACACTGGCTGCTCTTGTAGAGGACCTGGTTTTGATTACCAACACTCACATGGCAGGTAACAACCATCCCTAACTCCAGTTCCAGAAGATCTGACACCCTCTTCTGAACTCCATGGGCACTGTACAACATGGGTGCACCTACCTACATACAGGAAATACACTGATACACATAAAATAAAAATAAATATTAAAAAATATATTTTTTTACAAATTCATTAGAGTTGGGTGTGGTGGCCCATGCCTTTAATCCCAGCACTCGGGAGGCAAAGGCAAGCAGATCTGTATGAGTTCAAGTCCAGCCTGGTCTATAGAGTGAGTTCCAGGACAGCTGGGGGTACAGAGAGACTCTGTCTCAAAAAGACAAACAGCAACCAAAAAGTCCATTAGAATGTACTGAGTGCCTCTACCTCTACTGAGTGCCAGGCCTTACCTCCATCCTCATGCCATCCTCACAGCTTTGTCTTGGGCAGGACAATGCTTCCCCACCAATGGGTGAGGAAAGGAGATGGAAAGGCCAGGCAGCCGCTGCTCAGCGCCCTCTAGTGGGGTGGCAAGTCAGAAGTTTGAGGGATCTAGGCCAGAGCAGCTGCTGGCTCTTCTGCCTCCCACTATCCCACCCAAAGTAGAAAAGGAGCTTTATGCTTTCCGGAGGGAACCATCTGTCAGTCTGTAGAGCAGTACCAGTGACTCTCCAAGATGGCTCAGGATGACTCTGTCTCCCTCCTTCATCCATTTGTTCTCTCCTCAAATGCTCACAGTAGTGAGTCCCTTCTCTGTGCCAGGCCTTACCCTAGATACAGTAGACATAGGAATGAAGAGGCCCAATAGCTGGAGATGGGTCTTGCTTTCTGTGGCCAGCAAGAGGATGCTCTCCATTCAGGTCTGCCCAGCTGCTTGGATCTATTTTATTTTATTTTAATTAATTAATTTTATTTTACTTTATTATTTGGTTTATTTGAGACAGGGTCTCCTTGTAGCTCCAGCTAGCCTGGCCTGGAACTCACTATGTAAACCAGGTTGGCTTCAAGCTCATGCATATCTGCCTGCCTCTGCCTCCTGGGTGCTGGGTTTAAAGGCATACACCACCACGCCTAGAACAGGCTTGGTTCTTAAAGGAACCTCTCTCCGAGCTCTCCACACTATGTCTTGGCTCATCAGGGGACAGTACATGCTCTGTGTGGCCTGGTTACCATGGAGATACTTCATCTTCGCACAGATCTGTATTGTGGGCGAACAATGGCAATGCTGAGGAGTTCTTTTTTTTGTTGTTTTTGTTTTTCCTTTGAAACAGAGACTTATGTATGTAGCCAACAATAAGCTTGAACTTCTGATCCTCCTGACTTCACCTCCTGAGTTCTGGGATTACAGGTGCGTGCTACCAAGCCTGGCTTATATGGTGGTAAGGATGGAAGATAGGGTTTGATCAAACCAATTGAGCCACATTCCCAACATGAAGCTTGGGCATTCTTCACACAAGTACCTGACAATTGAACACTATGTCTCTGGCCAACACCAGTGGGAGATAGTTAATATATACGAGGGAAGTGTATTAATAGTGATCCTGGTTTTAAGCAGAAATTTTCAGCCAGTAAATGAAATATTTTCTTTTTTTTTTTTTGGTCTTTTCAAGACAGGGTCTCCCTGTAGCCCCAGCTGTCCTGAAACTCACTCTGTAGACCAGGCTGGCCTTGAACTCACAAAGATCTGCCTGCCTCTGCCTCCTGAGTGCTAGGATTAAAGGCGTGCGCCACCACGCCCGGCTTTTTTTTTAATCTTTTTGAAGGGTTTCCTTGTGGCCCCAGCTAGCCTGGAACTTGCTATGTAGACCAGGCTGGCCTTGAACTTGCAGAGATTCTCCTGCCTCTGAGCCCTGAGTTCTGGGAGTAAAGGTGTGTGCTACCACACCCAGTGTGAAATGAAAGATTTTCTGTGCAGAGTCAAGAGCACACCACTAAATTTCAGCACTAGTCCTAGTAAATTCTCTTTTTTTGAGATATTTTATTTATTATTTTTATTTTATGTGTATGAGTATATTGCCTGCATATGTGTGAGTGGACCACATCATGCAGGGCCCACAGAGGTCAGAAGAGGGTGTCAGATCCCCTAGAACTGGAGTCATGGACAATTGTTGTGGTTGCTGGAAACTGAACCAGGTCCTCTGCAAGAGTAGCCGGTGCTCTTAACTGCTGAGCCATCTCTTCAACTCCCTAGTAAGTTCTGTTAAGTTTCTCTCTTCACTGAAAACAGATGAAAGCCCAAACATGCCTGCTGCCCTGGACATGTACAACTCTCTGGTTTGCTTTAGCTTAGTAGCAGGCCAGCTGGGAAAAGGAAAAGCTCAGTATTCAGGACAAGCAGATCTGCTCTCTTGTAGTGAAGATCCTATTTCTAGAAGCAGAAGCTGAATTGATGAAACACAACAGGAAAAACAAAATTAAACTGAAAACCATTATAGGCAACAGCAGAAAGACACAGGATTTCCTACAGAACTCTGGGGCATGTGGGGAGAGTCAGGTCAAGTCCAGAGGAAGGCTGGCCAAAATGAAAGACCCCGAGGCTGGAGAGACTGTCTAGGAGTTAAGAGCACTGGCTGCTCTTGCAGAGAACTGGGGTTCAGTTCCTAGCACCCACATGGAGGCTAACAACCATCTGTAACTCTGGTTCTGGAGGATCCAATGCCCTCTTCTGACCTCCACAGGCACCAGGCTTGTGGTACGATTACATACATGCAGGCAGAACACTCATACCTATAAAATAAACAAATAAATCTTAAAAAAAGATAGATAGATAGATAGATAGATGATTGATAGATAGATGATAGATAGATTAGATGGATGGATGGATAGATAGATAGATAGATAGATAGATAGATCAAGGCTAGGGACGGGCTGAGTGACAGAGCCCACAGCTATCAGACACAAAACCCTGGATTCCATCCCTGGTTCCAGAAAAAAAAAAAGGAAAGAAAAGATGTAAGATCTGACAGTTTCCCTTGGAGAAAAGAACACAGATACTATTAAGATCATATGGTAGAGACAAAATTTATGACCAAGGAGCCAAGAGGAAATTGACTAGAAAAGTCAAGTGTGCATTTAAACTCCCAAGATGGAGAGAAAAATCAATTCTACATCAACATTACTGAAGAAGAAAACAAAAAGGCCGACATGACAGATCATCCAGAAAGTCTTCGGGCTGAGCAAACTTCAATCGAAAGGGAAGATCAAAACCTGCACGGAGAGAGATACAGGAAACACCCCAACCAAAGTTGTGTGAGAGAAAGACATGGTGGCTCTTGACAAAGGACCTGTCCAGGAAGATTATTACTCTGAGCAAGAGGGGGAAGACTCTGAAACGAATGAAGAGCAAAGGACCCTCAGGAAGGTCAGAGGCTTTAAAGCAAAGCTGGGAAGAATCATTTGCTGTTCTCAAAGCTAGCTCACTTCCCTTGAACTAATGGCTCATGATCACGGGCCGGAAGAGCAGCAAGCTGGAAGAAACCTCTTCATCTCTAGACATAGCACAGATGATGTGCCATGTGGTGGAAATGGACTAGACCTGTGCTTCTAGAAGTGGCTCCTCACACATCCCAGGGACCAGATGGTACAGTTTTTCAGAACTTACAGATGCCCTGGATTTTTGTGTGTGGGGTGCCGCTGTCTCCTACCATGCAAGTTCTCAATGCCAGTTCCCAAGGCCTCCTCCTTGGCTGTCAGGCGCTCTCCTTCATTCCCAAATTTGGTGTTTCCAAAAGACTCAGCTGGGGAGTTCATGACAAGATACCCACCTCATCCCTGCATTACTCAGGGCTTCCCTGAGAAATGGAATTGGTAGGAGATACATTCCTATATAGAGACTTATTTCAAAAAATTGGCTCGCTCAAAGATGGGGACTTGACGGCATGGAATGGCCGAGAAGATGGGCCTGAAGAACGAGGGGAAGCCTGTGCTGGAGTTTCGCGAACTCACCCCTGCCCATCCGAGCAAGGAAGGCTAGCTTCCGTGTACTAACATGATAATTAGGGACTATGCTAGGAAGGGAAGGGATTGGATTAATTAGGAACTTGTAAATTAAGCCTCCTAAAAAGACCAGTTGGGAAGAGACACATGCCTGAGTGGGGAAGCCAGGATGGCTTATAAACCTCTGTGAGCCTACAATAAAGTGAGTTTTGAGCTGTAACACCTTGACTCGACTCCCTGCCATGGTTGCTTTTGGTTTGGCAGCGCACTTACTCTCCCCAGCCCCACTCCGTCACGGGCGACAGAGTGAAGATCTTCAGCGGTGAGGAAACTGGAGAGGCTGGTCTTTGCCAACCACCTCTCTATGACCCCCGCATCTGGCGCACCAACGTGGGGCTCGAAGACCCCCCTGAGACCCTAATGGCTAGCAATACGGCTGGGGCCAATCGGTCTTTTGGGTAAGTGAGTCCCTGTGATGGGAAACGCAACGGGAAAAAATGAGGACCCAGCGCTTAAAGCGCTGAGATTGATGTTAAAATCCAGGGGGTTAGAACTGACCAATGCGGTCGCGGAGCCTGCCTGGGACCATGTCCTCTTTCTGGCCCCCTGGGTAAGAGGGGCCAACCTTTTCTCCTGGGAAGTTTGGGGGCGAATAGAAAAGCTGGCAAGAGAAAGAGAAAGGATTCTCAGAGCAGGACCCCCTTTGGGCTTTTACCCCACGATTGTGGTGCTTAAAGCCACTTTTCACCCCAACTCCCTCCCACCTCCTGGGGGTGGAATTTCAGCTTCGGCAGAGGTTGAGAGATCCCCTGGTCTCAGGGAGGAGAATATGGCCTGGGATGCCCCTGAGTGTCCAGACTCCACGGGCCCCATCCCTTCCCCCTACTCGGCTTCGAGGCAGGAGGCCAGAGAGACAGAACAACGCTTCTCTGAGGAACTCTCCCCACCACCGGCTTATGCCGAGGTGCGAAAAGGCGGGGTCACTCCTAAATTAGTTATGCTGCAAATTGAGCTTGTAAATTCTAGGCTTGGTGGTGGTCATGTAGCTGTTTGTAGATCCAATGTTTGTTCTGTGCCCCTCTCCTGCTCTGGAAACAGCGGATGGCTGGTGGGGGAAGGGCTGGCCTTCTAAGGCAAAAGCCTAGCCCGGGGCAGTGTTCATTGTGTTTTAAAAGTGCAGCCTTGATTCCAATCCTCCGGAGACAGATTGTGGACCTCCACCCTACCAAGTTGTATCAATTAAGTGATTCGAATCCATCTCAGCATGTTTAACTCAAAGTCTAGAAGAATTTACAGGCCTTGAAGTTTTAACAAAACAAACTTGGTCCGATAAATTGTCTTTTTTTAAGAAATGTTGGTAAAAGTCTCTTTAATAATGTAAATTGATATTTTGGTTTAATTTAAATAAGAAATTCTTTGAATAAGACTGTTTTACGCTTCTTTAGGCCCATCTTCAAGCTGTGTGTATGTGTGAGTGAATGTGAGTTCCTGCTTTCAATTCATTATAGTCCTACAGGTTTAAATCTATTTAGCTAACTATAACATAGAAAATGTTTGCTTTATACCCCTTAGTGTTAA
>VZQC01007400.1:901028-913599 GCA_009823505.1 Rhizomys pruinosus | reverse complement strand
ATAGAAAAGGTAGAAATAACTCTGAGACACATGAAGGCATCATTGGATTCTTTAGCAGAGATGGTCCTTCAGAATAGAAGGGGGCTTGATCTCCTTGCACTAGAACAGAGAGGGATATGCCAGGCTTTAGGGGAAGAATGCTGCTTTTATGCAGACCACTCCGGTGTAATTACAAAGAATCTAGACAACCTTAGGAATAGCCTTAAAAGAAGAAAGACCTCTTATTCTTTTACTTTTGTTCACGGTAGGCCCTTGCTTGCTCAACCGGGTTATAAGGTTCGCTAGAAAAAGGCAGAAGAAGTCCAATTAATGGCCTTACAGGCAAAGTATAAGCCCCTCCCCCTCGTCAATACCTACAAAAGGCAGCATCAGACTCCAAAGACGGTAAGGGCTTTTTTGGGTCGGCCAACCTAAGACAGGGGGATAGCCAAAGCTGCTATCTACTCAAAGATGGGTAAGAGCTGAGCCCAGTAAAAGCACCAACCTAAGACAGGAGCTATGCCAAAATAAAACAAAAAGGGGGAAATGATGCCATGGAATGGCCAAGAAGATGGGCCTGAAGGACGAGGGGAAGCCTGTGCTGGAGTTTCGCGAACTCACCCCCGCCCATCTGAGCAAGGAAGGCTAGCTTCCGTGTACTAACATGATAATTAGGGACTATGCTAGGAAGGGAAGGGATTGGATTAATTAGGAACTTGTAAATTAAGCCTCCTAAAAAGACCAGTTGGGAAGAGACACATGCCAAGTGGGGAAGCCAGCACGGCTTATAAACCTCTGTGAGCCTGCAATAAAGTGAGTTTTGAGCTGTAACACCTTGACTCGACTCCCTGCCATGGTTGCTTTTGGTTTGGCAGCGCACTTACTCTCCCCAGCCCCACTCCGTAGCGGGCCGACAGAGTGAAGATCTTCAGTGGCGAGGAAACTGGAGAGGGTGGTCTTTGCCAACCACCTCTCTACGACCCCCGCAGGGCCTGGCGAGTGTGCAATCTGGAGGGTGGGCTGGCTGACAAGTCCCTGAGACAGGGGCTGAGTCTGGAATTCAGTCCACAAGCAGACATTCTTCTTCCTCAGGGAAGCCTCAGTTTTTCAAGTCAGATCTTTCAACTGGGTAAACCTCACTCACATTATTTAAGAATAATTTCCTTTACCTGGTTATACAGGTAGTAGATATCTGTTTTTTATTTTTTATTTTTATTTTTTTTTGGGTCTTTTCGAGACAGGGTCTCCCTGTAGCCCCAGCTGGCCTGGAACTCACTCTGTAGACCAGGCTGGCTTTGAACTCACAAAGATCCGCCTGCCTCTGCCTCCCAAGTGCTAGGATTAAAGGCGTGCACCACCACGCCCGGCTAGGTAGTAGATATCTGTACATATCCTTCTACCATGCCTAGATTCGTGTTTGATCAACTAAATGGGTGATATAGCTCAACCACGTTGACACCTAAACTATTATACTCTAATCCAGGAAGCCTGGCTGAATCCCTCTGATGTGGCTTTCCACAAGGAAGTCACTGTCTTACTATTCACGTGGAGTGGGTTTTCCCCTGGACATATTCACTCACCAAACAGAAGTATGTTACTGTATTAGGTATTTTTCTCATTGCTGTGACAAAATGCCTGATGAAATAGAAAGGGTTGATTGTTGGTTCGCAGTTTGAGAGTACAGTCCAGGCAGTGGGAAAGGTAGCAAACTCCAGTTCCAGGGGATCTAACACCTTCTACCCTCCACAAGCAAGGCATGCACATGGTGTACTGACATACACCCAGGCAAAACACTCAGGCACATAAAATAAAGATAAATACTTAAAAATATTTTATTTATTATTTTTACATATTTTTTTGTCTTTTTGAGACAGGGTCTCCCTATAGCCCCAGCTGGCCTGGAACTCACTCTGTAGACCAGGCTGGCCTTGAACTCACAGAGATCTGCCTGTCTCTGCCTCCTGAGTGCTGGGCTAAAGGCGTGCAGCACCACGCCCAGCTTAAAGACAGTTCTTAGTCACCACATGGGTGCTGGGGATGGAACCCAGTCCCTTGCAAGAGCAGTCAGTGCTGTTAACTGCTGAGCCATCTCTCCAGCCCCTATTTTTACATATTTTATGTATGAGTGTATTGTCTGCATTATGTAAGTGCACCTATATTGTGCAATGCCTGAGGTCAGAAGAGAGAATCAAATTCCCCTGTAACTGGAGTTATGGATGATTGTTAGCTGCTATGTGGGTACTGAGAATTGAACCTGGGTCCTCTACAAGAGCAGCCAGTGCTCTTAACCACTGAGCCATATTTCTAGCCCCAATAAATAAAATCTTAAAACAAAACAAAACACCCCATGAAGCTGGGCTACAGGGAGACCCTGTCTCAAAAAGACCAAACAATAGGGGCTGAAGAGATGGCTCAGCAGTTAAGAGCGCTGACTGCTCTTGCAGAGAACCCAGGCTCTATTCCCAGCACCCAGATGGTGGCTAAGAACCATCTTTAACTCCAGTTCCAGGGGAATCCGATGCCCTCCTCTGACCTCTGCAGAATTGCATGACACAGGTGCACAAACCTACATGCAGACAGTACACTCATACACATAAAAAATAATAAATTAGGGGCTGGAGAGATGGCCTAGCGGTTAAGAGCACCAACCGCTCTTACAGAGGACCCGGGTTCGATCCCCAGCTCCCACATGGCGGCCAAGAACCGTCTGAAACTCCAATCCCAGGAGAACTCCAGTTCCAGGGGAATCCGACACCCTCTTCTGACCTCCGCAGCATTGCACGACACAGGTGCACAGATCTGCATGCAGACAGTACATTCATACACATACAGAAATAAATAAAATTAATTAAAAAAATTAAAAAAAATAAATTTGTGTATTCTATTCTCATTCCTAGAAAAATTTGCCTATTTACCTTCTAGGACCTTTTAATTAAAAAAATTTTTTTGACACAGTGTCTCCCTGTAGCCCCAGCTGGTCTGGAACTCACTATGTAGACCAGACTAGACTTGAACTCACAGAGATCCTCCTGCCTCTGCCTCCCAGTGCTGGAATTAAAGGTGTGCATGACCACACCTAGTTAAAATACTTATTTTCAGGCCAGCCAGAGCGACAGGGAGACCCTGTTTCGAAAAGACCAAAAAAAAAAAAAACAAAAAAAAAAAACTTCTTTTCTATACCAATGTTTTTACATTTCTACATTCCACAGTTATAAGAGAAACACGAAAGTTACTTGTTGGATTTTGGTTTTGGCAAGTTTTTAGTGGATTAAACAAAATAAACGAACAATATCTCATAGCCAGGAAAGATGGAACTGGGGATCCTAGCTGGCTGGGATCTCAGCTCTCACAGATCAGTCCACGTTCTTTCCACTGAGCCAGGCATGATAGTGTGGATCTCTGTGATGCGTTCCAGGCCAGCTGGGGCTACAGGGTGATCCTGTCTCAAAAAGCACACAAAACAACAACAAAATCCCCCAAAACCCCAAAACAAAAACATAACAAAAACCCCACAAAAACCCACTGGGACTGGTGAGAGGGCCCAGGGAGTAAAGACACTTGCCACCAAACCTGAGGACCTGAGCTTGTTCCCTGAGACCCACACGGTGGAAGGAGAGAACTGACTCCATAGAGTTGTCCTCTGACCTCCATACGCATGCCATTACACATGCCTGCATGTATACGCACACAAAATATTTAAATGCAATAAAAATTTTTTTTGGTCTTTTTGAGACAGGGTCTCCCTGTAGCCCCAGCTGTCCTGGAACTCACTATGCAGACCAGGCTGGCCTTGAACTCACAGAGATCTGCCTACCTCCCCCCTCCCCCGTGCAGGGATGCCCAGCTGCAATAAAACAAAAAAAGATAACAAACAAACAAACAAACAAACAAACAAAGGTGTTCTTTACAAACCGCCAGAACGTTCTGCTGAGTCTGTCCTGATTCAGAAATGTACATTTCCTCTTCTCTTCTATCACTTTCTAATGCTGGTCAGAGCCTAAGTGTGCTTTCTCTGGCATTTTAGGCTTCTTTGCTCTTTTTTTTAATGCTCCCCTATTGCCATGTGCTGATCTCCGTGCCTGCTTAACTCAAACAGTATGGCTTTTTTTTTTTCTTCTCTTCTCCATTCTCCTCTGGATAGCTGCCTAGATTTACAACTGTCTATCCAGGGGTTTTTTGCTTTTTTTTTTTTTTTGACTCATTTAAAAATGAGTTAAAAAGGAAGGAAGAGGGGCTGGAGAGATGGCGTAGTGATTAAGAGTGCTGACTCCTCTCTTACATAGGACCCAGGTTCGATTCCCAGCACCCACATGGCAGCTACGAACCATCTTTAACTCCAGTTCCAGGGGAATCCGAAGCCCTCTCTGACCTCCTCAGCATTGCACGACATGGGTGCACCAATCTACATGCAGACAATACACTTAGTACACATAAAAAATAATAAATAAATTTTTTTTAAAAAAAGGAAGGAAGAAAAAAAGCATCAAAGAAAGAAAAGGGGCTGGAGAGATGGCTCAGCAGTTAAGAGCACATAGTGCTCTTGTTCAGTTCCCAGCAAAGATACTGGGTAGCTCACAACCACCTATGACTCCAGTTCCAGTGGCTCCCACGGTCCCCTACACTTACACACACATTACCCCCCCATGTACACATAATTAAAAAGAAAATAAATCTTAAAGAAATAAAAGAAGTACAAAACAGTAATTCAACAATAACAGCTTCTAGGGTCTAGGAACTCCCAGGACTTACATTAAAAAGGTATCCTCCCCACCCCTGGAGAAAGTCCACTTGTCTTTGTTTATTTTGAGACAGGATTCTGCTATGTAACCTAGACTATTACTCTGGATCTTCCTGTCTCAGCTTCCTGAGTGTTGGGAGTACAGGTGTGCACCACTACACACAGCAGGTTCACATCCTTCATTAACTTCTCACGGGCAGCCATTGGTCAAATTTCAGGGACACATGCCATGCCTGGATGCATTTAAATTCAGTATCGGGCCCTGTGGTTTTCCCTTCTCTGGCATCTCCTTGTTCTCGTCTCAGTACCCCCTCCTTAGGAGGGCGTGGGAGAGTCTTTCCCCTGAACTCTGCACTGCTGTTGCTAGATCTGGAGAGTGTAATCGAGATGTGTGCATCATGGCCCCTCCTACTCCCTCTGTGGAAAATGTCCATCTGGGAGGGGAGGACAGAGAACTGTGCAGAAGTCAGGAGCCGGCAGCATCCAGGTCCAGATTCCTGGGGCCCACTTGCCCCCCCCCCCCGCATTCCCTCATGCGTTCCCCAGTCAGTTTGCTGCGACGTTTTGCCCTACCTAGCTAGAAATCAGTTCACAAGATGCTCGTCGAGTGCTGGTCTTGACAGCTCCGTTTCCCTGATGTTTGGCAGCAGTGAGGGTCGCAGTAGACTGGTGGGAACAGTAGCTTTCTACTGTCACAGTCCTACAACTGTTGCTGCTCTTGGCTCAGGTGTCTGAGACCCTTGGCCCTGGAGATGGGACAGCTCCCTAGAACTCCTGGGACCTGGGCTCTTCCCTGACGTTCATCCTTGTTCAGTGTCAGCTCTCCGAGCTCTTTGGCCACTTTTCTGCTCCTCTCGCCTTGCTGACGCTGTTTCTATCTCACCATGCTATCTGCCTGGCTCTGGAGGCCGCTGCCTCTCTGCTGTTCCTGTTCCTTCTTTTTTCTCTGTTACTAGTTCAGTATGAAAGTAGTAAGAAGTTCAGAAGACTGCTGCTTTAAAAAAAAAAAAATAGTAGCAAGAAGCAGTAGCAAGAAGCGTTTTAGTAGGCCAAATTTTGTAACAGAGGATACAGGGCAGGAGGGTGTCTCTAGGTGACACCGCTAGACAGCCTGAGCAACCCACTTAAAATAGCTAGAGAACCTGTGTTTGGCCTGGCCTGGGTTCCAGTCACAGCCATGGAGGTTTGTGTTTGGATCAATCATTGCTTTGCTTTTGTAGAGCAGTCACAGCAGTTCCTCGGCTCGGCCACCAGGGGGCGTGCTCCCTTCTGGCCGAGTGTGAAACAGTCGCAGCGGGTTCATCTAGAGTTCACCAAGGCTTGAGACACAAGCGGCTTAAAACAGCTCTGGCTGACGCTGCCTGGCGCAATCAGCTGTGATCTGGTGCAGTTGTTTTTTTTTACTAAAACCATCCTACGCTGGCATAAGGGCAGTCCTGCAGCCCTGCAGTCCTGACTCAGTCCTTTGCTCAAGGCAGCCACAGCAGCAAAGGAGAATCTAATTACGGATTAATGTGATTCCATTCCCCAAACCTTAGCTCATTTACAGGACAATGAACGCCAAAGTGAGGACCTAAAGAGGTTCCTATGAGGCTGGAGCGATAGGGCTCAGCGAGAGCACAGGCTGCTCTTGCAAAGACCCAGGTTCGAATCCCAACACCCACATGGCCACTGACAACCGTCAGTAACTCCAGTTCCAGGGACGGGCATTGTCAGGTGCACTCACAGGTGCTGGGAGTTGAACCGGGGTCCTCTGCAAGAGCAGTGGCACTCTTAACTGCTGAGCCATCTCTCCAGTCCCAAATAAATATATNGCCAGCTGGGACTACAGGGAGACCTCTTTTTTTGAGACAAGGTCTCTCTATAGCCCCAGCT
Source organism: Rhizomys pruinosus (assembly GCA_009823505.1). NCBI lineage: Eukaryota > Metazoa > Chordata > Mammalia > Rodentia > Spalacidae > Rhizomys > Rhizomys pruinosus. The sequence continues at coordinate 907,007 of VZQC01007400.1, read as the reverse complement.
GGCCTGGAACTCACTCTGTAGACCAGGCTGGCCTGGAACTCACAGAGATCTGCCTACCTCTGCCTCCCGAGTGCTGGGATTAAAGGCATGCGCCACCACTCCGGGCTTAAAGATGGTTCTTAGCTGCCTTGTGGGTGCTGGGAATCGAACCCGGGCATCTGTAAGAGCAGTCTATGCTCTTAACCGCTGAGCCATCTCTCCAGCCCCATAAAAATAGTTTTAGTTAAAAAATAGAACTTCTGGGCTGGAGAGATGACCCAGCGGTTAAGAGCACCGACTGCTCTTGTAGAGGACCCGGGCTCCATCTCCAGCACCCACAGGGCGGCTGAGAACCGTCTGTAACTCCAATTCCAGGAGACCTCCAGTTCCAGGGGAATCCCGATACCCTCTTCTGACCTCCGCGGCTTTGCACGACATGGGTGCACAAACCTACATGCAGACAGTACATCCATATTAATTAATTAATTAATTAATTAATTAATTAAAAAGAGAACTTCCTATCATTAATAGTAACTGTTTTTAACAGATTTCAACAACGTTTAAAAATTTTTTTCTTTTAATTTAATTTATTTATTTATGTGTATGAATGTCCTGTCTGCATGTAGGTTTGTGCACCCATGTCGTGCAATGCCGCGGAGGTCAGAAGAGGGTGTCGGATTCCCCTGGAACTGGAGTTCTCCTGGAATTGGAGTTACGGACGGTTCTCAGCCACCATGTGGGTGCTGGGGATCGAACCCAGGTCCTCTGCAAGAGCAGTCAGCGCTCTTAACCGCTAGGCCATCTCTCCAGCCCCAACAGATTTCAACAACTTTTTTTTTTTCTCGTCTTTTCGAGACAGGGTTTCCCTGTAGCCCCAGCTGTCCTGGAACTCACTCTGTAGACCAGGCTGGCCTTGAACTCACAAAGATCTGCCTGCCTCTGCCTCCCGAGTGCTAGGATTAAAGGCCTGAGCCACCACGCCCGGCTCAACAACGTTTTAACAGTACTGAACAGACCTGCCCAGAGCCCCAGGGATCTGGGTGGATCCCCATCTCCTGTTTTCCCTCGCTTCCTTCCTTTCTTCTTTCCTTCCTTCCCACCTCCCTCCTTCCTTTTTCCTCCTTCCTCCATTCCGTCCCTTCTATGGGGAGAACGTGTAGTCAGAGTTGGTTGGGTAGGGGCAGAATGTTTCAGGACCAGACAGTGAGGTGAAGGCACAGAGATGAAAAACAGCGTGGTCTGGGCTATTTGGTTCCCGGAGCGGCTAAGAGCGGCTAAGCTCACAGGCTAATAGGATCTGTGCTGTGAATCCCCGGCGAGGCACGCACTGCACGAAGGGTGGAAGCGCGGGGTGGCTCCAGGGTGAAGATTAAATAGACATAAGAGCCAGGGAAGAGGCTTAAGGAGCCAGGCCGTGCAGCCAGGACCAGGGTGATGGACAAGGTCTCAGCATGAAGACTTAGCCACCTTAGGGCAGCAGCAGAGGACTGGCTCTGCCCATCTCCCTGCACCCTCCGCCCCTGCCCTGTCTTTGGAGACTTGGGTCACCATCACTAGGTGACTTGACCAGGAACTGAGGGGCAGAGGAGATCAGTCTGGGAAGCTGGGGAGAGAAAAGGGGGTGACTTTCCCTAGGACCTTCCCGCCTTCCTCTGCCGGGGCACCTTTCCGGTCTCATTGCTAAGGCCCCAGAGCCCTGCCCCATTCCAGAACCTTCTTGGAAATGCTGCTCTGACCATCTGGAACCATGAGCCCTGCAACTCCGGTAAGGAGGAGTTCTGTGGACTAGAGGCAGTGGGGGAGGTTGGCAGCCCTTTCCAAATAGGGGGTGTCGGGTTCTCTGAATGACGTCCTCCAAGTGCTCCTGCGCAGGTGGGTGGTCAGCTTTGGAACGAGCTGTTCAAGGAAGTGATGTGGAGGGGCAGATCCGGGTGACAGAAATGTTCATTTGCAGTGTGCCTCTCCGGCTTCTAATCACACAACCTAGCTCCTCATCTTGAAAGTCTCTCTCTCACCCAGGCAGTCACTATACCATAATGCCCAGGGTGTTTGTCACCCAGGCCTTATTGTGTCCTGGTATACCCTGCAGCCTTAGCACTGCTGAGCCCCTCCCCAACCCCACACTCTGTCTTCTAAACCTACAGAGACCCCTTTTCTGTCCTGCACTCCCTTGGGGCTCTTAGTTTTGACATCCGGGAACTGCTACTTATCCAAGACCCCTCCGCCTCCTCCGGGAAGCCTTTCCGAACCTGTCCTACAAAGGCAAACTTTCTCCTTATTCAGCCATACCGTTTGCTTCTACTGTGCACTTACCATTAGTCTCTGCTAGACTAGAAGCTAGAGATGGACCGGAAATCGAGGGTCCCGCTGCCCTAGAGCACTGAGGGGCATGGCACCACTTGAACATGAAGATAGCACGCAAAACTTTTTCTCCGCAGGTTCTGATGCCCCACGCCTTTAATCCCAGCACTAGGGAGGAGAGGCAGGTGGATCTCTGTGAGTCTTTGTGAGATGGGGCCAGCTGAGGCTGCAGGGAGAACCTGTCTCAAAAATCAAAAACTAAGAACCCAACTCCCCCCCTTTTTTACTTCTATTAAATGAGTTCACTGGGCTTGGGGTGGGAGTAAGAATGATCTAAGATGTAGCTCAGGCTAGGCTAGAATTTCCTGTCCTGATGCCTCAGCCTCCCAAACGTAGATCACCATTCTCAGTCTTTTTTCTCCACCCTCAAGTATAATTTTCACTTAATTTTGTTTCCAGGGGATAGGTTTTCTTCGGTCTGTAAGGACTCGGGCTCCTTACATGGGCCTAGCCACAAGTCTAAGTTGGGACATGGTGTTTGGTCCCTTGTGCTTCCTTACTGCCTTATAAATGTTGCAATGCTCTCATTGAGAGAGATTTGAACTTCACAGGGTTTGGGAAGCACAAAGGTGCTGCATATAATCACTTCTGAAATGTCTGATAGGTACGGGGGCAGCTTTTGTTGTGTTTTGAATGACAAACTAAAAAAATTTTTTATTACATTTTTAAAATTTTTTATTTATTTCTGTATGTGTATGAATGTACTGTCTGCATGCAGGTCTGTGCACCCGTGTCGTGCAATGCCGCGGAGGTCAGAAGAGGGTTTCAGATTCCCCTGGAACTGGAGTTCTCCTGGAATTGGAGTTTCAGACGGTTCTCGGCCACCATGGGGTGCTGGGGATCGAACCCGGGTCCTCTGTAAGAGCGGTCGGTGCTCTTAAGCACTAGGCCATCTCTCCAGCCCCTATTACATTTATTAATGTGTGTGTGAATGTGTGCATGAATATACCACAGTGTACTTATGGAGGTCAGAGACAACTTGTGGGAGTTTGTTCTCTCCTTCCACTATATAGATTGTGGACATAGAACTAGGCTTGATGTCAAGGCCACCATGCTTTGTTGAGATTGGCTGCAGGGTATGCCAGGATACAGGATATATTATACTCCTTTAATCCCAGCACATTGCAAACAGAAGAAGGCAGATCTCTGTGAGTTCAAGATCTGTCTGGTCTATGTAGTGAGTTCTGAGGTGCTGGGTATACAAGGATGCCCTGTCTCAAAAAGACAAAAGGGGCTGGAGAGACCTCACAGCAGTTAAGAATACTGACTGCTCTTACAGAGGACCCAGGTTCGGTTCCCTGAACCCACATGGAGATTACAACCATTTATACTCCCGGTCCAGGGGATCTGACACCCTCTTCTGACCTGCTCAGGCATTGCATGACATGGGTACACCTATCTACATGCAGGCAATTCACTCATGCACCTAAAATAAAATTTAAAAATTTAAAAACAGACAAAAATAGCATGGATAAGAAGTGTTCATTTATTTAGCTATTTATTATCAGCCATTTTTTCCAAGCCATTACCTACCCAGGAGCTCTAAGTTGGTGCCTCCCTGCATTTCTCCATCCCTGATGAACTTGGTGGGATTTCTTAGCCCTGCATGCGGCCAAGGAAAAACTGGGCCCTACTGCCATTTGCAGCACATGCTGGTACCCTGTGTTACAGGCCTTGGGTCTGCCCAGGGCTAGAGCTATATCTGTTGCCTCTGCACTGACTATAGGTAGCTGCTCTGTGAAGCCCTGGCAAGCAAACTGTCTCCACCCCTAGAGCATTTCTTACGAGTGAAATATACTACTTGGACTGGGCGAAAGTCATTATTCACTCCAGGGAAATGTTTTATCTTCACCTGTATTGCTGGACGGACACCTTCTCTATATCCTCCTTCTCTATATCCTCCTTCTCTATATCCTCCTTCTCTATATTTCTCCTTCTCTATATTCTTCTGCACCTGTATGATGCCTTCTCTAGATTCCTCAGAATTTGGCTTCTTGTCAATTTTTTTCTTTAGGACCTAGGCTCAACACAAATCTCGCCACATTTGCCTTTGCGTCATCCCTACAGAGCTCTTTCTCTGCTTTGTTTTTTTCCTGTCTCCTCTAGGTTGCTCTGCTATTTAATGGACATTCTTTACTGTAGGGAGATCTAGTTTGAGTTAGGTATGAATGGGCTGGCTTTCCAGCTAGCATCTCCCAGGGGCACAGATGGGGGTCATGAGACTTCTCTGACCCCACCCAATGAGAGAACAGCTCTGTGACCATTTTTTTTCTTTTTGGTCTTTTCAAGACAGGGTCTCCCTGTAGTCCCAGCTGTCCTGGAACTCACTCTGTAGACCAGGCTGGCCTTGAACTCACAAAGATCTGCCTGCCTCTGCCTCCCAAGTGCTAGGATTAAAGGTGTGCGTCACCACGCCCGGCGCTCTGTGACCATTTGTGACCCAGCACATGAGGCTGGGCAGAGCAGTAGCGAGTGATGTATGCAGGGGGTGTGATGCAGAGTTCTGGGTCTGGCCCTAAGAGATGATGTCATTTAGTCTATAAAAGTGACCTGCTACAATAAACATCTTCATTAACACCTGACAAGATCTCCAGGTCTGTTACTTTGAGCCTGTATAGGCCGAAGCAGCCCTGAGTCTTGAGTGTTGTGGGCTAGCGGGGCTGGAAGGAGGCCTATCAGACCACCAGCCTGGTGTTCTAGTGGTTTGGCTGGATGGAGGCCTAGCAGGTCAGCCTGGAGAGTGAACTGCCGGCCCTCCCACCTCTCCCTTAGCAGGACAGAGTTGCATCTCTCTTAGAGGGAGCACATTACCACACTTTACGTGCTGGTCTAAGTCACTTGGGTCTGCCAAAGCCTTTCCTGCTTCAAAAAGATCCTGCGAACATGAGACATCTCACTGGCCCAGTAAACATTTTTCTTTTTAGAAGTCTTGCTACGTTGCTCAGGCGGACCTCAAACTTCTGGGCTTTCCTGGGCTCAAGGTATCCTCCTGCCTCAGCCTCCAGAGTAGCTGGGAGTACAGGCCACCATGCTTTGTTGAGATTGGCTTTGGTTTTGTTTTTAAAAAAATTTTTTTTGGACTTTTTGAGACAGGGTCTCCCTGTAGCTTTGGCTGGCCTAGAACTCACTCTGTAGTCCAGGCTGGCCTTGAACTCACAGAGATCCGCCTGCCTCTGCCTCTGCCTCCCAAGTGCTAGGATTAACGTCGTGTGCCACCATGCCTGGCCTTGTTTTTTAAATTTTTTAAAATTTTATTTCATGTGTATGAATGTTATGCCTACATGTAAGTGCACCGTGCATACAATGCCTTTGGAAGCCAGAAGGGGGCATTGGATCTCCTGGAACTTGAGTTCTGGATGTTTATTTGCCACCATGTGGGTGCTGGGAACCAAACTGGGTGTTCTGGAAAAGCAACACGTGCCTTTAGCCACTGAGCCATCTCTCCAGCCAGGTTTTCATTTTTTTTTTTTTTTTGGCTTTCTTCTTCTTTTTTTTTTAATTCTACCTTCCTTTCGGGGAGCCTAGACCCTGGTTAGACCAGTCCACCCACCCTGCCTCCACATCCCTGCCTCCCATTCCCTCCATACTTGCCTTCTTCTTCTTCTTTTTCTTTTTCTTTTTCTTTTTTTTTTTTTTTTT
>VZQC01007400.1:887025-900976 GCA_009823505.1 Rhizomys pruinosus | reverse complement strand
TTTTTTTTTTTTTTTGGCTTTCTTCTTCTTTTTTTTTTAATTCTACCTTCCTTTCGGGGAGCCTAGACCCTGGTTAGACCAGTCCACCCACCCTGCCTCCACATCCCTGCCTCCCATTCCCTCCATACTTGCCTTCTTCTTCTTCTTTTTCTTTTTCTTTTTCTTTTTTTTTTTTTTTTTGTCTTTTTGAGATAGATTTCCCTTTCGTCCAGAGCTTGCTCTGTAGACTAGGCCTGAATTCACAGAGATCCGCCTGCCTCTACCTCCTGAGAGCTGGGATTAAAGGCATGCGCCACCACACCTGCCCTAAGATGATTCTTAGCCACCATGTGGGTGCTGGGAATTGAACCCAGTCCTCTGTAAGAGGTGCTCTTAATTGCTGAGCCATCTCTCCAGCCCCAAATTTTAATATTTCTATAGTTTTGATTCAGTATACTGAAGCTCTAGCTGTCTGGAACTTGACAGGTAGACCAGGCTGGCCTTGAACTCACAGAAATCTGTCCACCTCTGCCTCCTGAGTGCTGGATTTTAAGGCATGCACCACACACCCAGCCTATTCAGTATACTTTTTAATTTTAAATTTTATTTTTATTTTATGTGGAAGTGTATTGCCTACATGTACATAAGTGCACCAGTGTCATGCAATGCTCAGGGAGGACAAAAGAGGGAGTTGGAGCCCCTGGAACTGGAGTTATGGACCCTTGGTAGCCACCATGTGGGTGTTGGGAACCTAATCTGGGTCTTCTGCAAGAACAGCCAGTGTGCTTAACTGCTGAGCCATCTTTCCAGCCCCTATTTAGTAAATTTTATTATTATTGTTATTATTATTAATTATTGATATTTTTGAAACAGAGTCTCCCTGTATCTTCCAGCTGTCCTGGAACTCACTATGTAAATAAGATTGTCCTTGATCTCACAGAGTTCCACCTGCCTGTGCCTCCCAAGTGCTGAGATTGAAGGTGTGCACACCTGGCCTGTTTTATTATCTTTATTATATGTGTATAAGTGTAAGTTCACCCATGTCTTGCAGTGACCAAGAGGTCAGAAGAGGGTGTCAGATCCCCAGAACTGGAGTTATGGACAGGTATTAGCTGCCATGTTGGTGCTAGGAATCAAATGTAGAGCAGTCAGTGCTCTTAACCACTGAGCCATCTCTCCAGCTCCTAATAGAATTATTTTTATGTGTGTTTGTGAGTGTTGGGTGCACAAGTATCTGTGTGTGTGTGTGTGTGTGTGTGTGTGTGTGTGTAGGCCAACCTTGGCTGGCCTTCTTCAGGGCCATCCAGCTTGCTTTTTGACACATGGTCTCTCATTGGCTGACTGCTCACTGATTAGGCTAGGCTGGATGGCCAATGAGTCCTAAGGATCTATGTGTCTCAACTTCCCCAGGACTGCCATACCTGGATTTTTTTTATGTGAGTCCTGGGGATCAGAATTCACGTCCTTATGTTTGCAGGAGAAGCAGTTTACTAACTGAGCTGTCTCCCCAGCCCCTTGAGCCACGCCTTCTTAGAAGTATTTCACGTAGAGGGGTGGAGTGTAGATCCATGTCAGCATGTGCCAGGCCTCGGTTCCATTCCTAGTACCAAAGCAGGGATATGTATTTTGTGACTACTACAACACATACATGTCCTAACAGAAAAATAAGGTGGGTTGAGTGGTTGTGCACACCTTTAATCCCAACACCGAGGAGGCAGAGGCAGGTTCATCTCTGTGAGATTTTGAGTCCAGCGTGGTTTACATAGTGAATTCTGGACCAGCTGAGGCTACAGGGAGACCCTATCTCAAAAAGCCACTCCCCCTCAAAAAAAAAAAAAAAAAAAAAAAGGAGAGAAAAGAAAAAGGAAAAGAAAAAGAAAGAGAGAAGGTGGGGTTGCGGCTCGGTGCTGTATCTGTTGTTCCAGAAATTCAGGAGTCTGAGACAGGAGATCTTGAGGCCAGCCCTGGTAACCTATGCAGATTCTTGTTTCAAAAAACAGAAAAGAAGGCGGGGCATGGTGGCACACACCTTTAATCCCAGCACTTGGGAGGCAGAGGTAGACAGATCTCTGAGTTCAAGTCCAGCCTGATCTACATATCAAGTTCCAGGTCGGCCAGGGCTTCCAAGTGAAACCCGGTCTTAAAACCAAAACCGGGGGGGCTGGAGAGATGGCCTGTCGGTTAAGAGCGGACACGCTTTGCAAGAGGACCGGGTTCGATCCCAGCCACACACGGGCGACCCGAGAACGGTCGTGAGAACCGTCCCAATTCCAGGGAGAACTCCATGTCCAGGGGAATCCGAGACCCCTTGGACAGCCGCGGCAGTTGAAGCACGAACGGTGTGCTACAGATGCAATGATTAGTGATCCGCATAATCACCGATCATAAATACAAGAATGTTATAACAAAAAAAAAAAAACCTTAGTCCGGGGCCGTGTGTGCACACGCCTTTAAATCCATCACTTGGGAGCAGAGGCAGGAGGATCTCTGTGAGTTCGAGGCCAGCCTGGTCTACAGAGTGATGTCCAGGACAGCTGGATGCAGGGAGACCTGTCTCATAATCAATAATATTAAAAAAAAACCAACCCCCCCCCAAAAAACCAAAACCCTCAAGAAACAAACAAACAAACAAAAAATGAAAAGAAAAAGGAAGAAAAATAAAATCTCACGAATAGCCTCTTCCCTCTTCTGGGTCAGTATAGGGCTGCTCCTCTCCAGCTGTAGGACTGCAGACTACAAATCCCAGCATGCCTTGGTAATTGTATTTCTCGACGCCACGCCCCTCCCCTGGGAGAGAGTTAGGTCCGGAGGGCGGGGCCGGGGACAGCAGGGCCCCAGGCACAGCCTGGGGAGTGAACTCCCTCAGGCTCTCTGGGCTGCCCAAAGCGCAGGCGCGGCAGGTTGGGTAGCAGCTTCGGGTAGCGGAGATTGTGGTACCAGTGTCTGCAACAGGTGTGGACAGGTGGGTGCATCAAGGGGAACCTGAGATAGCCTTGGCACCTGGGCTTCTTGTATGCTCTGGGTCAGAGCCTGGAGAGGGGAAGGAGCTGGAGGAACGTAGGAGGCCGAGGCGTCCACTCTAGGTGCACCAGCCCTTGTTACGCAGCAGCAACAGGTGTAAGCAGGTGGGGGAGGGGCAGGCGCACCTGTTCGTAAATAAGTCGTCCTGGGGACCAGAAGGCACCAGGGTTCCAGTCGAAGCTGCATCACATACAGGCATGCATTGTTTGCTGCCCCTCAGTTCGACCACCTGTAAAATTAGGTGTAAGATCATCACCCAACAAGGGTTGCTCTGGGGACAAAGTGAGTTAGCACAGTTTGCTGCATATTGGAGTCCTTTGGGGGTGTTTAAAGACTAGCAGTGGTTGCTCCCGCTTCCCAAGTTCCGATTCTTATCAGTCTTGACCTTGACATTGTGTGTTTTTAAAGCACCTACCAGTATCATGGGGAGAATGTGGGACTGTTGGGTGTAGTTCCTGGCTCCAGTGCTTAGTTATCAAGGGCATCTGTTTAGGTGGCTGGACCTTGCCAGGCCCCAGTTTCTCCATCTCTAAAATGGGATGTTGACAAGGATTTGATGGCAAGCCAAAATGAGCTGATGGATGGGTGAAAGCAGAGAAGTCTACCAAGCTCGCAGTGCTTCCCAGCCACACCCTGTCCCCTGGGTGGCTGGCTGCCTGCTGACCCCACTGGGACAGTGTCTCCATTGTTGACCCGTCCCACGGGTCAGTCAACGGGGTTCTGGAAGAGGAGGAGTGAGGGAAAGGGGCAAGAGTTGCAAGGAATGGAGACAAGACAGGTTCTGATCAAGTCTTGTTTATTGCTAGTTTACACGCAGAATATATAGGGTAACAGAGAAGGGAAGTGACTTAATGCCAAATCGCAGAGGTAAACGTTTACTGGAGCTATGTGCACAGGAAGGTTACCCAAGTGCACAGAGCATCCTGTGGTTTGCCAAACTGTCACGTAGTCCTAGAGCACCTAATGTTCAGGTCTTAGTCTAGCTTCCTCCTTAGTGACTGACTCAGCTTCCTAAAAAGCTGTAAGTAAGGTCCAGTGGAAAAATACTGATCTTGTTGTGTAATGAAGCCTGGTTTGGTCCGGGGACCCCCACACATTGTCTTCTGAAGCTGAGTCTGGGGGTGGAGGGTAGGTGGAGAGTGCCTGGTCTGTGTGTTTACTAACACTGTCTCCAAGGGGTCCTCATGGTTCCATGCTCACAGGGAGGATAGGGCTGGGGGCTTCTCTCCTGGGAACTGCTCTGCTTGCTGAGGCCTGTGTGTCCTGTCTCCCCTGACAGGTCCCACCAGATTCCACCCTGGAAAATCCTTTTGAAGAAATGGCCCTGGTGAGGGGCGGCTGGCTATGGAGACAGAGTGAGTGATGCTGGGCCAAGCCTGTCTGTCCTCCACCTGGTCTGGGGCACTGGGGAGGGCAGGGAAGTCATGCGTTCTGCAAGTCACAGTAAACCCTCCCCAGAAACTGGGACCCTCTATACCCCCCCCCCCCCCGCTTACCCACACTCTCTCCTTTGTCTGATGGGACACTCTTCTCATTTTGGACTGTTTGGCAAACCATGTACTCAAGACCCAGTGCACAATGAAAAACATCTCTGCCTTGGAATCATAGCTCGAATCCACCACTCCTTTCCCCCATGTACTCCTAACTGGCCTCAACTCACTAAGTATCTGTGAGTGACCTTGAAGGCCTGCCTCTACCCCTGAGTGCTGGGATTACAGACTTCTACCACCATGCCTAGTTTGAGGGGTTTTGTTTTTGTTTTTGTCTTTTGTTTTATTCTGTCTTGGTTTTGAAACAGGCTCTTTCTCTGTAGTCCAGACTGGCCTGGAACTCCCTGCAGTCCTCCTGCCTCAACCTCTGGAGCACTGGAATTTACAAGTGAGAGCCACGGCCTCTAGCTAAGAAGCCCTCTTGGGGCTGGAGAGATGGCTCAGTGGTTAAGAGCACTGACTGCTCTTGCAGAGGACCCATGTTCGATTCCCAGCACCCACATGGTGACTAAGAACCATTTTTAAGTGGCCCACGCCTTTAATCCCAGCACTTGGGAGGCAGAGGCAGGCAGATCTCTGTGAATCCAAGGCCAGCCTGGTCTACAGAGTGAGTTCCAGGCCAGCTGGGGCTATAGGGAGACCCTGTCTCAAAAAAAAAAAAAAAAAAAGAAACCCTCTTAAGCTTTGAATCTTCCTGTTATCATTATCAGTTATAAGATCAATAAGATATTGAGCTGGAGAGATAGGTTAGCGGTTAAGAGCACCGACTGCTCTTGCAGAGGACCCAGGTTCAATCCCCAGCACCCACATGGCAGCTGAGAACCGTCTGTAACTCCAATTCCAGGAGTACTCCAGTTCCAGGGGAATCTGAGACCCTCTTCTGACCTCCAAGGCATTGCACGGCATGGGTGCACAAACCTACATGCAGACAGTACATTCATACACATACAAAAATAAATAAAATTTAAAAAATATTAAAAAAAAAAGATTATAAGATATCTAAAAACAAAGTGGCTCCCAGATCCCATTTGACCAGAGCTTTGACCTGAACAAGAGCTATCCAGAGACCCTTGGGCCACGAGCCTCATAGACCCTGTCCATTCTCAGTTCATTTGGATCTACAAACACTGAACATAGGTGCTGCTGGGATTAGGACGTTTGTGGTGAGATGCAGATCCCCAGTTTGGTGGAGGGGGGAGATAGGACAAAGTGACTGTCACACAAGCCAGAGACAAGATGGAGGCTCAAGGTAGGAGAGGCCTTTGCCCTTGAAGAGACCTTGGGCATGTCTAGGATGCTCCCACACAGTGGGTATGGTTGCCTGTTCACCGTTCAACACATTTCTTGAGCCTCTACTATTTGTCAGGCCAGTGAAAGGCAGGGATGAACAAGTAGAAGGAGGCTTTGCCCTCATTTTAGAGGGTAGATAGACAGGAGAAGTTATAGTACTGGGGGCCCGGGCTGAGGGGATTCTAGGAGCCCATCTGGGGTTCATGCCCCCATCAGGCTCAGGAATCAGCCAACCTGGTGGGTCTGGAATATCCTACAGGCTCCATCCTCCGCCGCTGGAAGCGGAATTGGTTTGCTCTGTGGTTGGATGGGACACTGGGTTACTACCATGATGAGACAGCACAGGACGAAGAAGACCGCGTGCTCATCCACTTCAATGTCCGAGACATAAAGGTTGGCCAAGAGTGTCACGGTGAGCAGAAGTGCCTCTTTGCTGACAGACACGCTGCCCTAGTCAGGAGAGAACTCCAGGGACTAGAAGGCTCAGGCAGCACCCAGAGAATTTTCACAGGCACTGCTTCTGGCCTTTGCCAACTGTAGGCTGGTTAGCTGTGAAATAAGAAACTGATTCTGGTGCTGGAGAGGTGGCTCAGGGGTTAAGAGCGCTGCCTGTAGAGGACCAGGGTTCAGTTCCCAGCATCTATGTGTCAGTTAACAACTGTCTGCAATGGGGGATCCAATGGCCTTTGGCCTCCACCAGCATTGCGCACATAGGTGCACTTACATACATACATGCAAAACACTTGTACACATAAAATAAAACTAGCCCTTGTCGGGTTCCTGCTCTGTGCTTTGTCCCAGAGGTGAGTCCAGAGAAAGTGCCTGATCTTGAGGTATTAAGGATTGGATGAAGATGAAATGAAATGAGGAGGCCCACAGAAGCCAAGCGCCTGCCTAGAGCCGCACAGCAGATCTAGTAGAGTACCCTAGAGATGTGCCCAGGAAGCCAGTACCGGTGAATGTGAAAGGGTTTGAAGGACCCAGTAGACTTAAGAAAATACAATGGCCAGTAAACAAGATCCATAAATGTCAGCCCTTAGCATGTGTTTACTGGGAGGACCTGGGGCCTCTACCCTGGAAACTCCGTGTATGTGTCTGCTTCCAGATGTGCAGCCCCCAGAGGGCAGGAGCCGGGATGGCCTTCTGACTGTAAACCTGCGGGAGGGTTCCCGTCTGCACCTGTGTGCTGAGACCCGGGATGATGCCATGTGAGTAGCTTCGGGAAGAGGGCGGGATGGTGGGACTGTGTGTGTGTGTGTGTGTGTGTGTGTGTGTGTGTGTGTGTGTGTCCAGATGCTGCCTCGCTGAGTCTAGGAAGAGAGGACTAAGACATTGGCGAGTTTGTCCCATGGTGGGCGGAGGGGACCTGAATGACCCCTGGTGATGGTGCACACACAGATTGCTCCTGGGCCTGGGATGAGCTCAGGTGCTGGGTCCCTGGATATTTGGAACCAGATATTCAGCAGCCTGCATGGTGCTCCCTAACCTGGGCTGACAGAAAGGAGCAGACACCCCCAGGGGCATCTCAAAAGACCTCATGCTGGGAGATGCACTGGTGGGGAGACTCTGAGCTGTGGGGTAGACTTGGACCTGTCTGTAGAAGAGGCTGGCAGTGTCCCGGGAAGAGGCATCCCAATATCAGATGCAGTCCAGCCTAGGAGGCTGGGGGCATCCTCGGTGCCAAATGCTCCTTCACATTCTTTCCCCTCCTACCCTTGGCCTAAGTGGCTTGGCCTCTGCCCTGGAGGAGAAGAGATGGGTGTGTAGGTGTGGGGGAAGCTGAGCTTTGGGCAGATAGCACAGAGCTGCCTTGTCCACCCCAGCCAGGTGCCATGGCAACCAACAAAGGCCCGATTGTCCCATGTCTGCTGGGCATTCCCACGGCTGGGGGTTAGGCCTTTGGGAAGCTGTGCTTACTGGAACGTGGAGGTAGGCTGCAGGCAGAGCACCACCCAGGTCACGCAAGACTCAGTTCCTAGGAACCCTCCTTCCAAATACCCCAACTGTCCACTGTAAAGATGGAGAAACAGACCACTCAGTTGGGATAAGGCTAAGAATGTTTTGTTTTATTTATTTTTCTTTTATGTGTATGAATGTTTTCCCTGCATGTATGTAAGTGCACTATGTGGAGGGCAGAAGAGGGTCTTGGATCTCCTGGAACTGGACTTGTGGATGGTTGTTAGTCACCATGTGGGTGCTGGGAACCAAACCTGGGTCCCCCTGCAAGAGCAGCCAGTGCTGTTCATTGCTGGCCATCTCTATCTCTCCAGCCCCTAGACTAAGAGTTATTAGCCAAACTCCGGGTCCATCCACATGACTGGGAGTGGTTGCTTTTTGTCTTCTTGAGAGTTGGGAGAGTGGGGTTAAGGTCTAGATGGGAGAGGGCACCTACAGCTGGGAACCCAGTCCCCTACCCCACCTCCCAAGTCCCTCCTCATGATCTGCCGGGTCCTGTTTTGCAGAGCATGGAAGACAGCGCTGATGGAGGCAAACTCCACCCCGGTGAGCCCCTGCTCTCTACCCTTCCTCCCTGACCCATCTGCCATGGAATCATGGGTGAATCAGACTCGGTCTCCACCTGCTAGTTCAGTCTAGAGTGAAAAGAAAGGCTCCTGCACACTCAGCCCCTGGAGTCCCCTGTAGAGAAGGGGTAGAGGAGGTAGCAGGTGCTAACTGCAGATGGTAAGCTGGAGAGGTTCACTCACCCACACAACAGATATTTATTGGGTTCCTGCTGTGTGCCAGGCATCACGTGCCACAGGCCAGGGATGTAGGCTCTCCCTCCAGCACTCAGCCTAGAAGGGGCCAGATATGAAACAACCATTTAGTTCATTATTCCATTTCAATAGCAGTAATTGCTCTGGCAGAGGCCAGTGGTGGGAAACCCTCCTGATGGCCTGATCTGAAGGATGGACATGAGCTGGGTGAATGCGGGGGGGGGGGACACGGTGCGGGGAGCGGCTTTCAGGCAGAGGATCAGCGTGTGCAGAGCAGCTTTCCAGGCAGAGGATCAGCGTGTGCAGAGGTCTTGAGGGGTGAGAGGATGGGACACCTGGAGCTCAGGCACAGGAGAGCTGGAAGGGTCAAGACTGAGGGCTGTGCTAAGTTTGTTGATTTCTTTCTTGAGTCTCACTATGAAGCCCAAACTGGCCTTGAACTCTCAGCGATGCTCCTGCCTCAGCTTTCTGAGTGTCAGGATTGTAGGCATGAGCCATCACCATCATGCCTGGCTCTAAGATACTGGTTTCTTCTAAGAACACTAGGTAAGCCACTAAATTTTGAAGCAAAAGGATGAAACAATCAGATTAGATATGTTTTTAAAATTTTATTTATTTATTTATTTTTGGTCTTTTCGAGACAGGGTCTCCCTGTAGCCCCAGCTGTCCTGGAACTCACTCTGTAGACCAGGCTGGCCTTGAACTCACAGAGATCCGCCTGCCTCTGCCTCCCGAGTGCTAGGATTAAAGGCATGCGCCACCACGCCCGGCCTGTTTTTAAAATCTTTTAAAGTTGTGTGTATGTGTGTGCACACGGGCACGTGTGCCTGTGTGTGGGCACGTGGAGGCCAGAGGTCAACCTTGGGTGATGTTCCTTATGTGCCATCCACCTTATTTTTTGAGACAAGGTCTCTTGCTAGGTCCTGGGACTCACGACTTTGGCTAGGCTGGCTGACCAACAAGCCCCAGGGATCCTGTCTGCCTCCCGGGCACTGGGGTTACTGGCACTTGCCACCATGCCTGGCTTTTCACATGGATTTGGGGGATCAAACTCAGGCTCTCATGCTTTCAAGGCAAACACTTTACCAACTGAGTTATCTCCCCAGCTCCAGATTTGTATTTTAGTCTAGAGTTAGGTGTGGTATGTGCCTGTAATCTCAGTACTTAAGAGGCTGAGACTGGACGGGATGATTATAAGCTAGAGGCCAAATTGGGCCACATAGTAACGCCCTGTCTCAAGAACAACAAAGAAACAAACAAAGGCAGTCTCGCTGGCAGGTGGGAGTGGACACCCAGGGATCGGTTACAAGGCAGGGCCAGTTTCCAGGCAACAGGCTGCAGGTCTGGACTAAGGCCTTGCTGGCAGACAGGCTGAGGAATATGGGCCGTTTAGGAAATGAAGGTGAGAGTCCTTAGTGACTGGTGGAGGTTTGGGTTTGAAGAGCTGCCCAAGGCCCAACATAAGCCGCTACCTGCCAGACTCCAGAAGCTACACTTGTTACTTCTGCCTGTGGCACAGCAGAGCCTCCTCTCCTCTGGAAAGAGTCCACTGGGATGTGGCAGAGGAGGCTGAGGGACAGAAACCCTCTCACTCGTCCACCTGCTGAGGACCAGGGCATTGTGTTGAGTACCAGGCATAGTTATGTCAGCTCATTCTCCAGCAGTCCCGGCAGGGGAGGGCTGGGGGCTGCTGTTATTAGTCCCATTTCACAGATGGGGAAGCTGAGGTCTGGAGAATGGAGAAGTGGGTTATCCAGAATCTCACCACCTTTTTTTTTTTTTTTTAGTTTTTTAAAAATTTTATTTATTTTTGTATGTGTACAAGTGTACTGTCTGCATGTAGGTTTGTGCACCCGTGTCGTGCAATGCTGAGGAGGTCAGAAGAGGGTCTTGGATTCCCCTGGAACTGGAGTTCTCCTGGAATTGGAATTACAGACAGTTCTTAGCCGCCATGTGGGTGCTAGGGATCGAACCCGGCTCCTCTGCAAGAGCAGTCGGTGCTCTTAACCGCCAGGCCATCTCTCCAGCCCTCAGAGTCTCACAATCTTAAGTCAATGGATAGCCCTTGGTTGGAGGCTTGGCTAGTGGATTTAGTGAGGGGCGGGTGTTAGCAGAAGGAGCTACATTGGCCAAGGCAGGAGAGAGAGAGAGAGAGAGAGAGAGAGAGAGAGAGAGAGAGAGAGAGAGAGAGAGAGAGAGAGATTTATGTTCACAGGAAGCTGGAAGAGAGGAAGAAAATGTATCATCAATGAGGGAGACCTAGGTCAGGTTTATGCTCTGAGCCCCCAAACCCCCTTCAGAGTCAGTCAGTGGCATAAGCCATCAGGACAGAGGCCAGGGCTGACCGTTCTGCACTCTGACTCTATGAAGCTGCCTGACCCCTCTCTGCTTATCCGCCTGCTTGCTCTACTGTCCTCTTGCTTCTGCCTGACCTTCCATCCTCCCTCTCTCTACTTCCCAGATACACATCCTGCAGGGGCCTGTCTTACCCGAGGGGGTGTTTATGTTTGTTGTTGTGCCTGTGTCTGCCTGTCCTGGTGTTCATGTCTGTGTCTGTGGGCTTCTCTGGGCCTGAACCTGTGTAGGAGTGATCTGTGTTTCATCCCCCCGCAGGCCCCACTCTGGGTGGAGGCCCCCTGAAAATAGAGTCGGGGATGAAGCTGGAGTTGTGGGTGGTAAAGAGGGACTGGGAGCCCCAGGGGAGGGAAGGGTGCGCTGGAAGGAGGCCACAGGCTCGTCATCGAGCAGTCTGACATTGGCCACCCCTCTCTGACCTCCCTGACCTCCCCTTCCCCAACATACATACAGCTGGCAGAGGACTCTGGTATGGCCTGGTACTAGCTCCCAGTCTCTTAGGGTGGAAAGGGCCTCTTGACACCTCCTCCCTTCCCCTTCTTGGGTTTCTGTGGCTTGAGCAGGCCCCAGCTGGAGCCACCGTCCCACCCAGGAGCCGACGGGTTTGCCCTAAGGTCAGGTGCGTGAGCCTCTCGTGGAATCCCTGTAAGGCTGAGAGGCGGATCTGGGTAAGTGTGAGCTCAGCTCTCCCGACCTCCATTCCGGCCAGGATGATGAGGCTCCCAGGCCAGGTATCCTGTTCCTTCCGTGTTCATAGACCTCCATGTCACAGCAGGCTTTCAAGGCCTGTGGAATCTGGCCACTGCTGCCTGTCCCATCTCCTCCGACCTGTAGTCTGCTGCTCTGCTCTGCCCTCTGCTCCAGCTGCCTCAGCTTGCCCTCCTGCTGCCGTTACACCCAGCGTCCTCTCTGCCACACAAACCTTTGGCTTTCTTGTTCATCTGACAAATGGATCGCAGAGGCTGCCACCTCCTCGGCAAGGACGTCCCAGAGCGTCAGGCAGCGTCACTCCCGTCGCAGGCCACTGCCGAGGATTCTTAGTTAGCACTGCCTTCAGTCCACCTGGCTTAGGAGCCAGTTTGTTCCTGTCTGTCTCCTGAGCCTGAGTCTCCTCCAAGGCAAGGGCCAGGTCTTACATGCTTTGTCCCTGTGGAGCTTGGAACGGGACTGAGTAGACAGCAGGTGCTCAATCAGTCCTCAGTGAAGGCGAAAGTGTTTTGTGACCCTCCTCATTGCTAGGACGTGAGGGACTGACACAAGCCACTAAATGAATGAGGGGAGAAAGGGATGAAGGGGCACCTGTGTATGCATTATTACTGTCTAGTCTAACTTTCTTCGGGTCTGTCCTATCCCTGGATTCTTCTCAGAATAGAGTTTATTGCTTCTTTTTATTGCTATGACCAAATGCCCTACAAGAAACAACTTAAGGGAGGAATTCTGGTTCACAGTTGGAGGGCACAGGGGAGGGAAGGCACGGCGGCAGGAACATGAGACTGCTCGCTCACATCTAGAATCCCACCCCACCCCACAGGATGGTGCTGTTGCCGTTCAGGTGGGTCTTCCCTCCTCTGTTAACCCCCTGGATCCGCCCCCACATCACATGCCCAGAGAAGTGTTTCCTACATGATTCCAAATCCAATCAAGTTGACATGAAGGTTAGCCATTGCCAGGATTTGGGTCTAAACATTTTATCCTCAGGGCTTAGCACAGGGCCTGGCTTTGAGTGACTAGAATTGGGAACTTGATTAAGGTACCCGTGGTCTATGGTCATCTGCAAGCTCTTTGCTTGCTCACTGATGCTATGTTTTAGAATTGCTTAGGGATTTAAATGGCAATAACAAATGTCAGTACCTCCGCATATTTGAGTGACGCTGGGGACTGAAGCCAAGGCCTCACACATTAACGGACTACTTTAATCCAACCATACCCCAGCCTAGAAAGCTACAGATTAAAAAAAACAACTCACTTCTGGGGTTGGGGTTGTAGCTTAGTGGTGGAGCACACTCATGCCCAGCATGTCTGAGGTGCCGGGGCGGCAGGAGGGTGGGAGGAGGCATGGTGACAGTGATGTGCTCAGCCCCAGAGCCCAGCAGTACTTGGACCAATAGATATAGTTCTGGATTTTTACAGCATCGATGAGGAAATTGAAGCTCTGAAAGGTTGAGTGACTTGGTCAGCACCACTCAGTTGTTACTGGCCTGCCTGGGAATTGCAGGCTGTTATTCCAAGAAATATGCCTGTAGCTCCCTGACTGGCCCACACTTCTCCCATCCAGGGAAGGGGCCGGATCCTGGGAGAAGGAGAGAATCAAAGATCAAGCCCTTAGGCTCCAGTCCCCGAGGTCTCTGGGGTGACCTTCCGGTTGCCAGGCGCTCTGAGTTTACTGCTGGGCCTCCCAGACCTGGAGGAGGCACAGGCACCCCAGAGACACATGAAGTGGTGTTTTCCACCTGCACCAGCTCTGCTGCTGCCAGGCAAGCAGAGGCTTTGGACTTAAGCTTCCCAAAGAGTAAAATGATCTGAGTGCCTAACTCCCTCCAGCCCCTCCTAGCACGGAACCCAGATCCTGGACACCCCAACCAGAGAGCCTTATTGGATCACCCTTGGGAAAAGAATACAAGTAGCATTATTTGAGTGGAGAGCTATTATCAATTTGGTATAAATGCAATGAATATTTACTAGGTACCTGCCATATTGTCTCCAAGTCTGCTGGGAGAGACAAACATTCACAGGGATGAAGACAACAGATTGTCATTGGTCAGTACTGTGAAAGAGGGAAGGGGCAGGGCGTGTGCTCTGGAACCCAAGAGAACCTGAGGTTCAAGGATAGCAATACCTGGGGTGGGCAGAAAGACAAGCTAGGTAGTTAAAGGGCAAAAGGCAAGGAAGCATGGAGCCTGGAAATCACAAATTGTGCTTGGAGAACGTCTGTACAGCCAGACAGAGTTTTTTGTTTGTTCATTGTTTGTGTTTGAGACAGAGTTTTTCTATGTAGCCTAGGCTAGCCTCAAATTCAAAATCTTCCAGCAGGGATTAGAGGTTTGTGCCACCATGTCTGCCTTTATAATGAGAATTATTCTCTTTTTTTTTTTTTTTTTT
>VZQC01007400.1:870657-887018 GCA_009823505.1 Rhizomys pruinosus | reverse complement strand
TTTTTGGTCTTTTCGAGACAGGGTCTCCCTGTAGCCCCAGCTGTCCTGGAACTCACTCTGTAGACCAGGCTGGCCTTGAACTTACAAAGATCCGCCTGCCTCTGCCTCCCAAGTGCTAGGATTAAAGGCGTGCACCACCACGCCCGGCCTGAGAATTACTCTCTTCTCCTTCTCTTCCTCCTCCCCCTCCTCCTTCTCCTCCTTCTTCCCCTTCTTTCTCTCCTCCTCCTCCTCCTCCTCCTCTTCCTCCTCCCCTCCTCTTCCTTTTCCTCCTCTTCCTCCTCCTTCTCCCCTCTTCCTTCTCCTCCTTCCCTTCCTCTTCTTCCTTGTCCTCCTCTTCCTCCTCCTTCTCCTCCTTCCCCTTTTCCTTTCTCTTCTCCTCCTCCTCTTCCTCCTCCTCCTCTTCCTCCTCTTTTCTCCTCTTTTCTTTTTTTTTAGATGGTCTTGCTGTAGTCACAGCTGGCTGGCCTGGAACTTTCTTTTTTTTTTTTTAATTTTATTTATTTCTGTATGTGTATGAATGTACTGTCTGCATGTAGGTTTGTGCACCCGTGTCGTGCAATGCCTCGGAGGTCAGAAGACGGTGTCGGATTCCCCTGGAACTGGAGTTCTCCTGGAATTGGAGTTTCAGACAGTTCTCAGCCGCCATGTGGGTGCTGGGGATCGAACCCGGGTCCTCTGTAGGAGCGGTCGGCGCTCTTAACCGCTAGGCCATCTCTCCAGCCCCTGGCCTGGAACTTTCTATGTAGACCATGTTGACCTCCATCTCACAGAAACCCTCCTGAGTCTGCCTGCAGAGTGCTAGGATTCAGGGCATGCACCACTACACCCAGCTGCAGCTAGACTTCTTGACAGATGTCATAGGAGAATTTGGTGGTATAGGCCTATAATCCCTAATCCCAGATACTTGGAAGGCAGGAAGATTGCTGGCTCAAAGCCTGCCTAGTAACTAGTGATACTCTTTCTCAAAATAAGAAGTAAAGAGAGAGCAGGGAATGTATTTTAGTGGTAGAGTGCTTGCTAGCATGTGAGAGTCCCTGGATTCAACCCCCAGTGCTAAAAACAAAAAAGCTTGACATGCTGATACAATGACCCTTCCCTCAGGGACCAACTGTTCTTTAGTCGTCTCTAACCTGGCTTCTCCCCAGCTATTCCTTTGAAAACTTTTTTTTCTCTCAAGATCACTCATAGTTTACAAGTTGTTAAAGCCAATGTTCTGCTTTCTGGACATTGACCAACAGCGTGGTCAGAGGAGCATATTTAGGAGATAAAATCATGAGAGCAGGTGACCTCATGAAAGCACTGTGTACAGAATAAGGGCAGCAAGGGCTGGAGGCGCAGCTCCGCGACACGGCGCGTGCCAGGCATGCACAAGGGCCTGGTCTTCATCCCTAGCACCACAAGAAAGAAAATACTGGGTCTGGTGGTACATGCCTAACATTATCTCAGGATCTGAGGCAGGAGGATTGTGAGTTTGAGGCCAACCTGGGCTAAATTGTGAAACCCTGTCTTAACATCCTCCCCCAGAGAAAAGGTGTCAGAGCCAGACTTCGTGGTGCAGTATAATTCTAGGACTCGGGAAGCAAAGGCAGAAAGGTCAGTTGAGGTCATTGTCATCTCCATCATGAATTCAAGGCCAACCTAAGCTGTATGTCTCAAAAAACAAAACAAAAAAATAGCCAGGCGTGGTGGCACACACCTTTAATCCCAGCACTTGGGAGGCAGAGGCAGGCAGATCTCTGAGTTCAAGGCCAGCCTGGTCTACATAGCAAGCTCCAGGCCAGCTGGGACTAAAGGGAGACCCTGTTCTCATAAAGACAACAGCAACAACAAGGCCTTGGAGATGGCTTGGTCAGTAAGTGCTTGTCGTGCATGACCTCGGTTTGGGGAAACAGACAGGAAGGAGTCCAGGGGCTTGGGGGCCAGCCAGCCAGTCAGACTAAATCAGCAAATTCCAGGTTCAGTGAGAAACTGTCTCCCCAAGAAGCAGAGAACAATTGAGGAAGACACTGGATATCAACCTCTGACCTCTGCATTACACAGAGGAGGAGGAGAAGGAAGAAGGAGGAGGAGGAGGGGCTGTGGGGGGGAGCCAAATCCAAACACGCCCACTGGTTTCTTGGTCTGAGTGTGTGGTGCTGGCATTTACAGAAAGAAACATTTCCAGGATGAACAGGCTTGTGAGATGGAGAGATGGCTCGGTCACTTTGAGTTAGTAGAGTTTGATGCACCTGGACTTCTAAGCACAGATGAGTCATTTAGGTGTGAAGCCTACAGAGATGGGGGGGGGGCTAAGAGGGAGTGACCCAGAAAAGAAGGGGATCCTGACAGCCTCCATGTCTGAGCCTGCTCCCCCATGAGTGAATCCAGGTCTGGGTGGGTGGTTTCCATTAATCATGTGCATGTTTATTGGCTCTTTCCATGTACCGTCCCTGCTGGGACACAAGTTCATGAGTCCCTTGCCCATAAGTAGCTCCCATGTGGGGTCAGGTAGGAAAGGTCAAGAGAATATAAGGAAAGGTATTTTCCAAGTCCACAGAGAACCCAGGGGAAAGCTTCTATGACCAGGAGGGCTTCCAGGTGTGGGTGACTTGGGAGCTGGCGTTGACCCTCAGCGTTTCTGAGCTCTGTCCTCAGCTCTGGGCTACTGCAGAGATAGTGAGGCCTGTCCTGAGAATTAGAGGGGTAACACACGCGCTCTCCTCCCTTGGGTCTGCTACCAGTAGATGCTAGATAATAGTCATTTCATTACTTCCTACTTCTGCCCGTCTTTTCTTCCCAATCCTCCTGTATTTCTTGTCTGAGTCCTGGCCACATCCCCTCCTGTGACTAGGAGAGTAATCAGTTGGGTTTCTCCGTTGAGAGCATTGTAGAATTGTTAGCAAATATTAATCTACCTATAAAGAGAAATTGGGAGCTATGGAAAATGTGTAGAAGGTAGGAGACCAGGGGAGGGGAAAGGGCTGGAAATAAGGGCTGAAGTTTTAGGGGAGGAGGATTCTGAACTCCGTGAGGAGGCAGCTCCCCGTTGCCTGGGGCGGTAGGAGTATGTGGTGGTGGCAGTCTACCAAAGAGGAATGGGTGGGTCAGCTGACTTAGCTGGACTCCCCAGGTACGCGTCTACAGCCCGTATCAGGACTACTACGAGGTGGTGCCCCCCAATGCGCACGAGGCCACATATGTCCGCAGCTACTATGGGCCGCCCTATGCAGGTAAGTCCCAGACACCCCTACACCTCAGCCTTCCAGCTGCCTCGATCCTGTGCCGGGCCCTGCCCATGGCCCATCTGTAAAGACTTGTGGCTTCTCCCCTTTTAGTGTACACACGGGTTTTCTAAGTGCTGCAGGGAGGACCTCAAAATAGCCCTCCCTACTCCGGTGCAGATCTTGGGCCTCCCCCCCACCTCCACTTCCTCCAAGCCAGACTGCCCAGCCATGCCATTCCTGAGCTGCTAGCGACGCCTGGTGGCTTCTGTGGGAATGGCACCCTCCCTACAGCCCCAGTGGCCCGAGAATTGATGCTGGGGATACCGCAGCAGGGTCCTAGCCCCATGGCCACTAAACATCAGTGGCAGCTGCATGACGTAGAGGCCCTGGGGTAAGACTCCTCACCTCTTAAGTTCTCCAGTTCCCTGACTGGGGTGCAGGGGAACGAGCTCATGCCTTACATGGGGTTTGGTTGGAATCACTTGGGAAGCCCCAGGCTCTCATGGCTCTTCCTACAGGCCCCGGCGTGACACACGTGATAGTGCGAGAGGATCCCTGCTACAACGCGGGTGCCCCGCTGGCCATGGGCATGCTCGCTGGAGCCGCTACAGGGGCCGCGCTCGGCTCGCTCATGTGGTCGCCCTGCTGGTTCTGAGCCCTGGCACTCAGCGCCGGATGTGCACGTAGAATGCTAGACCTCAGTTCCTCCTGGATCGCTGTCCACTGCCCACCATCCAAACCCTCCACTAACTTTACTCTCTGAGCTTGGACCTTTCTTCCCGTTCCTTACCCTCCCCCCTCAGAGGAAGCTATTATTTCAGGCACAAACATAGTCAGAAACCCCCTAGAAATCACATATGAATATACCTTCTCCAGACACAGCAAGTAGGATTTCATTTAGCTTTAAGTGCTCCAAGACGCTGGAGATCACAGTGAGAATTATTTTCCGCCTTCTCCTGAGGGCGCTCCAGGCCTAATGGAAACCAATGAGCAAAGACAAGCTACAGGGTGAGCAGTCCTTTGACAAGGACGGATGCAGACGTGGAGCTGGGTGCTGCCGGGAGCAAGCGACGGAGCTGTGAGACATCTTGGCATCTCCAGACAGTAGTTAGGTTGGAGGCGGGGGAGGGGGTGCAGGGTGTATGTTTGGATCGTGGTGGGCTTCCAGGGTAAAGGGGAGATGGGTGCTTTTTATGGAGAGATGTTTCATGATTCCAAAATGATTTTTTTTTTTTTTGCCTGTTTTGTTCATCCTGGGACGCTGGCACACATCTTTACCCCAGACACTCTGAGTTTAATACCATGCTTCCTCTACTAGCTTCCCTATGGCAGTTGAGCTGAACCTGGGGCCTCCTGGTTGGGGCACAGCCAAGCTGTTTGGGACCTGCAGCCTTAGGAAGCTGACTCCATTGGGAGATGCCTTTCTGATCGCAGGAGCTCAGCTGCCAGTCACTTGAACTGTCATTGTCTGAGGCTTTGTCTTCCTTCATTCTCGGGGAGATGGCATTGTTTCCTTTTGGGGTCTGACCCTCCTTTGCACCAGCCTGGGGAGCCCCTCATGTACTCCCTTCAGGTGGCAGGCAGACTCTCCATTTGATCCCCTTCCGGATTCTCCCACCCATCCTATCGCAGTTGCCAATAGAAGTGCAAGCATAGCAGTAGCCTAGAGCACTGCCCAGCAGAGGAGGCCGCACTGGCTCAGCTGCAGACGCTAATAAAGACCGGCTCCAGAACTGGCTTTGACTTGTTTTGTTCCTCTGGGAGGTGCTGTTTCCTTGTGCTTTCTCTGTGACCTGGGATTTATTACTGAAGAGCACATTCTGAGGTGGGAGGCCAGACATCGACGACTCAACATCCGGGGTCTCCCAGGGTCACTCTCCACCTTATTTTAATTTTTGTCTTTTTTGAGACAGGGTCTCCCTGTAGCCCCAACTGGTCTGGGACTATGTAGACCAAGTTGGCCTCGCTCGCACAGAGATTTGCCTGCCTCTGCCTCCCTAGCGCTGGGACTAAAGGCATGTGCCACCACACCTGGCCTCTCTACCTTATTTTGACAGTCTTTCACCGAACCTGAAGCTCACCAATCGGGCTGGACTGGCCAGAAGGCCCCAGGGATCCTCCTGTCTCTGCATCCCACATGCTAGCTTTTTATGTGGGTGCTGGGAAATCTGAACTGGGGTCCACATGTCGGGCCACAAGCATCTTGCTGACTGGGCCATCTCTCCCCCTAGTGTTACAAACTTTCCTGTGGTACCTTCTCCTTCTAAAATTGAACCAATTAGGGGCTGGAGAGATGGCCTAGTGGTTAAGAGCGCCGACTGCTCTTACAGAGGACCCGGGTTCGATCCCCAGCACCCACATGGCGGCCGAGAACCGTCTAAAACTCCAATTCCAGGAGAACTCCAGTTCCAGGGGAATCCGAGACCCTCTTCTGACCTCTGCGGCGTTGCACGACACGGGTGCACAGACTTGCATGCAGACAGGTACACTCATACACCTTATAATATTAAATTATAATAATAAAAAAAAATTAAAATTGAACCTAATTGTTCTCTTAAAAGCCAGATGGCCAGGAGTAGGGCCAAACAGGAAAAACCAACCATTGTCCTTCAGGCCTTCCAGGCTAGAGCAGAAACCCTGCTCAAATACAAACGATTTAAAGCCAAAAGGAAAACATCAAAGGCATCCAGGAACTAGAATGGTTGAGAAAGAGAGATCGAAAATGAGACATTGCCCATAGGAATTCCCGAGATTCAGGACTCCTTATCTGTCTCAAACATGAACACTGATTATGATCACATATCAGGTCTATAGTAAGCCAAAGCCCTGCAGCCCAAGGGCCAAAGAAACCCTTTACCCAGGTATAGGAGTTGGGGGACGAAGGAGTGGTTGTCTATTTTGACTTAACAAGATGGAAGCTGTCGGGGCTGGAGAGATTGGCTCACCAGTTTAAGAGGCAACTCGGCCAACTCTTGCCAGAGACCCAGGTTCCAATCTCCAGCACCACCACCGCTGGGCTAGACAACCAAACTTATCTCAGTTCCCAGGGGAAAATCCAACCCCTCTTCTGGACTCCATGGGCAATTGCACGAAACAGAGTGCACTACCAGCACACATTCAGGTGATTACAACTCACACATCATAACCACACCAAACACACACACAAAAGATGTATGTTCTTAGCCAAGCATTGTTTGGGGATGTCTTTAGTCCCAGAACTCCAGGAGGCAGAGGCAGGAAGATCACTGAGTTTGAGGAAGCCTGGTCTACCAGAAAATGCTCAGCCCAAGTGTGTTGGGTTACAGAAGAGACCCTGTCTCGGGTGCTGAGAGATGGCCTAGCGGTTAAGAGAACCGACCTGCTCTTACAGAGGGACCGGGTTCGATCCCCAGCCCCACCCACATGGCGGCCGAGAAACCGTCTGCAACTCCAATTCCCGGAGAACTCCAGTTCCAGGGGAGGACGACACCCTCTTATGACCTCACGGCATTGCACAACACGGATGCACAGAATGCCATTGGCAGACGGTATCTACATTCCTACACATAAATCAAATTTAAAAAAATTTAAAAATAAAGAGACCCTGTCTCAAAAAAAAAAAAAAAAAAAAAAAGGTAAAAAACGATGGATCCTCTTCCAACCATGGTCTGATGGAGATTTTTTTACTTAGGTAAAGAGGAAGCAAGGACCAAAGTAATAATCAGTGCTGGCTGTGTACAGGGTGAGGCCAGATGTGCAGTGGGATCAAGCAGCATGGGTTACTAAGGGTGGAGAGAGGTCAGCAGAATCTAAGCATTCGAGGCCTTGAATGGCAGGGAAGGAGCTTGCACTAGGGATCCCAGGCATAGAAAGGTTTAAGATCTGAAGCAGGAGGACATGGTCATATACAAAGAAAACATTAACACTTGTACAGCATGCAGCTCTCAGACAAAACCATCTCTTCAAATTGTCTGGGAAGACCAGATGGTCTTAAGCTGCTGGTCAGGTCACTGGGAACAGCTGACAAGATGTGTGCACTGGTTTCTTGGTTTTTTTTTATATGAGTGTACTGTCTGCATGTAGGTTTGTGCACCTGTGTCGGGCAATGCCTTGGAGTTCAGAAGAGGGCGTCGCATTCCCCTGGACCTGGAGTTAAAGATGGTTCTTAGCAGCCATGTGGGTAATGGGAATCAAACCCCGGTCCTCTGCAAGAGCAGTCAGTGCTCCCAACCACTGAGCCATCTCTCCAGCCCAATTGTGTGCACTGTTTACAGACTATCTTGATACACACTTGAGTTCTTGGTGCTTTGGGAAAACACGGATGCAGCTATAATGGCACTTAAAACTCTTAACAGGGCTGGAGAGATGGCCTAGCAGTTAAGAGCACCGACTGCTCTTGCAGAGTACCCAGGTTCGATCCCCAGCACCCACATGCGGCTGAGAATCATCTTTGACTCTAGTTCCAGGGGAATCCAATGCCCTCTTCTGACCTCCACGGCACTGCACAACACGGGTGCACAAACCTGCATGCAGACAGTACATTCATACACATACAAGAATAAATAAAAATTTAAAAAAAAACTTTTTTTTTTTTTTTTTGGTCTTTTTTGAGACAGGGTCTCCTTGTAGCCCCAGCTGTCCTGGAACTCACTTTGTAGACCAGGCTGGCCTTGAACTCACAGAGATCCGCCTGCCTCTGCCTCCCGAATGCTAGGATTAAAGGCGTGCGCCACCACGCCCGGCAAAGAAAAATGACAACTCTTAAAGCTGCCATTTAACTTACAGGTGTTTATCTTGTTTGAGGAAAACCCTTCATTATAATGTAAGAAATTATAGATGTTGTGCCAGGTGTGGTAGTGGACACCTTTAATCCCAGCACTCGGGAGGCAGAGGCAGGAGGAGTTCAAGGCCAGCCTGGTCTACATAGTGAGCTCCAACTAGGACTAAAGGGAGAACCTGTCTCAAACAAAACGAAACAAAACAAAACAAAAAAATAGATGTTGCTGGGGCTGAAAAGATGGCTCAGCAGTTAAGAGCACCAACTGCTCTTGCAGAGGACCCGGGTTAAATTCCCAGCACCCGCATGGCGGCTAAGAATCATCTTTAACTCCAGTTCCGGGGGAATCCGACGCCCTCTTCTGACCTTTGCGGCATTGCAGGACACGGGTGTGCCAACCTACATGCAGACAGTACACTCATACACATAAAAAAAAAATAGATGTTGCTGAGTGTGGTGATGCACTACTTTAAATTAATGCTAAATATACATTACATATATATTTAAGAAACAAATGCATATGTACATGTTTAAATTTTGTATTATCCGGGAATTTGAAAATCACTGTTTTAGGTCATTGGATTTTATGCTGTGGTAGATATGCTGTTACACTAGTAATATCCTGGTGTAACCACATATCCCATTCCCTCGCTGGATAACATGGGAGCTGTGATACAAACTAGACTACAAAATTCTCACTGTCAGACTGTTAATGACATAATGTGTGCATAGCATGAACCATTACTATAATGACCCTTAAAGCTTTTTTTTGGTCTTTTCGAGACAGGGTCTCCCTGTAGCATCAGCTGTCCTGGAACTCACTCTGTAGACCAGGCTGGCCTTGAACTCACAAAGATCCGCCTCCCTCAGCCTCCCAAGTGTTAGGATTAAAGGAGTGCACCACCACGCCCGGCTGACCCTTAAAGCTTTTTAAAAATGTATTTTTTTTTTCTTTTTGAGACAGGGTCTCCCTGTAGCCCCAGCTGTCCTGGAATTCACACCGTAGACCAGGCTGGCCTTGATCTCACAAAGATTCGCCTGCCTCTGCCTCCAAGTGCTAGGATTAAAGGCGTGCGCCACCAAGCCCTGCTAAAAATGTATTTTTATTTTATGCGATAAGTGCATTCATTGCTTGCATGTATTTAAGTGCATCCATGTTGTGCAATGCCTATGGAGGTCAGAAGAGTGCACTGGATGCCCTGGAACTGGAGTTACAGACAGTTGTTAGCCACCATGTGGGTGCTGGGAACCAAATCCAGGTCTTCTGCAAGAGTAGCCAATGCTCTTAACTGCTGAGTCAGCTCTTCAGCCCTTTTTTTTTTTTTTCAGTATGTGTATCAATGTACTGTCTGCATGCAGGTTTGTGCACCCGTGTCGTGCAATGCCGCGGAGGTCAGAAGAGGGTCTCGGATTCCCCCTGGAACTGGAGTTCTTCTGGAACTGGAGCTTCAGATGGCTCTCGGCCGCCATGTGGGTGCTGGGGATTGAACCCGGGTCCTCTGTAAGAGCGGTCGGCGCTCTTAACCGCTAGGCCATCTCTCCAGCCCCTCTTCAGCTCTTTTTTGTCCTTTTGTTTTTATTATCATTGCTTTCTTTAAGAAACAATATGATTGTTGGGCGTGGTGGTGCACATGTTTAATCCCAGCACTCTGGAGGCAGAAGCAGGTGGATCTCTGTGAGTTCAAGGCCAGCCTGGTCTACATAGCATAGCGAGTTCTAGGCCAGGTGGAGCTACAGTGAGACCTTGTCTCAAAGAACAAAACAAAAATAAATGATTACACTGAAAAACTTTGTATAACTTGGGAGAATTTGGAAAGGGAGTGAATAGCAAACTCACGTAGGAAGACAAATGCAAATTCACATAGTGTTGAAGGCTGGTATATTTTGTCATAAAAAAACAATTTAAAAAATTATTTTTTTTTTTTTTTTTTTTTTTTTTTGGAGGCAGAGGCAGGCGAGAATCTTTGTGAGTTCAAGGCACCTGGTCTAATAGGAGTGCCCCAGACAGCTGGGGCACATGGAGACCCTGTCTCAAAAAAGAACACAAAAAAAAAAAAAAAAAAAAAAAAAAAAAAAAAAAAAAATAGTAGGGGCTGGAGAGATGGCCTAGCGGTTAAGACTGCCGACCGCTTTTGCAGAGGACCAGGGTTCAATCCCCAGCACCCACATGGCGGTTGAGAACCGTCTTTAACTCCAGTTCCAGGGGAATCCGAAACCCTCCTCTGACCTCCACAGCATTGCATTGCATGACACAGGTGTACAGACCTGCATGCAGACGGTACATTCATACACATACAAAAATAAATTAAATTTAAAAATTATAGACATGTGAATTGTGAATTTATATTATAAAATGTTATTTTGAAAATTGTTATTACATTACTATATTTTCTTAATTTTCCAGACTGATTTTTATCTCTAGAAGTTCAATTAGGGTATAGAAGGCATACTGGGGCTGCAGAAAGTAATAGAAAAATAATAGAAAACCTCATGGTGCTTGGCAATGAGAGGTTCAGCAATAAGGCCTGGGTGCCCAGGACCACTCATGGAGTAAGGACCATAGCTGACCCTCGGGAGGAGGTAGGAGGTTCATTCTAGAAAATCAGTCCTCGGGCTGGAGAGATGGCCTAGCGGTTAAGAGTACCGACCACTCTTGCACAGGACCCGGGTTCGATCCCCAGCACCCACATGGCAGCTGAGAACCATCTGTAACTCCAATTCCAGGAGAACTCCAGTTCCAGGGGAATCCGAGACCCTCTTCTGACCTCCGCGGCATTGCACGACATGGGTGCACAGACCTACAATGCAGACAGTACATTCATACACATAGAAAATAAATAAATAAATAAATAAATAAATAAATAAATAAATAAATAAATAAATAGAAAATCAGTCCTCCCAGACCAGAATCTAGGGCTGTAGTCCCCTCCAATAAGCTGAAGCTGACGTCCCCTCCTGTGAGCCTGAGTGCTGGTCCCCTGCCATGAGCTACGGTTCCACATTTCCTTGGAGGCAGGCCAATGGTGGAACAGAGTAGAGCATGGAGACTTCCTGACACTGGGCAGCAGATTCAGTCTTGGAGTAGCTACATTACCAGGACTCCTCCCCCAAGGTTCCCAGCTTGTGTATGGGTGTAGCTTTGCCTCTTTTATGTTGGAGAATGGGGAGGTGATGTTATTTCTTTTAAAAGAAAGCAATGCTGGGGCTGGAGAGATGGCCTAGCGGTTAAGAGCGCCGACTGCTCTTGCAGAGGACCAGGGTTCGATCCCCAGCACCCACATGGCGGCTGAGAACCGTCTGTAACTCCAATTCCTGGAGAACTCCAGTTCCAGGAGAACTCCAGTTCCAGGGGAATCCAACACCCTCTTCTGACCTCCGCGGCGTTGCACGACGCGGGTGCACAAACCTACATGCAGACAGTACATTCATACACATAAAATAAATAATTAAAAAAAAAAAAAAAGAAAGAAAGCAATGCTGGGGCTGGAGAGATGGCCTAGCAGTTAAGAGGACCAACTGCTCTTGCAGAGGGACTCGGGTTCGATCCCCAGCACCCACATGGTGGCTGAGAACCGTCTTTGACTCCAGTTCCAGGGGAATCTGACACCCTCTTCTGACCTCTGCGGCACTGCACAACACAGGTGCACAAACCTACATGCAGACAGTACATTTGTACACATACAAAAATAAATTTAAAAAACTTAAAAAAGCAATGCTAATTTAAACACACACACACACACACCCCTTTTTGAGATCGGGTTTCCTACAGTCCCAGCTGGCCTGGAACTTGATATGTAGACCAGGCTGGACTTGAACTCAGAGATCCACTAGCTTCTGCATCCCAAGTGCTGGGATTAAAGGCATTGGGTTCCCTGGAACTGGAGTTATGGATGGTTGTGGGTGCTGGGACCTGGGTCCTCTGCAAGAACAGTCAGTGCTCTTAACAGCTGAGCCGTCTCTCCAGACCCAATAATAAAATATTAAAAAAAAAAAACTTTTATACAAAGCTGCCATTAAAATGTTTTATTTTTGTGTATGAGTGTTATGTATGTAAGTGCACCCATGTTGTACAGTGCTTGCAGAGAGGACAAAAGCCAATGTCAGATCTCCTAGAACTGGTTACCGATGGTTTTTAGCCACCGTGAGTCCTGGGACTTGAACCCAAAAGCAGCCATTGCTCTAACTGCTGAGCCATCTCTCCAGCCCCAAAATACATACTTATTGTCCAGATTTTTTTCAGATAGTTATTCCGGAGACTCATCCATGTTCCATCAATTCCCTTATTGCTAAGTATTGTTTCATAGTATATACTCACCATAATATATTTATACATTCACTATTTATTTATTATTGTATCTTTTTGACTCAGGGTCACCCTGTAGCCTCAGCTGGACTGGAACTTGAGTAGACCAGGCTGGCCTTAAATTCAGAGATCAGCCTGCCTCTGGGTTTGTTGTTGAGACAGGGTCTCACTGAGGCCTGGCTAACTTGGAACACTGGGGCCTCCTAGTATTAGGGTATGTCAATTTACCCAGCCTTAATTGTCTATCCCATAAATATCTTAATCTTCACTTGGAAAAGGGGAAACTGAGTCTGGAACAGTGGGGAAGGGCCCAGGGGACACTTCTGCACCCACGGTGAGGTACAAAGCATTCTGGATTGCATGGTCCAGAGCTTCCTTGAGCTTCTTTCTGGGCCCCACTCCTGCTGTCTGTCCTACATTGATTTTTTTTTATTTTTATTTTCTATGTGTATGAATGTACTGTCTGCATGTAGGTTTGTGCACCTGTGTCGTGCAATGCCATGGAGGTCAAAAGAGGGTGTCGGATTCCCCTGGAACTGGAGTTACAGATGGTTCTCAACCGCATTGTGGGTGCTGGGGATCGAACCTGGGTCGGTGCTCTTAACCGCTAGGCCATCTCTCCAGCCCCTCCTACATTCACCTTTTAATGTGGGTCTGGGATTGTTCTAGTTTCCTTTCCATTGCTGTGACAAAACATTCTGATCAAAACCAACTTGAGGAGGAAAGGGTTTATTTGGCTCACATCTCCCGGGTCACAGTTCATTACTTAGGGAACTCAAGGTTAGAACTTAGGGCAGGAACCTGGAGGCAGAAGCTGAAGCACGGGCCATGGAGGAACTCTGCTTACTGGCTTGCTCCTCTGGCCCATGCCCAGCCAATATAATACACAACAACCTGCCCAGGGGGAGGCACTACCCACAGTGGGCTGCGTCCTCCCACATCACTCAACAATCAAGATACTCCACAGACATGACCATAGGCCAGTCTAATGGAGGCAATTCCCCAATTGAGGCTCCTTCAACCTAGGTGTGTCAGTAGTTGACACTAAAGCTATCCAACACACAGGGCTACAGATGTGCACCATAGTGTGCTTTTGTATGGCTATGTACCTTCAGCTGCATCTTTTTTCAGTTCTCACATAGCCCAGGCTCACCTCAAATTTGCTATGTAGCCAAACCTGGTGTTGAATTCCTGATCTTCCTATCTCTTCTCTCCTGAGTATTAGGATTTACAGATGTTCATCACACCTGTCTTACACTATTTTATTTTTTGTTGACAGGGTCTCATTGTGTAGACCAACATGGCCTCAAACTCAAGAGATCCACCTGCCTCTGCCTCCAGGTGCTGAGATTAAGGGTACCACACCCAACTACACCTTGACTGTAACTATTAAGGCATGTAGTGTCTGGGTTATGTGGCTATTTTGCTGTTAAAGTTGATACTGTTTTCCAAAAAATCTCACAGCAACACTTAGTTTTCTTATACTCATTTTTACCAACACTTGGTATGGTCTTTTAAACTTTAACTTTTCTAATATATGTAGCAATAACTTTTTTGGGGGGAGGGGTCTTTTTGAAACAGGATGCCTCCTGAGTGCTGGGATTAAAGGCATGCATCACAATGCCTGACTTAGTAACTTTTTTTTTTTTTTTTTTTTGGTCTTTTTGAGACAGGGTCCTTGTGGCCCCAGCTGGTCTCGGAGCAACTTTGGGAAGACCAGGCTGGCCGTGAACCACAGAACGTGCCTCCGCCTTGCCTCCAAGTGCTCTTTTACTTTTTTTTTGGTCGTTTTGAGACAGGGTCTCCCTGTAGCCCCACGGCCATGGCCTGGAATCAACTCTGGTAGACCAGTCTGGCCTTGAGACTCACAAAGAGCCGCCTGCCTCTGCCTCCCGAGTGTGCTAGGATTAAGCGCGGGCGCCACCATGCCCGGCTACCAAGTGCGATCTAAAGACAGGTTTGTCTCTGGCATAACCCAGGGCCAGGCGTAAATTGCCGTTTAAACCCTCCTCCCCTCTCCAAAAAAACAAAAAAAAAAAAAAAAAAAATTCTGTGACTAGAACACACTGCGTTTTCCTGTCCTGTTGGATAACTCCAAGCATAAATACAAATCAAACCAAAGATTAAAAGCATACATACTGGTGGGGCTTGAATGATAGCCTAGAAGTTAAGAAGCACCGACTGCTCCTGCAGAGGACCGAGGTTCATCACCCAGCACCAACATGCGCTGAAGAACCATCTGGTAACCGCAAGTTCCAGGAGAACTCCAGTTTCCAGGGAACGCGCACCCCCTCTCGACCTCCGCAGCCATTGCACGACACGGGTGCACAGACCTACATTGCAGAGAATACATTCATACCATACAAAAAAAAAAAAAAAAAAAAAGGCCAAAAAAGCAGCACACTTGTTACTTTCATAGATAACATAAAAAGAACCAAATGCAACAGTGTAGAAAGACAATCACTCCTTTTTAGAAATCACAACTTCTTTCAAATAAAGAACATGATCCATCTGCCATATTGAATTGATATTTATTTCAGGACATGCCATGTCAAAATAAAACAAAAGAGTCAATCCTTGCTTTTAACAACAATATTGTATTATAAAAGCACTTTACAACTCCATCTCATTTTTTGAGTTAAGTTACAGGGTATGTGGGCTAATGATTATCTGAAAGTATTTCTCTATTCAGATCCATAATCCAAGTGCTCTCTGAATATTACAAGGTGACAAAGTGAGAAGTGGAGGAGGAAGAGGAAGAGAAGGGAATAAGGTTTTTCCAGTAAAGGATTTTGTTGCAATGAGGTGAGGAATATGAAGTTATTTTGTCTTTTCATCTTTATACTGTGTTAAGTAATGCTTACAACATATCAGCAGGTTCTTCTGAGCTTAACTCAGATTTTTTCCCCTGTAAACAATGTATTTACAAATGTATTTATTAACTTACACAGCAATCTCACAATAACTAGTAAAGATTTAGGGGTGCACTCCTAGTATATTTGTTTGCAATATTTTAAGGGAAATACATATTGCCATGGTGATGAAGCTCTAAATAGATTCAACGAAACTAAAACTGAAAGCTAAAAAAAATGAAAGTTAAAAAAAAGGCCAAAGAAATAAATAAGACCAAAGAAAAAGATTAGTTGTACCTTAAATACAAAAACTAAACCAGCAGTTAACTACCCTATTTATGCAGACCTAATATAAAGCAAGAACACCTTGAAAGACCCAACATTTAAAAAATGCTAAAAAATAAGGCATAAATCTGTATAATATTGATTTTTATTTTCATTTTCTCTTTCCCTCATAATGCATGCTTTCTCTGATCTGCCTTTAGGGCTTACAAGGAAATTCTTTCCACCTTCGAATTTGACCTCATGTCCAGAGCAGAGTATTTGCTATTCTGTGAGGACTCTTTTATTGTTACTATCTGGATACCATTATTTCCACCATATATGGTTTTCATCAGGTTGTCAAATTTAAATTCTTTTTCTGGTTCTTAAAGGAAATTGATTTTTATAATGCCTTGTCTACATAGCATTTTTTTTTTTAAAGAAAACTCAAGTGAAATCTATTGTTTAAAAAGGTGTTGTTGATTAAAACAAACAATATTTTGACAATTAAAAAAAATTTGGGAGATACTATTCATTAGAACTTTGAAGATTTTACCATGAAGAAATACTAAAAACAGTTCTAAAAAGCACTTGGTTACTTTTTTCTTCCAGAGTCTAATAAACCTCATGTGAAAGGATCATCTGTTTTAGCCAGAAATGTACTTTGTTCCTTTACCTGTAAGTACTCAGTAAGTTCATCAGGACTCATCTGGAAAATAAACAGAACCCTTTCTTTGAAGCACTGTCCACCATGATAGTGAGAGCCGAGTTCTGACCTCAGAGAAGGTTGAAGTAATTTATATCAGTGCTCAGGACTAATTCTGGAGCTGGGCATGGTGGCACACGCCTTAAGACCCAGCAATTGGGAGGCAGAGGCAGGCGAATCTCTGTGAGATTGAGGCTAGCCTGATGTACATAGAGTGCCAGGCTAGCTGGGGCTACAGGAAGACCCTGTCTCAAAAAGACAAAAAAAAAAAAAAAAA
>VZQC01007400.1:809810-869933 GCA_009823505.1 Rhizomys pruinosus | reverse complement strand
TTTTTTTTTTTTTTTGGTCTTTTCGAGACAGTCTCCCTGTAGCACCAGCTGTCCTGGAACTCTGTAGACCAGCTCTTAAATGTAGTCATTTTTTTTTTAAATTTTATTTATTTTTTATGTGTATGAATGTACTATCTGCATGTAGGTTTGTGCACCCATGTCGTGCAATGCTACGGAGGTCAGAAGAGGGTGTCGGATTCCCCTGGAACTGGAGTTACAGATGGTTCTCAGCCGTCATGTGGGTGCTGGGGATCGAACCTGGGTCCTCTGCCCTCTGCAAGAGTAGTCAGCGCTCTTAACCACTAGGCCATCTCTCCAGTCCCCTCAGTCAGTATTTCTAAACAGCTACCTTATCATACAGGTGATCAAATAGAATATCTACTGTATGCAAGAAGACTCAGAATGAAATATGAGCCCTACTCACCCGACTCTAAAAGAACTATTTTATAAAAGCAAAAGCAATATGAAGATGATATTCCTTATTGAATTGTACATATGAGCCTCACAATACCCTAACAAGAGAACTTTTTCTTTTTTCGTCGTTTGGAGACAGGGTCTCCCTGCACCCCCAGCTGGCCTAGAACTCAGAGATCCACCTGCCTCTGCCTCCCAAGTGCTGGGATTAAAGGCATGTGCTGCCACCCTGGCCATAAGAGAATTCAAGAGGAAAAATTAATAATCTTACTTCAACTCAGTAGAATATCTTTTTATTTATTTTTGTATGTGTATGAATGTACTGTCTACTTGTAGGTTTGTGCACCTGTGTCATGCAATGCCTAGGAGGTCAGAAGAGGGCATCAGATTCCCCTGGAACTGGAGTTAAAGACGGTTCTCAGCCACCATGTGGGTGCTGGGGATCGAACCCGGGTCCTCTGCAAGAATGGTCGGTGCTCTTAACCGCTAGGCCATTTCTCCAGCCCCCTCAGTAGAATATCTTATGTCACTGAAAGACTTGGGCCAGGTATGGTGGCACACACATTTAATCTCAAACTTGGGACTTGGGAGGCAGAGACTGGTGGATCTCTGTGGGATTCAGAACAGCTTAGTCTATGTCTACATGTTGAATTTCAGGCCTACTGGGGATACAGGGAGACCCTATTT
Source organism: Rhizomys pruinosus (assembly GCA_009823505.1). NCBI lineage: Eukaryota > Metazoa > Chordata > Mammalia > Rodentia > Spalacidae > Rhizomys > Rhizomys pruinosus. Next base: position 868,832 of record VZQC01007400.1, on the reverse strand, counting down.
CAAAAAGACCAAAATAATTAAAAAAAAATAAAAAATAAAAATAAATGACTTGGAGCTGGGTGTGGTGGCGCACGCCTTTGATCCCAGCACTTGGGAGGCAGAGGCAGGCAGGAGGCAGAGGCAGGCGGATCTCTGTGAGTTCAAGGCCAGCCTGGTCTACAATAGTGAGTTCCAGGCCAGCTAGGGTTACAGGGAGACTCTGCCTCAAAAATACCAAAAAAAAAAAAAAAAAGGCTTGGAAAATACAAAACATTTAGAATAACTGAATACAGCTTCAGGAGGCCTATAGTTTCATAACAGTATCTTTATATGGAAAAACCCCAGGTGGTAATTATAATGAACATCCTTAGATGTCATTAGCTGTGTTTAATTAACTTCTGTTTCTAAAAGAAGAGGCTATCAACCAAGCGTGGTAGTGCACACCTTTAAGCCTAGTCTACATACTGAGCCAGCTGGGAATAAAGGGAGACCCTACCTCAAAAAAAAAAGCAAGTGATGTGTCTTAGCAGTTAAAGAGTGCTTCCTGCTCTTCCAGAGGAAACAAGTTTGGTTTCCAGTACCCATGCTGGGGAGCTTACAACTCCTGTAAACTCCAGCTCCAAGGGATCCAACACCCTCTTATGGCCTCCACGAGTACCTGAACATATCCACATATACATGTTTAAAAAAAAAATCCTAGCTGGGTGTGGTGGTGCACGCCTTTAATCCTAGCACCTGGGAGGCAGAGGCAAGCGGATCTCTGTGAGTTCAAGGCCAGCTTGATCTACAGAGTGAGTTCCAGGCCAGCTGGGGCTAAAAGGAGACCACATCTCAAAAAGGGAAAAAAAAAAAAATCCTTAAGTGGGGGCTGGAGGGATGGCTAAAAGGTTAAAAGTACTAGCTGCTCTTGAAGATGGCCCAGGTTCAGTTCCCAGCACCCACATGGTGGCTAACAACTGTATATAACTCCAGCTCTAGGGGAATCCAACAACTCTTCTAGCCTCCATGGACAGTACATGCATGTGCTGCACTTACATGCAAGCAAAATACTAACACGTCAAAAAAAAATTTTTTTTAATTAAAAAGAAAAAGGAACAAATGAGAGTGGGTTGCAGCTCAGTTGACAAGAGTGCTTGCCTGCCTAAACAGGCAGAAACCTGCCTAAACAGGCAGAAAGCCCTAGGTTCAATCCTAGTGCAATATAAAGAATACGCTGGTTGTTGGCACACACCCAGAATCCCAGTAGTTGGCAGGGGAAGGACAAAAATTTGGGGCCAGCTGGGAACACACAAGACTGTGTCCAATTAAAGAAAAACAAAACAAAAATGCAAGTGACCAAGCAAAATCTAAATAATTATAGTAAGAAGCAGGCCACGAAGGGTGCATTTGGATAATAAGATCTAATTTCCTACAGCGATCTTCTGTATTTCTGTGTATCTAAGCTACCAATTTTCCTAGACTGAAAGCATTAGTCAACTGTGACAGTTAGTAACTTGATGAAATTTATAACATCTAAGAGATAAACCTCTGGGAATGTCTGAGGGCATTTCCAGGGGTCTGAAGTAGCAAGATCCACGTTACATATGGATGGCATTATTCCACAGGCTGGGTTCCTGGAGAGCAGCATATCAGCATTCATCTCTCCTTCCTGACTACAGACGCAATGTAATCAGCTGCCTCAAGCTCCCAATGGGCTGTACCCTCACAGTGAGCCCAAATAACTCCTTCCATTCTTATTTTTGTCAGATGTTTTGTCCCAGAACAAGTAACTATTAAATCATCAAGGTAGAGCTCCAGAAAGTAGTAGTGGCAGTAACATTTCTGAAGAAACAAAAAGGATACTGTCTTCTCTGCTTCGGTCCTGTGTGCTTTCCATTCCAGGTAAAGCTGCTGCAACACGTCGGAAAAGCTATGGGAACAAGAAATTATCAAGGTGGATGATCATAGAATGGCAAGTTAGAGGACGTGGCTTTTACTTCTTTACTCATACTACAGTACCAAGAAGGCATATTAAGACATTAAAAATAGGGGCTGGAGTGAGGGCCTAGAGGTTAAGAGTGCCGACTGCTCTTGCAGAGGACCGGGGTTCGATCCCCAGCACCCACATGGCAGCTGAGAACCGTCTCTAACTCCAGCTCCTGGGGAATCTGACGACCTCTTCTGACCTCTGTGGCACTGTACGACACGAGTGCACAAAACCTACATGCAGATAGTACATTCATATACACACACACACACAAAAAAAAAGACATTCAAAATAATTGATAGATTATTCTCATTTTAGCTGGGCGTGGTAACGCACACCTTTAGTCCCAGCACTCTGGAGGCAGAGGCTCTGTGAGTTCCAGGCTGGCTGGGGCCACAGGGAGATTTTGTCTCAAAAAAAAAAAAAAAAAGACTGCCCCACACAATATTATTCTCATACTATTGTTACCATACAGCAATGAAGGATTTAATTAATTCATCAAGGAAACAAAAGAAGAATATGTGTGTGTATACACACACACACACACACACACACACACACATATTCAGTAGAACTAAAGCAATACAATAATAGGGCAAGAGAAGTGCTGCTCTTCACATAAAAGAGGCCATGCCAAAGTGCAGGGGTCTGAGGAAATACCTGGACAGGACTTACACTCTGAGTCTCTGGCCCATTCCAGAACCTCATAAACACTGAGGCTGCAAAGACCAATGGCTCCCACATTCCCCTTCCCAACACTGTACCTCGTGGAACCTGCTAGAGTCAGATAGAACTTTCAACTCAGTATAGCTATACCATAAATTTATTTCATAAGTATGCTTTTTATCTCTTATTTTCTATTATTTAACTTCTGTTCTTGCGTATGTATTTCACAGTGGTTTTGCTTTTGTTTATATTTTACTAAGTTAGGCTTTAGGACTGTTTGTCTTTCTACCAGGTTTAGATAAGGCATTCTTTATTATTCAGCCATATCTCATATGTGCTTCCCCTTATTCCTATGTATTTTCTTCTTTCTTCCTTATTCCTCTTCTTTTCCTAGGTGGTTTTTGTTTTGTTTTGAGACAGAGGACAGGGTGTCACTGTGTAGCACTGCTGGCCTGGAACTTGCCAGGTGGATCAGACTGGCCCCAACTCTAGAGAACCACTGGAACTTGCTAGGTGGACCAGACTGGCCCCAACTCTAGAGAACCACTTGCCTCTGCCTTCTGAGTGCTGAGATTCGAGGAGAGTGTCCCATGCCCAGCCCTTCTACAAAGCATCTGGGTAATTTAACAATATTTTTGGTGTGTCTATACTTTGACTGAATGACATCAGGTATGGAATTTTTACTTGTGGCTTCAAGCAGGTGATCAAAACATTAACATTTAAAAGCATTTCAGATTAGGACATTGTGTACATGTGTTTGTGGGTATGTGCACATGTGTGCTAGAGTCACAGGCAGCTCAATGGCTAGCATGGATGTTGGGAATCAAACTCAGGTCCAATATGTACTCTTAACTTCTGAGCCAAGATTTTATTTTTATTTATGTATATGTGTATATATGTGTGTGTGTGTTTGTGTGTGTGTGTGTGTGTGTGTGTGTGTGTGCCCCAGAAGAGAGCACTGGATCCCCTGGAGCTGAAGTTAAAGGGGATGGTTGTGGGGCTGGAGAGATGGTCTAGCGGTTAAGAGCGCTGACCGCTCTTACAGAGGACCCAGGTTCGATCCCCAGCACCCCCATGGTGGCCGAGAACCGTCTGAAACTCCAATTCCAGGAGAACTCCAGTTCCAGGGGAATCCGACACCCTCTTCTGACCTCCGCGGCATTGCACGACACGGGTGCACACACCTGCATGCAGACAGTACATTCATACACATACAGAAATAAATAAAAAATAAAAATAAATAAATAAAAAAATAAAGGTGATGGTTGTGAGTTGCCCTATGAGGATGCTAGGAACCAAACTTGGGTCCTTTGTCAAAACAGCAAGCATGCTTCAAGACTGAGCCATCTCTCTACCCCGAAGTCTTATAACATATTTCAATAAAGCCATTAAATTCTGAGTGGTTGCTGGGTGTGGTGGTGCACACCTTTAATCTCAGCACTCAGGAGGCAGAGGCAGGCAGATCTCTGTGAGTTCAAGGCCAGCCTGGTCTACATAGCAAGCTCCAGGCCAGCTGGGACTAAAGAGAGACCCTGTCCTAAAAAGACCAAAAAAAAAAAAAAAATCTGGGTGGGCTGGCAAGATGGGTAAAGGTATGTGCTCTGAAACCTGATGACCTACGTACGTTCAATCCCCAAGAGAGAGATGGCTCCTGCAGGTTGTCCTCTGGCCTCTATAATGCACCCTGAACACACAAATAAATGTAATAATAAAAAACTGGAAAAAAAAAGTTCTGGGCTTAGCTAGGTCTATTGGTGCAGGCCTATAATCCCTACTACTCAGAAAGCAGAGGCAGGAGAATCCCAAATTCCAGGCCTTATTTGGGCTATAGATCAAGTTAAAGACAAGCCTGGGCAATGTAGCAAAATCTTATCTGTGATGATTATATTATATTATATATCAATCAATCAATCAATCAATCGATCAATTGATTGATTGTCTCTTTGGGGCAGTGTCTCCCTGTAGCCTCAGCTGGCCTGGAACTTGCTATGTAGAGCAGGTGATGATTACTTTTTAATTGTTAACCTGACACAATCTAGAAATTACCTGGGAAGAGAGTCTCAATGAGGGACTGTCTAGATCAGGTTGGCCTATAGGCACACAATCTGTGGGAGGATTACCTTGATTATATTGAGGTGGAAGACCTGCCCACTCTGGGTAGCACCATTCCCTAGGCAGGGGATCCTGATTTTTTTTTCTTTTTTGAAACAGGGTCTCCCTGTAGTCCCAGCTGTCCTGGAACTCACTCTGTAGACCAGGCTGGCCTTGAACTCACAAAGATCCATCTGCCTCTGCCTCCCAAGTGCTAGGATTAAAGGCGTGTGCCACCACGCCCGGCAGATCCTGAATTTTTTAAAGAAAAGGACTTGCACACAAGTGTGCACACATTAAGTTCACTGCTCTTTGTACTTGCTTTAGTAAAATCTAACTAACTGCTTTAGTTCTTGATGTCTTGATTTCTCCACAATGATGGGCTGGAACTAGGCCAAAGAAATCCATTCTCCCTTAAGTTATTTTTGTCAGGGCATTTTATCACATCAACAGGAAATGAAACTAAGATACTGTCTCAAAATGGGCAGAAGAGAAGGGGGTGAAGAGAAGAGGTTCAAGGGTAGAGCAGCTTATTTAATATATGTAAGATTCTAGGTAAAATTCCCAGAATGGGGAGGAAGGATGTGGTCATAAAGTAAACAATGTTCCTGTTTTCTCACCACCCCAGAAATTACCTAAATTTGGAAGTAAATATCATTGTGGGGGTGCTGGAGAGATGGCCTAGTGGCTAAGAGCGCCGACGCTCTTGCAGAGGACCCGGGTTCGATCCCCAGCACCCACATGGCGGCTGAGAACTGTAACTCCAATTCCAGGAGAACTCCAGTTCCAGGGGAATCCGAAACCCTCTTTTGACCTCGAGGCATTGCACGACACGGGTGCACAAACCTACGTGCAGACAGTACATTCATACACATAAAATAAATAAATAAATAAATAAATAAATAAATAAAAATAAATATTATTGTGGGGGTGGGGATCGCTGGAGAGCACTGGCTGCTCTCGAAGAGGACCTGGGTTTGGTTCCCAAAGCCACATGGCAGCTAACAACCATATTTAACTCCAGTTCCAGAGGATCCAACGCCCTTCTTCTGACCTCTTCTGGAATTATATGACATGGGTACATTTACATACAGGCAGGCAATATACTCATACACATAAAAAATAAATAGTAAATAATAAAAATTATATATTTTTTGTCTTTTTGAGACAGGGTCTTCCTGCAGCCCCAGCTGGCTTAGAACTTCCTATCTAGACCAGGCTGGCCTTGAACATACAGAGATGCACCTGCCTCTGCCTCCCAAGTGCTGAGATTAAAGGTGCGCACCATGACACCCAGCATACAATATTTAACAATCATGAAGATACTAGCCCTATCAGTAGTATGTTCTCCATGTTACCAATTTTAGAGTTTCTTTTTTTTTTTTTATTTTAGAGTTTCTAAACTTATTAAAGTCTACTTTAGAGTCAGGACTAGGAGAATCATGGCAATGTCTTCTTTAGACATTAACCCAGAAAAAGATATCCTTGAAGCAGGACAAAGCATTGAAGCTGTTACAGGTTCAGCTACTTGTCACTTACTATATATAAACCCAGCCCAGGTGCTGAGAGTATATAAATTTGATGTGAGAGATTTTCAAAACACAACAAAAACCAAAAAGAATGAAGTCATAAGAATGTTTTTTTTTTTTTTTTTTTTGTTTTTTTGAGATATGGTCTCACTGTAGCCCCAGCTGTCCTAGAACTCACTATGCAGACTAGGCTGTCTTTGAACTCAGAGAGATCCGCCTGCCTCTGCCTCACGAGTGCTGGGATTAAAGGTTTGTGCCACCGCACCCGGACAGAATGTACTTTTTAGCAAACAAATACTAGTTTTCATTCACTATCACTGACTATCAAGCTCTGCAACCAACAAAAATAAAACAAAAAATGATGTGGGGATGTAGTCAGAGTATAGGAACTTTAAAGATTTATAATTATAAATCTTACCATCATAATGACATTGCTCTCCCTGTGTATAATCTGAACAATTATGCCATAGTTACCTTTTCTCTAGTTCATGAAGCCTGCTGTTGCTAACTGCAAGAACTCTTACACTAGAGAACAGCTTGCTCACAAACGTTTCATGTTTTCTTCATTACTGACGTTAACTCATACTCAAGGGCACTTACCTGCTTTACGTTGTATCCTGCTTTTGCACTGGTTTCAATAAACATAACATTCAGCTCTTTGGCTTTCCTCTCTCCCTCCTCAATTGATACTTGCCTATAGAAAAATTTTAAAAAGACAAACCCTTATTTTTGAAGATGAAATTATAAAGACTGGATGTAAACAAAGTTCTATTGGAACTGCTTACACATATAGCATTAGGTGCAAAATGTAACAATCTGCAGCACTCAAGAGTTGTATACATCTGTGTGTATGTTACACTTAATTTCCCTCCTCTCCCAGTATTAGGGATTGAACCTAGGGCCTTATACATGCTACTTAAGAGCTCTTAAGAGCCAACGAATATGCCTGAACTCACTATGCAGACCAGGCTGGCCTTGAACTCCCAGAGATCTGCCTGCCTCTGCCTCCCAAGTGCTGGGATTAAAGGCTTGTGCTGAGGTCACAGTCATGTGCTACCAAGCCCAGTTTACATGGTTCTGGAGATTGAACCCATAGCTTGTGCGCGCTAAGCAAGCAGTTCTCTGCCAACTGGAACTACACCCCTGCACCACTATATTTTTATATTTTTATTCAGATTATCTGGCTCCTTACTGCTCCCTAGGTGGATTCCTGCATCAGGGCTTTTCTTTTCTCTTTTTTTTTTTGCCTAGAATTTGTTTACTGAACATAGTCAGAATTAACTTATCCTACTAGTTGAATACCTTACTTCCCTTGCATTTTTACTCAAAAAGGTAAATAGTTTAGTAGACTGAGGTATAAAGGTGGAAGGAGAGAACTGACTCCCGAAATTGTCCTTTGACCACTACTTGCGTGCGTGTGTGTGTACACACACACACACTCACACACACACACACGCACACACACAAAAATTGAGTTATTGCCTTCTACCATGTGAAATCTAGGGACTAGACTCATGTAATTACCTTCTTCAACCTATCTAAAATTCCAGACTCACCTTCAGGTTGATGTTTCCTGTCTCCTTTTTCTGCTCTACTATTTCCCTTAGCATGCTTCATCTTACATAGTACATATTTTATGATTTACTTTTATTTATTTTTTTTTTATCTTTTTTGAGACAGGGTTTCCCTATAGCCTCAACTGTCCTGGAACTCGCCTGCCTCTGGCTCCCAAGTGTGGGGATTAAAGGCATGCACCACCAAGGCTGGCTGAATTTTTTTACATTAGTTACTTTGGGGAGCAGGCATGTGCCATGGTACACACACAGAGGTCAGAGGACAGCTTGTAGAAATCAATTCTCTCATTATGTAGGTTACTCAAGTCACTAGGCTCAGTGGTAAATGCCTTTAAGTCACGATCAATTTTGCAGCCCCCAACCCTTGATTTTTAAGGATGAGGCCTTACTATGTTGCCTAGACAAGTCTTTAACTCATGATCCTCCTGCTTCAGCTTCTCAAACAGCTGGAATTACAAGTATGTGCTACTGTGACAGCTTACTGACTTAGTGTCTAGCCACTCTCCAGGTAAAAGCTTCTTGAAGAAATTCCCCTCCCCCAAGTTTAATGAATATACTGCAAGGAAGAAGGTGGCAAGGGTGCTAACAGAAGAACTTCCTGTTAAGAGGATTTATCTTTTTTTTTCCCATCTTTTTTTGAGACAGGGTCTCCCTGTAGCTCTGGCTGTCCTGGAACTCACTCTGTAGACCAGGCTGACCTTGAACTCACAAAGATCCACCTGCCTGCCTCCCAAATGCTAGGATTAAAGGTATGCACCACCATGCCGGGCCAAGAGTATTTATCTTTAAAATTCGTTTTATGAATTTATTTTATTTTTATGGTGGAGGGTGAGTCAGGCTGGCTTCAAACTAACCAAGTAGCCAGGGCCAACTCTGAACTGCTGAGCCTCCTGCCTGAATTTACCAAATATGAGGATTAGAGGTATGCTTGGCCCTGCCCCATTATCAGCACCTGATATATAAGTAATAAAAACCAGGCACGGTGGTGCACACCTTTAATCCCAGCACTTGGAAGGCAGAGGCAGGCAGATCTCTGTGAGTTCGAGGCCAGCCTGATCTACATAGTGAGCTCTAGGACAGAAGGGGCTATAGGGAGAACCTGTCTTGAAAAGACCCCTGCCCCCCAAAAGAAAAGTAACAATTAAAGACCTTAAAATTTATTATTGTGTATGTGTTTGTATGTAATGTAATGTATGTATGTATGGGCATGCACATGTTACAGTGTACATGTGGAAGTCAGAGGACAACTTTGTAGATTCAGTTTTCTTCCACCTTCTTTATGTGCTGAACCAGGTTGCAATAAATACTTTTTAAATTTTAAGTGGATGAGTGTTCTGCATGTATGTATGTGTACCACACACATGCCTGGCATTCAAGGAGGCCAGAAGAGGGCATCAGATCCACTGGAACTGAGTAAAGGATGGGTGTTAGCCATCACATGGGTGCTAGGAACCAAATCTAGCATTGATAAACTGATTACTATTGCAGAGGACCCAGATGGGTCTGTAACTCCAGTTCCAGGGGATTGGACACTTTCTTCTGACCTCAGTGGCTATTCATTCCAGGATAAGGGTGCACTTACACACATTAAGAAAATAATAGCCGGGCGTGGTGGCGCACGCCTTTAATCCTAGCACTTGGGAGGCAGAGGCAGGCGGATCTTTGTGAGTTCAAGGCCAGCCTGGTCTACAGAGGGAGTTCCANAAAAAAAAAAAAAAAAAAAAAAAAAAAAGAAAATAATAGTGAAAGATAAAGCATCTACTTTAGAAGACTGGCAATAAAGCAAAACAATTTCAGATATAATTTTTCTATATAAAATTTAAGTATCTATGAACTCTACTAAAGTGATCTTAACAATGTAATCTCCAAAATTTCATGTTCGGGGCTAGAGAGATGGCTCAGCAATTAAGAGCACCAACTGCTCTTGCAGAGGACCCAGGTTCGATTCCCAGCACCCACATGGCAGCTAAGAACTGTCTTTAAGCCAGGCATGGTGGTACATGCCTTTAATCCTAGCACTCAGGAGATGGAGGCAGGCAGATCTCTGTGAGTTCAAAGCCAGTCTGGTCTACAGAGTGAGTTCCAGGCCAGCTGGGGCTGCAGGGAGACCCCGACTCAAAATATAAATAAATAAATAAATAAATAACATAAAATAAAATTTTCATGTTCAAGATAAATGGGTTTGTATCATAGCAATTCAGATGAAAACATGTTTTACAAAGATAAAACTGAAATTTATTTTTAAACTAAAAAAGATTACTTTTGCCGGGCATGGTGGCACATGCCTTTAAATCCTAGCACTCAGGAGGCAGAGGCTGGCGGATCTCTGTGAGTTTAAGGCCAGCCTGGTCTACATAGGGAGTTCTAGGACAGCTGAGACTGCAGGGAGACCCTGTCTCAAAAAGACCAAAAAAAAAAAAAAGAGATTACTTTTGCAATTATACCACCAATTCTATTTCTCCCACTGGGCAAAAAGTAGGCTTAACATCTCCAAAAGTCTTTGAACATTTTGTTGCAACATTTTAGTTCATAGCAGAAGTTCATTACCTGAATCTCAATGTCCACCCCATGAATAAACAAGTAATAAATAGTAAAAGCTCCTACTAATTACATTTTATGGTCAAGACTAAAGTGGTGAGAATGTCAAGTTATAGATTCTACAGTGACTCTTAATACACTTCACATTTTGTGACTTGAATATGGCTTTGCTCATTTGATCACAATCAAGCTATTCATATTCAGTTCAACTACATAGTCTAGCTCAACCACACAATTAAAAACCCCCCACAAACACAAAGACCATATCACTGAACTATAATGAGTATTTATAAGGAGTACAAGGAGTATGTGCTTTAATCATTATATATACTTTTTTTTTTTGCCTTCTGTTTTCAGACACGGTTTCTCTATAGCTTCAGCTGGCCTAGAACTCACTCTGTAGACCAGGCTGGCCTTGAACTCAGAGATCTGCCTGCCTCTGCCTCCCGAGTACTGGGATTAAAGGCATGTGCCACCTCGCCCAACTTAAAAAACGGCTCTTAGGGCTGGAGAGATGGCCTAGCAGTTAAGAGCGCCGACCGCTCTTGCAGAGGACCCGGGTTCGATCCCCAGCACCCACATGGCGGCTGAGAACCGTCTGAAACTCCAATACCAGGAGAACTCCAGTTCCAGGGGAATCCGACACCCTCTTCTGAATTCCGCAGCATTGCACGACACGGGTGCACAAACCTACATGCAGACAGTACACTCATACACATACAAAAAAAAAAAACAAAAAAACAATCCGGCTCTTAGCCCACACCGAGGGCTGGGAATCGAACCGGGGCTCCTCAAGAGCGGTCAGTGCTCTTAACGGCTGGATGCCATCTTCTCTAGCCCCGAATTACTTCTTTCTATTTTAATTGTTTTTTATTAATTTGTTTCTTTAAGGTTATTAATATGTACGTCTGCTATGCCGTGTGTGCACCCGTGTCGGTCAGTGCGCGTGAGGTCAGAAGAGGGGGTGTCGGATTCCCCTGAGAACTGGAAGTTTCTCCTGGAATTGGGAGTTGTTTTCAGACGGTTTCCAGCCGACCATGTGGGTGCTGGGGATCGAAACCCGGGTCCTCTGCAAGAGTGTCGGTGCTCTTAAACCACAGCTAGGCCATCTCGTCCAGCCCTCCGATATGACGGCGTAAGAAGAGGGTCGCTTTAAAATGTTTGCTCGGGTGGGTTTTGTTTTTTTTTTTTCAATTGGCTAGTGTCGTGGATATACTGTCTACAGTAGGTTGTGCAAGCGTGCGTCCAATGTGCACAGGTCGAGAAGAGGAGTTGGTCGGATTCCCCTGGAATTTGGTTGTTACCAGATGGGTCTCAGCCGCCATGTGGGTACTGGGAATGAACCAGGTTCCTCTGCAAGAGCAGTCGGCGCGCTGAACCATAGGACCATCTCTCCAGCCTTAACTGTTACTCTTTAACAACAAAACTTAGCTCCCATTTATGAGTCCTAAAAATGTAAAATATTTACTGGTCTCATAATGTGTAACAATTCTGTAAGAGTTGCTTATGCACTAATAAAAAACAAAAACGCATTTATTCCCTTTAAAATAATTTATTGCCGGGCATGGGGCACACGCCTTTAATCCTAGCACTTGGGAGGCAGAGGGCAGGCGATCTTTGGGAAGTTCAAGGCCCAGACTTGGTCTACAGAGTGAGTTTCCAGGCACATCTGGAGCTATAAGGAGACCCTGTCTCGAAAAGACACAAAAAAAAAAAAAAAAAAAAAAAAAAAAAAAAAAAAAAAGGAACTGAATTTATGTTTATACTTTTTTTGCGGAGTATCCCCCTAAAGAAAAGAGAGGTATAAAATGGCGGGTGAAACATGTCTCCTCCCAAAACAATTTTTTAGTAAACAAATTAATACGCTGCTTGACATAGAAATCAAGCGTAGTTACTTCATACCTCTTATCAGCAAGATCTGTCTTATTTCCTACTAACATGATGATAACATCACTTCCTCTTTCTGTTCTGACATCATCAATCCATTTTGTAGTTTGCTGGAATGAGTTAACATCTGGTATAGAGAATGGACAGAGGGATTAGTGTTACTGAAAATGCCTCTGCTACCTAATGAAGGACACCACTCCCCTTAAATACCCTGAAAGTTGGAAAGTTGGAAGGGAGGCAGCACATTAAGAACCCACTTTTAATGTGCCTACAACATAACACCATTTTATCTAATTACAACTGTCAAAGTGATCTGAGCAAATCTGAAGAATAAAATCTTCAAAACTCATTTGGGAAGAAAGCTTTTTAACAACCAAACTAATGCAATGCTCTATATAATTTAAAAAAGTGAAAAACTCTGAAATATAAGGACAGCTACAGCAGATAATATGGTGTTATATTGCCACAATGCTTTTTTGATCACTTATAATACATACCAAACATGACAAAGAAAGCATTTTCAAAAGTATGTCAGCCAGGAAGTCCCAACACAGTCAGAAAACTTGTAAAACCTTTAAATGGCTTTCAACACCACTGTGCTTGCATTGCTTACTCAGTTTGTGATCACTTTAACCTTATTTTTCAATCCTTTCTTCTTTCAAAAAACCTTAAGTTTATAGTTTAATTATACCATAGTTACTTCGAAAACTAAATTCAACCTTTCTAGTGTTGGATTTTTTGGGGGTATTTTTGAGACAGGGTCTCCTTTTAGTCCCAGCTGGCCTGGAGCTCACTAGGTAGACCAGGCTGGCCTTGAACTCACAGGAATCCTCCTGCCTCTGCCTCCCCGAGTGCTGGGATTTTAAAGGCGTGTGCCACCACACCCAGCTTCTAGTGTTGGATTCTATGTAGAATAAGTCAACTCTCTTTTTCAGTAGCTACAAAAGCAATTTGGTAATATTTTAACCACATACGTGGAATTTAAAAAAATATGACCAGTTTCTCTTGCTTTGGTTAAAGTAAGCACAAACATTTTAAAGCTACAAAATTGGTCCACCGTTATAATGAATATTTATTGTTTTAAACAAGTAGCAACCCAAAGGAAAGCTGAAGAAACACTGCATATAGCACATATCCAAAAAAGGTAAAAATGAAAAATCTTTGAGTGCAATCTTCTAATTTTGCCAATACAATCACTGTATGACCTCTGAGTAAATACACAAAAATTTCTAGTAACATTTTCACTAGCTCAAATCAATAGCTTACATATTTTTTTTCCTCTCTTTTTGAGACAGGGTCTCGCTGTAGCCCCAGCTCACTATGTAGACCAGGCTGGCTTTGAACTCCCAGAGATCTGCCTGCCTCTGCCTCCCAAGTGCTGGGATTAAAGGTGTGTGCCACCATGGCCGGCTGTACATGATATTTTTATTTTTATTTTTTTTTTGGTCTTTTTAAGACAGGGTCTCCCTGTAGCCCCAGCTGTCCTGGAACTCACTCTATAGACCAGGCTGGCCTTGAACTCACAAAGATCCGCCTGCCTCTGCCTCCCGAGTGCTAGGATTAAAGGCGTGCGCCACCACGCCCGGCTACATGATATTTTTAAAGAATCCCAAGATGTTGTAGAACCTTGGTTCTACAACATAATTTTATAAATTATGGATGAGTCTATGGAATGATGTTAAATATTGTCTTGTGTAATAAACCAATTTATAAAGATTAATTTCAAGGAGAGAGCAGACACAAATGCTCCATTGAAAATTTACATCACTTAAAAGGTGCTGGACGTGGTGGTGAATGCCTTTAATCTCAGCACTGGGAGCCAGAGGCAGGTGGATCTTTGGGAGTTCAAGGACAGCCTGGTCTACAGAGTGAGCTCCAGGCCAGCTAGGACTAAAGGGAGACCTGTCTCAAAAAAGAACCTCCTCCCCACCCCCTGCCAAAAAAAAAAGGCATTCAGGTTTTAGAAAAAATAACAAGACTGTTGTTTCATTTCCCATTTAAAATCTTTTCTTGGAGAAAAATGAAAGTTGAATTTGTTAGCAACAAAGTCAATTAGTCACAGAATCCATATATCCAAACAAAAATGATTAACAGAAGAGCACACACTATGTTTCTCTGTGTTTTCCTCTACAGAGAGAATAACTAGAGGGGAAAGCAGAGAAAATGATAGCTTGGAGCTCTGAGAAGCCTTCACAGAGCCATGTAGAATTTGGAAAACCTAGCAAGAGGCTCAAGTACACATTATTTTAGAGAAATCTGAGGTCAAAGTAATGAATAATATTCCCTCAACTGTAATTATGGGATAGTTTAGGGATAATAGGATACTAAGAAAGATTTGAAAAGGATTCACTGAACCCAGAAGACAATTTCCAGACGTAAACACCCTAGCAAGGTAGACATAAAGCATTGGTAGGAACATGGACGCAAGTATTTCTGACTTGGCAAGTCTGGGATACAGTTTGCTATGATAAAACTTATTTTTACATGCCAGTAAGGAAAACAAGCACAAGACAAGAACATGCATGCAGCTAAGCTAAAGGTTGACAGAAGATTAGAAATGCATAATTCCCCCCACTCACTTGTGATATCATAAACAACAACTGCCACAGTGGAGTCACGAATGTAGCTAGGAATCAAGCTCCTGAACCGCTCTTGACCTGCTGTGTCCCATAATTGCAATCGTACCTAACAACAAAATCAGTTAAACAAGCAAGAAAAGTAAGAAAGGTCAACCCATTGCAATATACCTACTTGTGATATCGTAAACTACTACAGCTGCAGCAGAATCTCGGATGTAACTGGGAATGAGGCTACGGAAACGTTCCTGACCCGCAGTATCCCACAGCTGCAGCCTGATCTGTGGGATGGGAAAAAAAAAAAAAAAAAAAAAAAAACAAAAAAAAAACAAAACAAAACCAAAAAGCCCCAAAAAACTAACACTTAAAAGAAAAAAAAATGTTTTCTGTAAAGGGGAGATGAATGGTAGAAAACTCATGTAAGAGGTTTAATGAGGAATAAGCAATGAAAATGACACAAATACTACTCCCTACAAGGGAATAGTGTTACAAATTTGCTTGTTCTCAAAGTATATGACTAAATGTTACTGGGAAAGAGTTCCCTTTTTTCTTCCCTTTAACTCAGAATTCCCATCTTCTAGATGATAAAAAGCAGACTGAGCAAAAAAGAGAGAATGAAGGTAATGACACCTCAGATATCAGATAACAGAGTAAAGAAATCAATCTTTTGCAAGTCTCTCAGAAGTGACTACTATGCTTATGTTTCTCCTATACATTTCTGCCTAGAACACTGTGGATACTGCACAAAAAAAGAAAAGACTAAATACCTACAATCCTACATAAAAATTTCTTGACTTTTCCCTCTATGTCTATATTATATAAAGAAAATCCTGAAAGTAAACATCAAATTTTCTTACCTATAAAAAGCAGTTTCCAAGCTTTCAAATTTTAAGAACTGTTAAGTTATATATGAAAAAAAAAAAAATTCACACACTTCAGAAATAAAAAGCATTAGAGACAATGTAATGTTTTACAGTGACGAGCCTGCAATAGTGTATTTAAGTTATTCTGTCTAGGTGATAGGAATCTCTTCGAGGAGGAACAGGTTAGAATACAAAGTTTATTGAAAAGGAATACTCAGTAGCTTGGAAGATAAAAATCCAACAGAAAAATATACATTTTTTTCAATTCAATCACTTTATTACACATTCTGTTCTGATAAAGTCTAAGTTCACAAATTGTGTGATGTTTAAGTGCAATCTTTCTGAACGACCACAGAGTTGTATTTGAAAGATCTTTAGCAGCTCTAATTCATTCATGAAAATTCTCTTAATTCTCCTTTAAAATTATCTGTTGTCAGGGGCTAGAAAGATGGTTCAGCAGTGAAGAGTACTGGCTGCTCTTGCAAAGAACATAGCAGCTAACAACCAGCCAGAACTCCAATTCCAAGGTATCTTGATGCCTTTATCTGGCCTCCGCGGGCTTTGAATGACGAGTGTACTTACACACACGCAGGTAATACACTCATGAACACAAAATAAGTAAATCAAATACAAATAAAAAGTATTTGTTGTCCTTTTTCCAAATCAAGATGGCAAATTTTATTTAATGAGCCCTATTGACATCCGAATTTTAAAACCCTAACAAAATCTTTTTCTCCTTTGATTCTTACACAGAAATAAGAAATCAGAGTGCTAAAAACAACTCACTTCATAATAAATTTTTCTCAAAACTTAACTTTGGTGATTTTGCTAAGATGTACTTCTGATGGTGACAACTGTTGATCATAAATTTCTGCAACACTCCAGGTTTTCTAACCTGGAGTGTTGCAGAAAATTGCACACTGAAAACATTACTCACTGTTCGATCCTCTAAGTACATTGTTTTTGATAAGAAGTCAATGCCGATTGTTGCCTATAAAACAAAAATCAAAGCAAAAGTAAATAATAGTGATTGTGGCTAGCAGTTCAGGGTGCAAACAGGATTTATGAACAAGAAAGAAATAATGAATAAACACATAACCACATTAAAAATGCATACCTTTAATCCCAGCACTTTGGAGGCAGAGGCAGGCAGATCTCTGAGTTCAAAGCCAGGTTGGTCTACAGAGTGAGTTCCAGGCCAGCTGGAGCTAAAGGGAGACCCTGTCTCAAACACACACAAACACAAACACACACAAACACAAACACACACACACACACACACACACACACACACACAAATTCTAAAATCATTGCTCATACTGTAATTTAGCCTTTCCTGGCCCTGCTAAAAATACAATGAATTTTGCTTTATTAGCAACTGTAGCACAAAGAATCAAAATCTCTACCTATCAAATTCTATATAACTTTACCCCATCAACATCATAACTGCCCTCACAGATATCTGACTGCACAGAAACAATAGTCTCAGCATATAAAAAATAGCAGTGGCACTTTCAAGTATTTGTAAAAAAAAAACCAACAAAACAAACTCTCTTAATTTCTCAAAGACCTTGAACATAACAAAGTACTTTAAAAACACCCAGAAAACTGCTAAAAAAATTATCTTAGAGAAAATGTGGTACATCTACACAATGGAGTTCTATGCAATGGTAAAGAAAGATGACATCATGAACTCTGCAGGTAAACGGATGGAACTGGAAGATACTATGTTAAGTGAAGTAGCACAGTCCCAGAAAAACAAATGACGATTGGTATCCCTCATCTGTGGATGCTAGTTGTAAGTATTTCTTGTGCAGGGCTCCTTGAGCTTCTGTCCAAGTATTTGGGAGTGATGCACATTGGAAAGAACAGCAACAGCAACAACAACAACAACAGAAAAGACTGTGTCAAAGAACTGACTGAAACGATGAACTTCTGCTCGAAACAGTCAACCTCTGCATTGAGAATTTTGAGGAGACTGAGAAAAAGATGAAAAACATGTTTGGCAGAATGCATGAGCTCTGGCAGGGGGCTGTTAGGGAGGGAGACACAAGTCTAGATTTGATTTGTAATGTAATCTTGTATAAAACAAATAAATAAATATGTAAAAAATTATCTTTGCCAGGAGTGGTGGTGCACACCTTTAATCCCAGCACTCAGGAGGCAGAGGCAGGCCCATCTCTGTCAGTTCAAGGCCAGCCTGGTCTACAGAGTGAGCTCCAGGCCACCAGCTGAAACTAATGAGAGACTCTCAAAAAAATAAGAAAAGTGTTGTATAAGCACAAGGACCGTAGTTCAGATTTCCAGGACCCACATTAAAAACCCAGGTACAGCTATGTGCATCTGTAATCGCAGTGGTAGTGTGCCGGTGAGGGGAAGGCAGGATAGACTGTCAGAATTGTTAACTGAGGGAAAGGCAGGATAGACTGTCAGAATTGTTAACAGCCTAACCAAAAAAATGTAGAGCTCCAGATTCATTGAGAGACCCTGCCTCAAGGGAATAAGGCAGAAAGAAGACACCTGAGTTACTTCCTCTGGCCTCTACACCTATATCTAAACCTATACCTACACCTACACACCCCCCACAAACTTTCTCATTTCTTTGTAATTTCTTCTTTGACATTTGCATTAGAAGTAAAGTCTTTTAATTCTACCTATTTGTAAATCTTGCAGATTTTCTTCTATAAATTATTTCTTTTCTTTTGTCTTTTTTTGTTTTTGTTTTTTTGAGATAGAGTTTCTCCATAGCCCCAGCTTGCCTGGATCTCACAGAGATCTAACATGTAGATCCAAATGTTACAGAATCAGGGCTGGAGAGATGGCTAAGCCATTAAGAGCACCAACTGCTCTTGAAGCTATTTTAACAAACTTGACCGTGTGATTCTTAGTTTTTAGAACTGGTTTGTCGGGCTGGAGAGATGGCTCAGCAGTTAAGAGCTCTTGCAGAGTACCTAGGTTCGATTCCCAGCACCCACATGTCGGCTAAGAACCATATTTGACTCCAGTTCCAGGGGAATCTGACAACCTCTTCTGACCTCCGCAGTACTGCATGACACGGGTGCACATAGTTGCATGCAGACAGTACACTCATACACATAAAATAATTAAAATAGAAAAACAATTTCAGTTAGAAAATTAATGTAATTAAAAAAAAATGTTACAGAATCTTAGATTTGAGGTTAGGGAGGGCCGACCCCATAGGCTAGGGCCTTGCATGTCAGAGGAAAGGGAAAGGAAACACCCAAAAAAGAATCTTAGTCTTGCATGAATTCTCTACAAAAGAACATCTAATTATCACTTCTAATTCCATCTGATATGATATTTAAAGATAATTTTTTTCTTTTTTTTTTTTTTTGTCTTTTTGAGACAGGGTCCTTTAGTCCCAGCTGGCCTGGAGCTCACTCTGTAGACCAGGCTGGCCTTAAACACAGAGACCCGCCTGCCTTTGCCTCCCAAGCGCTAGAATTAAAGGCATGCACCACCACACCCGGCTCTAAAGACAATTTTTCAAAAAACTTTGAAAGAGAAAGCATACTGAGAAAGGTGAGGACTACGGGCAAAATTATTTACCCTTGTATTCAGACAGCAACTTACACATCATAGAAATTTAAAAATACCTTTAATATTACTTTTAGCATACAGAGTAATAAATTGGGAAAACCAAAATACCTGATAGGTGTTGTCAAAACTGTCATACATGAATCTGGTGATCAACGAAGTCTTTCCAACTGAAATAAAAAGATTTTTTTTCAGTGAACATATATACATTTTTTTCCCAGGCACTTCTCAGAGAATTGCAATTAAATTGAATGGAAAAATATATCTAACAGTTTTATCCCAAGTTTTCTGACAACACTTTCTCAATAATAGTTTATTATACATATAGTTTATAATAAATATAGTTTATAATAATAATCTATTCAAATTAAGGGCGCAGGTAAAGAGAACTTAGCTAAATAAAACTTGAGGAAAATAAAGAGAATGCAGCAAAACAAGTATGTTGATATCGTAAATTCAAAGCTGTATTTTACTTGGGCCCTAACAAAAAGAACTCATGGAGGGTCAGGTTCAGTTCATTTAGTGATCCAAGAATAATTCATAGGAGTAAAAAAAAAAAAAAAAAAAAAAAACCAGAAACAACAAAAGGCAGAGTCCTAAAAAGAGGTAGGAGGGCTGTAAGAACTATCCGATGCCCTCTTCTGACCTCTGCAGACAGTACATTCATACACATAAAAAATAAGTAAAACAAAAAAAAATTAGTTTAAAAAGAACTAGACTGTTTTAAAAACCTAAAGAAGGGCCAGGAATGGTAATGCACACCTTTAATCCCAGTGTTTGTGGGGGAGAGGCAGGTGGAGCTCTTTGAGTTCCAGGCCAGCTGGGGCTACAGGGAAACCTTTCTCAAAAAGACCAAAACAAAACAAAACAAAACAGAGAGAAGGGGCTGGAGAGACAGCTCAGAGGTTGAGAGCACTGACTGTTCTTATAGAGGAACTGAGTTCAGTTCCCAGTACCCATATGAGAGCTAACAACTGTCTATCCTGTTCCAGGGGATCTGATGTCTTCCTCTGCCCTCTGTAGGCATTGCACACACAGGTGCACTTGTAGGCATGCAAGCACAATATTCACATACACCAGAAAACAGAAAAGAGAGAACAGGGAAAAAAAGAGAGTGAAGAAGAGAGAGGAGGAGGAGGAGGAGGAGGAGGAGGAGGAGGAGGAGGAGGAGGAGAGGAAAGAACAGAGGGAGGAAAGGAGAAAAAAAAAAAAAAAAAAAAAAAAGGGGAAGGGGAGGGGAGAGGAAAGGAAGAGGGGAAGGAGGAAGGAAAGGGAGGGAGAGAGAGAGAAGAGCAGTAGGAGACAGGTGTAAGTAAGGGGGGAATGGGGAAAAGGGGAGGGAGAGAAGAGAGGACTTGTAAGGTTGTTCAGAAATTCATCTCAGGTCTGACTCTCCTCTGTTGGTTGGGAGTTTGGGACTTTCAGCTCTCTAGAACCAAGCACCTCTATCTGGAGCTGTTCCCGGCCTTCTGACAGTTGTCATGGAACCGTAGGAAATGTTTAACCCAACTGGGATCCCGGAGCCTCTTCTGACATCCAATGAAGAAAGTTCCACAGAGGATTCAGGCTCACCTCCAGAAATGCTAGCAAAGGACCTTGGCAAGTTGACCCTCAACCTGTTCGGCCTGTGGCCCAGGTCAGAAAGGAAAGAGTGGCTCAGAAGATGACTAGAGAAGCCTTTCCCAAGCTGAGAGGGGTTTGGACATTATCATCAGTGTTGAAAGACCCCAAGGCAAAAACCACTCCTGGCTTAAAGATGGTTCTTAGCACTGGGTGTGGTGGCATATGCCTTTAATGCTAGCACTTGGGAGGCAGAGGCAGGAACGATCTCTGTGAGTTCGAGGCCGAGGCCAGCCTGGTCTACCAAAGTGAGTTCCATGACAGCTGGCGCTATAGGGGACGACCTTGTCTCAAAAAAAAAAAAAAAAAAAAAAAAAAAAAAACAGATGGTTCTTAGCCACTATGTGGATGCTGGGAATCGAACCTGGGTTCCTCGCCAAGAAAACCTTGGCCACTCTTAACCCACTGAGACCTCTCTCCAGCCCAAATATTTTCTACGCAAAAAAAAAAAAAAAAAAAAAAAAAAAAATCTATCCAATTAGAAGGGAACCAGGAAAAAACTCCTCAACTTACTTTCTCAAAATGTTAAATAATGTGGGAGGGGATTTAAAACCCACATCTACGTGGGCTGGAGAGATATCCTAGAAGTTAAGAGCACCGCCTGCTCTGCAGAGGACCCAGGTTCGATCCCCACACCCACATGGCGGCTGGGAACCATCTTTTAACTCCAGTTTCCAGGGGAATCGAACACCCTTTTCTGACCTCCTGCAGCAAACTTGCACGACATTGATTGCACAAACTCTACATTGCAGGACACGTACATTCATACACATAGAAAAAAAAAAAACCCCACATTTTTTTTTTTTTTTTTTTTTTTTTTTTTTTTTTATATATGTATATTTTTTGGGTCTCCTTGTAGCCACCACTGTCCTGGAATTTCACTCTGTAGACCAGGCTGGCCTTGACACTCACAAACAAAGATCCATGCCTCTGCCCTCCCAGTGCTAGGATTACAGGCTCGTGCGTCACCACACCGGCTAATCACACACACACCACACACACACACACACACACACCACACCAAACCCCACCGATATATATTTTGGACTTTTTGAAACCCTGTCTCAAAAAAAAAAAAAAGACAAAAAAAAAAAAAGAAGATATTCTAATTATGTGTATGTATACTGGGATACTTTATGGATGTGAGGACAGGTGGCTGCAGAGATCAGAGGCATGGATCTAGTTGTGAACCTATCCCTCCAACATGGGTCCCTAGGGAAATTCCCTCCCCCCTCTTCTCCCCTTCAACCTTCTTCTGAAATTCTGGTCCTCTGCAAAACTGTGTACTCTTAACCACTGAGCCATCTCTCAAGTTCTGAATTTTGAGTTTTTTTTAACAGATCTCTCTCCCTCCATCATCATCCATCCACCCACCTACCCATCTCTATCATCATCCATCCATCTATTTTTTTGAGATCGATAATCCAGGTCTCTGCAAGAGCGTGGTCGGTGCTCTTAACCGCTTTATGCCATTCTCCCGCCCCCAAAAAAAAAACACAACCTTACTTCGAAAGGTAAAAAGCATGGGACAGGAGTATGTGGCCTTAAGGTTAAGAGCATTTTGGCTGTTCTCAAAGGGACCTGGGTTGGTTCCCAGCATTCATCCACACAATGGCTAACAACTACCTGTAACTCTAGCCTCAAGCCGGGAGTGGTGGTCGCCCCGCCTGTTAATCCTAGCACTCCTAGCACTGGGAGGCAGAGGCACGCGGATCTTGTGAGTTCACGGCCCGCCTGGTGCTACAGAGTGAGTTCCAGGACAGTGGGGCGGCTTACAAGGAGACCCTCGTCTCAAAAAAGGACCAAAAAAAAAAAAAAAAAAAAAAAACAAACTCTTTATCAGAGGATCCCACACACTCTCTTGGCCTCCAAGGACATGGTGCATTTGCATACATTCAGGCAAGACAAGACACTCATACACCATAACATTTTTTAAAAATATTTTTTATTTGGGGCTGGAGATATGGTTTAGCAGTTAAGAGCGCTGATTTTGCCGACTGCTCTTGCAGAGATCCAGGTTCGTTCCCAGCACCCAAATGGGTGGCTAAGAAGCCTCTTTAAGCTGGGTATGGTAGCACAAGCCTTTAATCCAAGCAGATCTCTGTGAGTTCCACTGCCATCCTGGTCTAAGAGTTGAGTTCCAGGCCAGATGGGATATAGGAAGACCCTGTCTCAAAAAAAAAAAAAACTTGTTTTAAAGGTAGATGCAAACAGGGCGTCTGGTGGTTTGCACACCTTTAATCCCGTTTACTTCCGGAAGCAGAGGCAGGTGGAAATCTATGAGTTCAAGGCCAGCTTGGGTCTACAGAGCAAACTCCAGGCCAGCTAGGACTAAGGGAGACACTGTTTCAAAAAAGTCCCCACCCAAAAAAAACCAAAGACTCGACAGAGACAGAGAAAAAATTTAATTTAGGCTAGTGTGACCGGAAAGGCCACTGGGTAGTGTTTATGGTTCTCATCCTAGGTGTCAACTTGGACTGGGGGACTAAGGAACAAAGAAGAGAAAAGGTATTATTCGGATTGGACCACCTCAACCCGGTGGCCCACCCCAAATGTGGGTATTACCATTCTGCCGGCAGGCAGTATATTTAAAGGCCATGCAGAGGGAGTGGGTCCCTTTTTTTCCCCGCGCTTGCCCCTCTCTCATGGTGAGTTTGTCTTGCTGCAATGATCAACACTTCGGATCCCCAGTGTGTACTGGAGACCAGCAAATCTCCTGGAATCCACCAGACCTTCAGCACAGATTGGGATTACTGAGACAACCAGCCTTGCAGAATGACCAGTTCCCTGGATTCTCAGCCCTCAGTGTGGCACGGCTTCTGTTGGACTACTTGAGCTCGGTCATGTGAGCAAATCAATAACTTTGTATATAGCTATAGATTCGTCCTGTTGCTCTCTTGTTTCTTTCAGAGAACCCGACTAATACGCTTTTGGTACAGAAGTGTTTCTAGAGAAACAGAATTGAAGGGATGAATTTCTTTAGTGGGCTTGGTAGTTTCTGAAGCCAGGCTCTCCAATCCACTGAAGCCTAGAGTTACTGAAAGGCTCTCCTGGTGGCATGAAGAGGAATTGATAATCCTTGGTGCCAGGGTGGTGGGACTATTTGATTTGTATTATGACGATAGATCCCTTTTTCACCTAACTGCCTCTTGTGGGAAACAAGGGAATTTTAGCGACCTATAGCTAAAACGTTTGGAAATTGCAGAAAAAATAAGGAAAATAAGATGTTGCTGGTTTTGCTCTAAACCATCTCTGGATTAAATTAAAGTGATTAGAGCGAAAACTAAGGAGATCAGTGATAAACATGGACCAGCTCTGGATTCTAACCACAGTTAAAGGCTTCCAAGTGTGCTCTGGAAGAGAATCTTCTCTCCAGCACCAGCCAAAGAGCTAAAAACAGCAGAAAAATCAAGCTGGAGCCCTTATTATACGTTTGGCTGATTTACAACATAAATTTAATTCCCATCCATGAAAAGTGTCAGCAGTCAAAGTGAAAACACTGGTGGGGAAAGGGTAGAATCCTGAAACTTGGGATGGAGATGTGTGGGCGAACCATGATGATGAGGATTTTGAACCCTCGGATTCTGAGGGATTTTTTTTATCTGAGGACTTAATCTCCCCCACCCTCAGCAGAGGAGAATCCACACCCTGTAGATCCCCCTCCCCACCCTTGCCTGAGGAAACTAATCTCCTCCCTCCCAGTGGGAGCTAATGTCCCTAGGGCCCAACAATTGTTGCCTTTAGACCTATAACCAGATTGACGTCTAAGCAAGCCCCTAAAGGTGAGATAGAAAGGTGGTCTATGAGGAGGTGTACTACACCACTAAATAAATTAATTATGGTAGTTTTGCTGACTATCATTAAGTTGTTTATGGCAAAGTATACTTTTATTCTAATTCTTACCCTTTATAGAACTTGTGAAGTAAAATATAAAATTGGATCAGACTGAGTTTATTGATATGAGCCCACTGAGTAGAGATTCTAGGTTTAACATGGAAGCTCGAACAGTTAAAAAAGGTGTTAAAAGTTTATTTGAATGGTTGGCTGATGTATTTATTAAAACATGGCCTACTAACAGCGAGTTAGAGATGCCTGATATTCCTTGGCTTAGTATTGATGAAGGGATTGTGAGGGTCAGGCAGATGGGCATGCTCGAGTGGATTCAAAGTGTAAAACCACATTATCCACAATATGAGTACCCAGAGGACATGCCATTCACTGAATTTATAAGATGGAAAGTACTGAAAGAGACACCAGAACATTTGAAGAGCTTTGTTTTTGCTCTATTTCTTATGCCGTATCTTACAGTTAGAGAAGTTGTTGCTCACTTGCATAAATTAAATGTACACATAATAGGTTTAACAGGACCTCAGGGTAGGCATCAGGTGGCAGCACTGAATAGCTGAAGGCCAGATGAGGGTAGTTATAATTATCATAAGATTTTTTTAAATTACCTACAGCTAAGCTGGGTGTGGTGGCACTCACCTTTAATCCCACCACTTGGGAGGCAGAGGCAGGTGGATCTTTGTGAGTTCAAGGCCAGCCTGGTCTACAGAGTGAGTTCCAGGACAGCTGGAGCTACAGGGAGACCCTGTCTCAAAAAAAAGACCAAAAAAAAAGTATCTACATCTTAAACCATGTCCCCCTAATGAAACAGTTCAAACAGTGCTTTATTCCCAATTATGGTAGTATTGTGAATATTGTTGTTTATGGCAAAGTATACTTTTATTCTAATTCTTACCCTTTATAGAACTTGTGAAGTAAAATTTTTACTTAATTTTTTTCCTGTTAATTCCTATTTAAAGAAAACGTTTAAACTGGGTGTGGTGGTGCACACCTGTAATCTTGGCAGTCAGAGATCAGGGCAGGAATTAAGAGGCCAGCCAGAGGTATAAAGGGATACTCTGAGGCCTTATCTTTAAAAAGGGGGTGGGAGCGAAGCGTATGTAGGATCCCGTAAGAGAAAAAGTCATTAGGTTATTTATAATAAAGAAATTTGAAAAAAGTATGAATTTTATTTAATAATATAAATGTACTATCAATAAAAACTCTAGGGGCTGGAGAGATGGGTCAGTGATTAAGAGTGCCAACTGCTCTTGCAGAGGACCCAGGTTTGATCCCCAGCACCCACATGGTGGCTAAGAACCGTGTTTAACTTCAGTTCCAGGGGAATCCGAGGCCCTCTTCTGACCTCCTCAGCATTGCACGACACGGGAGCACCAACCTACATGCAGATAGTACACTCTCACACATAAAAAA
This sequence comes from Rhizomys pruinosus, assembly GCA_009823505.1. Taxonomy (NCBI): domain Eukaryota; kingdom Metazoa; phylum Chordata; class Mammalia; order Rodentia; family Spalacidae; genus Rhizomys; species Rhizomys pruinosus. Next base: position 842,726 of record VZQC01007400.1, on the reverse strand, counting down.
TAAATAAATATTAAAAAAACAAACAAAACTCCAGGGGGCTCTCTAGGCATAGGGTTATGGAAATGCTACATAGTAACTTCTACAGTCTCAGTTCTGTATATTTAAACTATTCAAAAAATTTTATTGCCTGGTCTACAGAGTGAGTTCCAGGACAGCTGGGGCTACACGGAGACTCTGTCTCGAAAAGACCAAAAAAAATTTTATTTAAAAATCTCAATATTCATATATCCTTTTTTAAAAGTAGGTAGCCAGGCATGGTGGCACAGGCCTTTAATAATCTCGGGACTCAGGAGGCAGAGGCAGGGGGTGAGTTCCAGGCCAGCCTGGTCTACATAGTGAGTTCCAGGCCAGCTGGGGCTACAGGGAAACCGTCTCAAATATAAAAAAATTTAAAAATTAAAAAAAAAAGGTAGACTGATAGATTCCTTGGACGAAAAAAGGGGAATATTTTAGAAATAATGGAATATTGGGCTGGGCGTGGTGGCACACGCCTTTAATCCTAGCACTCAGGAGGCAGAGGCAGGTGGATCTTTGTGAGTTCAAGGCCAGCCTGGTCTACAGAGCGAGTTCCAGGACAGCTGGGGCTACAAGGAGACCCTGTCTCGAAAAGACAGAAAAAAAAAAAGGAATTTTAAATTTATTTTTAAAACATTTATTTATCATTTTTATGTGTATGAGTGTATTGCTTGCATGTATTATAAGTGCACATCTTTTTTGTTTTTATTTTTTCAATCAAATCTAGACCCGTGTCCCCCCCCCCATTCCCCCACCCCACCAGAGCTCATGCATTCTGCCAAACATATAAGTGCACATCTGTACACTGTCCATAGAAATCAGAAGAAAGCATTGGATCTCCTGGAACTGAAGCTGTTTCTCCAGCCCTTGATTTTTTTTTTTATTTTTTTTATTTTTTTTGGTCTTTTCCAGACAGGGTCTTCCCTGTAGCCCCAGCTGTCCTGGAACTCACTGTATAGACCAGGCTGGCCTTGAACTCACAACAATCTGCCTGCCTCTGCCTCCCAAGTGCTAGGATTAAAGGCATGTACCACCATGCCCAGCTAATTATTTTATGTGTTATGGGTGTTTTCCCTCCATGTACATAAGTGTGCCCATGCTGTGCAATGACTGTGGAGGCCAGAAGAGGGTATGGGATCTCCTAGAGCTGTGGTGTTGCTGACAGTTGTTATCCACCAGATGGGTGCTGGGAAAACTTGAGACCTTTCTAAGAACAGTAAGTGCTCCTAACTGCTGAGCCATCTCTCTCCAGCCCCAAATGATGGAAATTTTATCTGAATTGTACACTTAAAATAGATGCAGTAAAAAAAACAAAAACAAAAACAAAAAACACAAAAAACAGTTGCAGTTTCTGAGACTGTTATTCCTTCAGAAAAGTCACAAGAAAAGCTGGAGAAAAAAAATGTGCTCACAAAATAGCCTCAGTAAGAGATTTCATTTAAATGAAGTTTCAAGTCAACAGCACTGAACCTCTAAAAACAACCAAACTCTAGGTTTCCTGGCCACAAGGAGAAATATGCCTAGACTCAAAGAACAAAGGGCTCAGGGGTAGAGCAGTTGCCTATGCAAGGCTCCACAAATTGAGCTCCAGGTAGGCTGGGAGACCTCCATAGCCAGGTAGGCTATGGAGACCCTGTCATAACAAAATGAAAGCATAACAAAGTTTCAGACAGAACTCAGGAGGCAGAGGCAGGCAGATTTCAGTGAGATCAAGGCTGGCCTAGTTTACGTAAGTTCCAGGCCAGCTGTGGCTACAGGGAGAAGCCCTGTCTCAAAAAGACCCCCCCAAAAAGTTGACTCAGTTGATACACTTACATACATGCACGTAATAGTCATACACATAAAATTTTAAAAATTATATGTTTTTTTTTTGACGGGGGGTCTTTCTGAGACAGGGTCTCCCTATAGCCCCAGCTGGCCTGGAACTCACAGAGATCTCCCTGCTTCCACCTCCCCAGTGCTGGGATCAAGAGTGTTGGGATTAAAGGCACATGCCACCACACCTGGCATATACTTTTTTTTTTTTTTTTTTTTTTTCGACGACAGGGTCTCCCCTGTCGCCCAGCTGTCCTGGATATTTGCACTCTGAGACAGGCTGGCCTTGACACTCACAAAGATCCGCCTTGCCTCTGCTCCATAGGCACATACTTTTTAAAGGAATGTTTTCAACACATTTATTTATAATGACAAAGAACCAGAAGCACTCCACGTTGTCTGTCCACAAATAAAACTGGCATAGTCCAATAAAAACATGCGACATAGACACACAAAAAAATCTTGCTAATATAAAATAACAGTAAATCAAGACATACATTATTCCACTTACATGAAGTTTAAAACTGGCAGAATTCATCAATGATGATAGAGTCAGAATACTAACAAGTTTCTAACTGGGAAAGATGGCCAAGAAACCTGAGTGCTGGAAATGATTCAGTATCTTGATTTGAGTAGTAGTCAGTCACAAAAGTATATAAAAGCTTAAATTTCCAAGCCAGGCATGGTGGCACAAGCCTTTAATCCCAGCAACTGGGCGGCCAGAGGTAGGTGGATCTCTGCTGAGTTCAAGGCTATCCTGTTTTACGTGCGAGCACCATAGCGCCGTTCCTCGGACAGCTGGAGCTACCAGGGAGACCCTTCTCAAAACAAAAAAAACCAAAAAAAAAAAAAAAAAAACAAAAAAAAAAAAAAAAACAGATTAAATGTGGCACTAAGTCACACATTAAGACTTGTTCAATTCACATTGGTTTCAAATAAAATTTTCTGTTTGAAAGGGTTTTTTTACCTTGCTAATACAGCTGTAATTAATAAAAGTAACTACTACTCCCTTTTTTTTTTTTTTTGAGACAGGTTCTCCACTGTAGCCTCAATTGTCCTGGAACTCACTCTGTAGACCAGGCTGGCCTTGACACTAACACAGAGAGATCCGCTCCCCTTTTGCCTCTGCCACAATGAGTGCTATGTTTAAAGGTGTGCGCCACCCCATGCCCAGCTTAAAGAGGTTCCTAGCCTACCCTGGCTGGGTGCTGGGATCGGAACCCAGGTCTTCTGTTAAAAGCGTCAGTCTATGCTCTTCTAATGCTGAGCCATCTCTCCAGCCCTATATAAAGTATCTTTAAAAGGGCTCTATGTGATGACTGGGTTCATAATTTGATAGCATTATTAGGGAGGTGTTAGAATGACGGTGTTTGTGGGGGGGGCTGATGACTGAAGATGGAAGAAGCACATCACTTGGGGCAACCTGTGAGGGCTATTATCTTGTGTCTGGCCCCTTCTTGTCTGTCTCCCTACTTCTTGGTAGTCACAGGATGAGCAGCCTTCTTTATCAGATGTTCCCACTGTCACAATGTTCCACCTCATCAATAGTGAGAGGCTAGCTGACCATGGTCTAAAAATTCTAAAACCATGAGTCAAAATAAACCTGTCTCTTAATTTTCAGGTATTTGTCACAGCAACTCAAAATACTAAACCTTCACATGTATTTTTTTCTTTTACTTTATTTATTTTTGTATGCATATGAATGAATGTTGCATTTGTATGGTGTCTGTTGTGCACCTGTGTCGTGCAAGCCGCAGAGGTCAGAAGAGGCGGTCTCGGAGTCCCCTGAACTGGAGTCTCCTGGAATTGGAAGTTTCAGACTGTTCTCAAGCAGCCATGTGGGTGCTGGGGATCGAAACCCACCCGGTCCTCTGCAAGAGCACTCGGTACTCCTATCCGCTAGGCTATCTCTCCAGCATATCAAGGTGGCTCTCAGATACTTTATAGTTGTGACAAGAGGGCATCTACCTTATTGTATATTACTTTCCAGTTTTAAATTCTGAGAAAGAAAAACCCAACCTAAACTCAAATTGGGAACATGCTATAAGATATCTGCCCTTCTGGTTGTCAGAACCATGGGAGGCAGGAGGTGGGAGAAAACTAAAAAACTGTCATAGATAGAAGAACATGAGAGCAGACATAAAATTAAAAAATAATTTAGACTCATTCCTGGTGACACAGAAGACCAGAAGAGAACACTAATGGAAAAACAGGTAAGAGCTAAACAAAGTCTGCTAAAATTAACTCACTAATAAAAGTAAATAAATAAATAAATGTATATTTTGGGGGATTCCGCCCCCCTCCCCAGTATTAGTAAACTACTAGAAAATACTAACATTTATACTCCACAGATGGAAGTCCACAGTACTAGGACAACTTTTGGTGCCCCTTGATAGCATTAATTTATGAATTAAGCATGCAATCTGATTTTAAATAGGTAGATAATCAGAGATCTTTACTACAACACTGTAATAGTAATATTTATAAAGGGCTTAGTTTTAAAAAGGGCCATGGTTATGAAATATAGCAGATATAAAAAATAGTAAAGTTGCAGGGAGGCCTGTTAAAAATCAGTGACTACTGAGATGAGATGAATCTGACAGAAATCTGTCTTTGATTCTCACCTTCACTGTAATGTTAGCATGCTTAAGATCTCTGCCCAGGGAGCGGAGCTATAACAAAAGTAAAAGGCCCCCATTTTGAGCCCTAGGCAACTAAACCCGACTTTCAAAAACATCACCAGAGAGACGATCTCCTGAGCCCATCGGAAGGAAGAGGGGGAGACCGGTAGGAACTGGGTGTCTTGGCAGGCTGATTGTTGACCTTTGGTCCTGCTGTCTTTGGTTTGATTGGCCTTGTGGCTGTGAGGGTTGGAGTTATCCTCCCAGCTGGGATTAAAGGTGTGGGTCTTTGGCTTGATTAGATCTAGTTACTGTGGGGGCGGAGTTATCATAACAGCCGGTATTAAAGGCACGCTTTTTTGACTCTGAGATTGAGATTTCTCCTGACCCATCGGCAGGTAAGAGGGGGGCAGGAAGAGGGGGAAGACAGGTAGGAACTGGATGCCTTGGCGAGCTGATTGCTGATCGTTTGGTCCTGCTGTCTTTTGGTTGATTGCCTTGTGGTCTTTGAGGTTGAGTTATCCCCCAGTGTTGGGATTAAAGGTGTGGTCTTTGCTTCTCTGATAGATTCTAATGGATGTGGGGCGGAGTTATCCTCTCCGCCGGTATAAAAGGCACGCTTGTTGGACTCTTGAGATTTGAGATTCTCCGAGCCCAGCGGCCGGAAGGGGGGAGACAGGTATGAAAAACTGGGTGCATTGGCGAGCTGATTGCTGATCGTTTTGTCCTGCTGTCTTTGGTTTGGCCTTTGTGGCTGTGAGTTTGGAGTTATCCCCCCAGTGGGGATTATAAGGGGTGGTCTTTGGGGCCTTGATAGATCTTCTCGTGGTGTTGGGGGCGGAGTTACCTCCCAGCCGGTCTTAAAGGCACGCTGTGTGACTCTTGCGATTTGAAATCTCCTGAGCCAGCGCAGGAAGAGGGGGAGGCAGGTAGGACCTGGGTGCCTTGGCGAGCTGCTTGCTGATTGTTTGGTCCCTTGCCTGTTCTTTATTTGGATTTGCCTTTGTGGCTGTGAAGTTGGCGTAGTTATCCCCCCCCAAGCTGGATAAAGGTGTGTTCTTTGGCTTGATTAGAACTAGTGGTCTTCTTCGTGGGTCGTGACGTTATCCTCCCACTTTCTTCCTGGCCCGCTTTGTGTGCTCTCTTGCGCTTTGCGATTCCTGTGATTGACCCCGGGCTGGCCAGCGCTCTCTATGATTGCTCGCGTCCGCGCTTCTCCGCTCTGCTTACTCTCCCCCCCCGGCCCCGGACCCGCTCCGCCATTCTATGGGCATATACAGGCAACCTCTCTTCTTCCCACGTTTGCCAATCTTCGAAGAAAATGGATGACTATCTGAAATCCGGGAATCAACAAAGCTTCGACCAAAGAGTGAGACCAGCAGCTTAAACACACCCGTAACATATTAAGAAATAGAGGATGTAGTAGAAGCCTCCCAAATAAAAAAAGCCCCAAGCCCAAGACGGTTTTCACCGCAGATATATCTATCAAACATTTAAAAAAAAAAAAGGAGTGGTGATATTGGCTGTGGGTTTATACAATCAGAGGGAATTTCCCAAATTCCTTCTTTAAATCCAGTATTACTCTGATACCCAAAAAGAAAAAGATCCATACTAAAAAGACGGTAATTATAGACCCATTCTCCCTCATGAACACTGATGCCAAAGTTCTAAACAGGTTACTGGCAAGTCGCATACAGGTTCAATTCAAGAAGATCATCCATCATGACCAAGTTGGATTCATCCCAGAGATGCAGGGATGGTTCATATCCTAGCGAAAATCAACTTAAACATCATTCAAGAGTGCCCATACAATGGAATCAAAGACAAACAACGCCCACATCACATCGATTCTAAGTCACTTTTGATACTGTGCTCTGTTTTGTGAATTTTAAAGCATCTGAGTTCCATTTTGCATCAAGATCTACCGCACCGAACATAGACTATTGGTACCCGCCGAGATGTTGGTGCGTAATGCAGCTAGGTTCGAAGCCGAGAAAACCAAGGTTAGGATACTGACGGAGCCGATACGAAGAGTAATAATTCGTACGAACCTTGAAAGAGGTTCTAAGCTCATTATTCTCATTTTTCCGCCATAGTAAGTATGGACATCAACTCTCTAATTGGGATTGGAAGGACATTATTACGAGCTTTGGCACTCCGAAGTACAGCACCGGCGGTTCAAATTGCTAATCAAGATATCGTAACATTAGCTACAGGAAAAAACACTCCAAATCATTGATTACGCCCAATAATAAATCATATTCAATTCGCAAGACTATTTTGTGGGAGGAAAATGCGATCGAACGAAGAAGAAATCCAAATTACCCTTTAAATAGGATGGCCGTGCGGCCCCTAGACGTCTTGGGCAGGCAGACAGAGGCCCCGGAAGGGAACTGGACCCCAGATGCCTCATTAGCAAGGCAGAGGCATTACGTATGGATATTTATAATTCTTGCACTCCTAACGATCTGGGAGAAGCTACCACAACTAACGCGCCGACACGCCACTCTCAGAACCTCACCATTGTACACTCTCCCCTTTGCGCCTGCTTTTCTCACGAGCTTATCACCATCTTCTTCAACATTAGTGCTTTTGAAACACTGCTCGAGCAATAAGACAAAAAGGATATTAAAGGAGTCACTATTGGAAAGAGGAAGTCAAACTATCCCTATTTGCTATGATTGTTTACTTAAGGGATGCACAAAAAACTCCACCAGAAAACTCTAGAAACGATTACAAGCTTCAGGCAAGGGGCAGGATCAGGATTCAAAATTAACCTTAGAAAATAAATGGCCTTTCTTACACCAACAACAAGCAAAACTGAAGAAGGAATTCAAAGGAGACCCCCGTCCCACTCCACAATCGCCTCAAACAATAATATTAATACCTAGGAACAAACCTAAAAAAAAAAAAAAAAAAAAAAAAAAAAAAAAAAAAAATTTTTAAACCCTTAAGACATGTGAAAGTGCAAGAAGACCTCAGAAGATGGACAAAAAACCTCCCATGCCTTTCCAGTGTGATCGGGAAACTTTAACATTGCGAAAAATTGTCCATTTACCCTAAAACTCTTTCTTGTATAGATTTAATTGCAAATACACTCCCAAATCAAAATCCCCAAGAAGTTCTTCACAGGCTTGGACACAAAAGTTCTTAAATTCATTTGGAAAAAAAACAAAGACCCCCGAATGCCAAATCATCCTGAGTGAAAAGATCTCCACAGGAGGGATCTCTATACCAGATTTTTAAACTATACTACAGGGCTATAGTCATAAAAACCGGCCGGGGGGGACCGTGGCCACAAAAACAGACCGGGGGCCCAATGGAACATAAAACCGAAGGCCCTAATAAAAGCGGAAGCACAGGACAGGTCAGCCATCTCATTTTTGATAAGGGGGCCAAGAAACCACATGGAGAAAAGACGCATCTTCACCAAGTTTGTGGTGGCCAACTGGATAACAACCTGTAGAAGAATGAATAAACCCCTACCTCTCACCCTGTACAAAAGTCACACACCTCCAGTGGATATTTAAGAACTCAACGTGAAAACCCAAACTCTGAATGTGATAGAAGAAAAAGTGGCAGCAGACAACAAGACATACGGCGTAGGAAAAGAACTCCTAAAATCAGTGACATCAGTGCACAAGAAATTAGGGTCAGTCGACAATTGACACATGGGACCTCATCAAACTCAAAAGCTTCCTGTTACATCAAAAGAAACAATCAAGGAAAGTGAAGAGAAATCCCCACAGAATGGGAGGAAACCTTACTGCAGATACATCTGAACCAAAGCATTGATTTCCATAATATATTAAAAACTCCTCAAAAAAACAAAGAAAAAAAAAAGAAAACAAACGACCTGCTCAATAGATGGAGCAAAGAAATGACACAGAGACTTCACAAGCCGAGAATTAGAGATGTCTGAGAAACCTCAAGAACTGCTCAACATCACTAATCTTAAGGAAATGCAATGAAAACCACTTAATGATATCATCTTACTCCAATAAGACTGGCCTGGATCAAGAAAACAAATATACCAAGTGCTGGAGATGGTTGTGGGGAAAGTGGACCACTCATCACTGTGGTGGGAATGTAAACTGTACAGCACATGGAAAGGCAGTGTGGAGAACCTTGAATGACTTGGAATGAACTTGACCACCCGACCCAGCCCATACCACTCCTGGGCATGTACGCTCAAGACTTACGCCACCACAGAGTACATGCACGGCCATGTATATTGCCGCTCCTCTTCACAATAGCTAAGGAATGGGAACAACCTAAATGTCCCTCAAACTGACGACTGTGGATAGAGAAAAGAAAATGCTGGTACCATCTACACAATGGAGTTCTTCAGCATTAAAGAAAGATGAAATCAAGAGCTTTGCAGGAACATGGCTGGAGTCATAGAGGGACCATAATGCTGAGTGAAGTAACACAGTCCAGAAAAAAAAAACGATGCATGGTATCACTTATCTGTGGACTGTGTTGCTAGTGCCAATTACCCAGTTTTTTTTTTTTTTTTTTTTTTTTTTTTTTTTTTTTTTTTTGTCCAAAGCAGTTGGGGCATAATGCATTTGGAAACAACAACAGGAAAATACTGCATCAAAGAACTACTGAACAGTGAACTTCTGCTCAAAAACAGTCAAACTTCCCCATGGAAAATACAGAGAAAGACTGAGAAAGATAAAAAGCATGTTTGACAAAATACATGAAATCTAATGGAGAGTTGGGGTGGGGGGAAAGAGAGAGAGAAAAAAAAAAAAATTGTTAAAAATAAATAAATTTTACTGTGAAAAAAAAAAATCACCACGCGGAAACACACCTGTGTATGATGTCTATGAGAGTGCTTCCAGAAAGATTTAACAGGAAAAGGAAGACCCATTCCGAATGTGAGTGACACTATTTCCTGGGCTAGAGTCCTTGATTAAATAAAAAGAAGTATCAAGTTGATCCCAGCACTCTTTTATCCAGACTACGGCCCAAAGAGTGATAACCAGCCACCTCACTTTGTTGCTGCCACACCTTCCTTCCTCTAATGGACTGTATGCTCCTCAAACTGTAAGCAAAGATAATCCATTCTTCCTTTAAGTTGCAACAAGAAAAGTAACTAATACAAAGCATAGGCAACTCCTCTCTGTCCTACAAAAGGCCCCGTCTTTGGGGCTGCGAGAGCCTCGCCTAGCAGTTAAAGACCACCGACTGCTCTTGCAGAGGACCCGGGTCCGATCCCAAGCATCAATGGCGGCTAAGAACCGTCCGTAACCTCCAATTCCAGGAGAACTCCAGTTCCAGGGGGAACCCGAGACCCTCTTCTGACCTCCGCGGCATTGCAGACCACGGGTGCACAAACCTTTACATGCAGCAGGTACAGTATATTCATTACACATACGAAATAAAATATACTTTAAAAAAAAAAACAAAAAGGCTGGGCTGGAGAGATAGCCCTCCTTAAGCGGTCTAGGTTCGGATAGCACCGACGCTCTGCAGAGGACCCGGGTTCGATCCCCAGAACCCACCAGGCAGCTAAGGAACCGGTCTGTAACTCCACTTTCCAGGAAGAAACTCCAGTTCCGTGTGGAAACTGGAGACCTCTTCTGACCTCCGCGGCACTGGCACGACATGGGTGCACAAAAAAAAAAAAAAAAAAAAAAAAAAAAAAAAAAAAAAAAAAAAAAAAAAAAAGGCTTATTTGTTGCAAGACTTTTCCTAGGGAATCTATTTCTACTCACTGTAAATAGGCCAGTGATAAGACTAAAGAAACTATTCATCCAAGTTCAGCTTGGTGAACCTCTTAGTTTATCAAGGTTACGTACAGATGCATGGGCAATTTAGACAGTTGCACAATCAAAAGTCCCACTGCAGTAATGGCGACAACTTGAAATTTGCACCAATGAAGCCCACCCCGCCCTACAAAAAAAGCTATATCCACCAAGTCTCCTCTCTCCCAGAATTGTTTACCACATATAGAACATTAGGAAAGGACTTTCCAAGTCATGGAGTTTTCTTAAGCCTCTACCATCTCTATGAGAGAATGTTACAACGCAGAGAAAACAGCTACTGGACAATACTTAAATCTTTCTCTGTAAAATAATTATGTATGTATACATCCTCTCTGCCTATGGATAGCCTGGGGCAGTTTTCTGCAATAACTTTTACTTAATCCTAAAAAAATTTTAAATTACATTGGTGGGTAGAATGTCATGACATCCACGGAGGTCAGATGACAACTTGTAGTTGGATTTTCTTCTTCCACCATGCAGGTCCCAGAGCTCAAACTCAGTGGGAACAGGTGCCTTTACCCACTAAGCCATCTTTCTGGTTCCTTCATCTTGAGTACAGAACTAGTCTTTGCAAAATGAAAATGCTATAATGAAATCCATTAAACAAAAATAGAAAAGAACTAGCCTTTGATTTCTACTGTAGATGAGACAAAGGAGCCACTCAGTGACAAATAACTTATGATGTATCTAGTAGGCTCACAAAATTATGTATCTATTCAAATCTGATACAGAAATAGGCAAAAATATTTTAATGTAAAAAGGGCCTTCCAGATGTGGTACATGGCTTTAAATCAATCAATCAATCAATCAATCAATTTATAATCAAAATTTCAAAAGTAAAACACTTTCTAATAAGTAAAAATAAAAAAAGCTAAATGGGTATGGTGGTACCTGCCTGTAATACTAGTGCCTAGGCTGGCTACATAGTAGCATCCTGTCTCCAAAAAATGAAAAGAAATTAAGACAGAAAAAAAACTAAAAGAGGCTTTATCCTCTAAGGAAGCAACATTACAACTTTAAAATACTGGCAGAAAACCAGGTGTGGCAGTGCATGCCTCACTCCTTTAATCCCAGCACTTGGGAGGCAGAGGCAGATGGATCTCTGTGAGTTCAAGGTCAGCCTGGTCTACATAGAAACCTCTGGGGCTGGACAGATGACCTAGCGGTTAAGAGCCCGGACTGCTCTTGCAGAGGACCAGGGTTCGATCCCCAGCACCCACATGGCAGCCAAGAACCGTCTGAAACTCCAATTCCAGGAGAACTCCAGGTCCAGGGGAATCCGACACCCTCTTCTGACCTCCGCGGCGTTGCACGACACGGGTGCACAGACTTGCATGCGGAGGCAGGTGGATCTTTGTGAGTTCAAGGCCAGCCTGGTCTACATAGTGAGTTCCAGACCAGCTGGGGCTACAGGGAGACACTGTGTCAAAAAATTTTTTTTAATTAAAAGGTCCTAGAAGGTAAATAGGTAAATTTTTCTAGGAATAAGAATAGAATACACAAATTTTTTTTTTAATTTTTTTTAATTAATTTTATTTCTGTATGTGTATGAACGTACTGTCTGCATGCAGGTCTGTGCACCTGTGTCGTGCAATGCCGCGGTGGTCAGAAGAGGGTGTCGGATTCCCCTGGAACTGAAGTTCTCCTGGAATTGGAGTTTCAGACGGTTCTTGGCCGCCATGTGGGTGCTGGGGATCGAACCCGGGTCCTCTGTAAGAGCGGTCAGTGCTCTTAACCGCTAGGCTATCTCTCCAGCTCCAGAATACACAAATTTATAACATGTATAAGGCATGGTGTATCAGCTACCTCAAAATACAATTTGAACAAAAGTAAAACCACTGTACAAAAGTTCTTTTTGTGGGGGCTGGAGAGATGGCCTGGCGGTTAGGAGCGCCGACCGCTCTTGCAGAGGACCCGGGTTCGATCCCCAGCACCCACATGATGGCCGAGAACCGTCTGGAACTCCGATTCCAGGAGAACTCCAGTTCCAGGGGAATCCGACACCCTCTTCTGACCTCCGCGGCGTTGCACGACACGGGTGCACAGACTTGCATGCAGACAGTACATTCACACATACAGAAATAAATAAAATTTAAAAAAAGAAACCTCTAGGTCAGCTAGGACTAAAAGAGAGACCCTGTCTCAAAAAGACCAAAACAAAAACCAAAACCAAAAAACCCACAAAAAGACAAAAACAAACAACTGGCAGAAAAGGTAGTTACATTTGCACTCCCCCCCTTAACTGTTAAACATGCATTCTTCTTAAAAAAAAAAAAAAAATGGCGCACGCCTTTAATCCTAGCACTTGGGAGGCAGAGGCAGGCGGATCTTTGTGAGTTCAAGGCCAGCCTGGTCTACAGAGCGAGTTCCAGGACAGCTGGGGCTACAGGGAGACCCTGCCTCAAAAAGACCAAAAAAAAAAAAAACTAAAACTGGCTAGAGGTATAGCTAGCCCAGTGGTAAAGAACACTTGTCTGCCATGCATAAAACCCAAGGTTTGGTTCTAGAAGGAAATACAGAAGGATAGAGAAGAAAAAGGCAAGAGGGGAGAAGGGACTAAAATGATTCATGCAATTAACACTGAAAGCAATCATTGACTCATTGAGAAAGAAACACTGTATCAGATTAGAAAATGTTGGGGCTGGAGGGATGGCTCAACAATCCAGAGCACTGGCTGTTTGCACAGAACCTGGGTTCAATTCCCAGCACTCACATGGTGTCTAAAAACCACCTGTAGATCCAGGGGAATCTGGTACCCTCTTCTGTTCTCCACAGGCACGGGTGCACAGACCTACATGCAGACAGTACATTCGTACACATTAAAAAAAAAAAAAAAAAGAATGTTTCAAAATAGCGGGGCTGGAGAGATAGCCTAGCGGTTAAGAGCGCCGACCGCTCTTACAGAGGACGCCAGTTCGATCCCCAGCACCCACATGGCGGCTAAGAACCGTCTGAAACTCCAATTCCAGGAGAACTCCAGTTCCAGGGGAATCCGATACCCTCTTCTGACCTCCGCGGCGTTGCACGACACGGGTGCACAAACTTGCATGCAGACAGTACATTCATACACATACAGAAATAAATAAAAATTAATAAAAAAAAATTTAAAAAAAAATAGCAACTGTATGCCGGGTGTGGTTGGCCCACGCCTTTAATCCTAGAACTTGGGAGGCAGAGGCAGGTGGATCTTTGTGAGTTCAAGACCAGCCTGGTCTACAGAGCAAGTTCCAGGACAGCGGGGGCTACAGGGAGACCCTGTCTCGAAAAGACAAAAAAAATAATAAAATAAATAAAATAAAATAAATAAAAAAATAGCAACTGTATATATGGTTCAAGGAACTTTAAGAAGATATGAATAAAAGACTGAATGAAGACTGTGAAAACACAATTTGAATGAAATTACTAAAATCATTCAAAACATGGAATTAGAATTCAATAAAGAAATAGAAAAAGCTGGGCATGGTGGCGCACACCTTTAATCCTAGCACTTAGGAGGCAAAGGCAGGTGGATCTCTGTGAGTTCAAGGCCAGCCTGGTCTACAGAGTGAGTTCCAGGACAGCCAGAGCTACAGGGAGACTGTGTCTCAAAAAGACAAAAAATAATAATAAAAATAAAAAAAGAAATAGAAAAGCCTGGTAGGCAGCATGGGGCATGCCTTTAATCCCAGCACTCAGGAGGCAGAGAGGCAGAGGCAGGTGGATCTCTGAGTTCAAGGCCAGCCTGGTCTACAGAGTGAGCTCCAGGCCAGCTGGGGCTACAGGGAGACCCTGTCTCAAAAAAGAAAACAAAGGATAACAAATACTGAGGAGGATATGATGAAAGGGGGGTAAATGATCTGTAGGCAGGAGTGCAAACTGGTGAAGCCATTACAGAAATCAAACTAGAGATTTCTCAAAATGGAAAACATAACTACTACATGAGCTAGCCATACCCCAAAGGATGCCATATCCTACCACAGAGAGACTTATATATCCATGTTTACTGCAACTCTAGTCACAAGAATCAGGAAATGAAACAAACCTAGGTGTCTATTAATAAACAGATGAATTATAAAAATGTGTATATATCCACAGTGGAATTTTATTCAGCCATAAAGAAAATAAAATTAGGCCAGGGAGATGGCTCAGTGGGTAAAGGCACTTGCCACCAAGCTTGATGACCTGAGTTCAATCCCCCTGACCAATATAGTAGAGGGAACCCATTCCCACAAGTTATTTTCTGATCCTGCAAGAGCACATACAAAACAATAAATTTAAAATATAAAAAAAAAGGAAATGAAGCTGGGTGTGATGACATGCACTTTAAGCCCAGCACTTGGGAGGCAGAGGCACAGGCAGGTGGATCTCTGTGAGTTCACATAGTGAGCTCCAGGCCAACTGGGAGTACATGGAAACCCCATTTCAGAAAGGCCCCTGAACCCCCCCCAAAAAAGAGAGGCTGGAGAGATGGCTCAGTAGTTAAGAGCACTGGCTGTTCCTGCAGAGGACCCAGGTTCAATTCCCAGCACCCACATGGTGGCTAACAACAGCCTTTAACACCAGTTTCAAGGGACCAACAATCTCTTCTGACCTCTGCCAGCACTGTACCACATAGGTCCACTTATATGTGCAGGTAACATACACAAAAAATAAAATGGTAAAAAAATTTTTTAAAAATTAAAAATTTAAGGGCTGTGCATGAGGGTGCATGCCTTTAATCCCAGCACATTGGGAGGCAGAGGCAGGTGGATCTCTTGAGTTCAAGGCCAGCTGGAACTACAGGGAGACCCTGACTCAAACAAACAAACAAACAAAAAAACAAGGTAATGCAGATTCAACTTAGTTGTTGTCCAGGCTAGCCTCAAATACATAAATACATAAAGACACTACACTAAAGGGCTGGGCGTGGCAATGCATGCCTTTAATCTCAGCACGAAGGAGACAGAAGCAGGTCGATCTCTGTGAAACTGAGGGTAGTCTGATCTCCATAGCCAGTTCCAGGCCAGCTGGGACTACAGAAAGACCCTGTCTTGAAATACCAAAAAAAAAGTAATTCCATGCCGGGCGTGGTGGCGCACGCCTTTAATCCTAGCACTTGGGAGGCAGAGGCAGGCAGATCTTAGTGAGTTCCAGGACAGCTGGGGCTACAGGGAGACCCTGTCTCAAAAAGACCCAAAAAAAAAAAAAAAAAATCATTCCTACAAACTAGGAAATTAAAAAAAAAACTTAATATCTGAAACAATAAACCCCACTGCATGAAATAATTTTTATGAAAAGAACTATTTTACAAAAAATTAGTGAAAGCAGCATTTTTTACATTACTTGCAAATCTCCTCAATGTTTAACTCAATAGAATAAGGCTGCATTCTCATAGCTGCTTGTGCATTAAGACTGTTATAATATCACATATCAGGTGGGTCCTTGGAATTTACACCATATACTCATAAGGCAGAATGGGAAAGCAATATAATGTCTTAATATTTTGAAAACAGTTTGGCCCTTCTTGGACCCTCTGAAAGGTTTTGTGAGATCCCTAAGAGTCAGTAGATCACCGTTTGAAAGCTAAGACAGTATTGACCCATTTATACTTTCTTGCAGCCAAGAAAATCAAGGGGACTATTTTCTATATCTTATTTTGAAACTTTAAAACTTTAATAGTGGAGCTACTGATTAAGAGCACAAAGCCAGAGTTCCATGTGTTAGTATTAGCCACTGACCTTTGGCAAACTACACAGTATCTTTGTTTCAGTTTCCCTATCTATATATAAAAAGGATCTCTTATTTAGTGCTTTTGTGAAGATTAAAGTTTTTCTAGGAGTCTAGCAAGTAGGAAGTGCCTTAGTAAACTAATAGAAATTGACTTAAAAACTTCAAGTTAGGGGCTACAGAGATAGCTTAGCAGTTAAGAACACTTGCTGCTCTTATACAGAACCCAGGTTCAGCTCCCGGCACCCACATGACAGATCTGTTGCTCTCTTCTGGCCTCCTTGGGCATTGCACAATATACCAGGTACATATATACAAGCAAAATACACAAAATAAAAAACCAAAAATAGTTGGGTGTGGTGGTGCATGCCTTTAATTCCAACACTCCTCAGGAGGCAGAGGCAGGCAGATCTCGTGAGTTCATGGCCTGCCTGGTCTACGTAGCGAGCTCCAGGCCAGCTGGGACTAAAGGGAGACCCTGTCTCAAAAATACAAAAAAAAAAAAAAAAAAAAAAAAAACCACACACACACACATACACATACACACCTAATACAACAGAGTGTGAGCTATAGTACAATATTGTATCATTCAACATTTCCCCCTACTTAGTCAAAGAAATTAACAGAAAAAAGTAACATAAAGTGAAAAGGCAGAACCAGCTATGCACTCCTCCCCGCCATTACATTTGCTAGCAATCAATAGCAATTACATACGCTGTAAAACCCACAGTAGACCACTTAATGACATTCCTAAAAGTCCCTCTGGACTTCCAGACAATAGCCTGATAGTAACAAAAGATTTCCTGAAGGAAACTTTAGGACTTATGTGGTTCAACATTCTGTTATTAAATCATACACTACTGAAATAAAGAGAAAACAAGATTACGAAGACCTTTAGTCATTAACTTGATCTATCAAGTGCTAAAACAATTCATCTTCATTATACAGCATAGTATCTTAATTTTGTTTTTTTGAAGCGGAGTCTCCCTATAAGTGCCAGCTGACCTGGAACTCCATAGCTCTTCTCACAGAGATCCACCTACTTCTGCCTCCAGAATTCTGGGATTAAAGGTCCACTATATCCATTGTATCTTAAAATTTTGGGAAGCCAAATAAAGTCCAGTTCTATGAATGAATACGTCTTCTACACGTTTAGTGTTATATTAACAGAAAATAAAACAGCTTCAACAAAAGAAAAACGTTTAGCTCAAAAAAAAAAAAAAACCCAATATATAATGCAAATCAGCCATTTTTTTTTGTGAAATGGTTAAGCCCTCTAAATTACTAGTTCCCTATCCAACCTCCATTACCTGGAACATCCTTGTATACAATTAAATAAGTATATAATAAACTATGAACTGCATGAGGAAAAAGAAAAATGCAAAATTCACCATGGCAAAAAATATAGGCTACTAGTTTTGGTTACTATTACATTTAGACATTGTTCATGTATCAACTATTTCTGAGTAGCTACTATGAATCTATTACTATGCTAAACAACAGGGATTCAATAAACATAAATGATGGTAGTTTTTATCTTATAGAACTTTCATTCTCCCTTGGAAAACAAACAGATAAAAGTATTAAAAATGTGGTAAATGCTATTAAGGAAATAAAGAAGGCTAAGCCACAGACCACAACCTTTAAAAGCTGAACTGTGGAATTCTAACAGACCTAAAAATAAATAATTCATGGAAAATTACAACATAACATCGAGTCTACAGACCTTTGCTAATGCACAAGGAAACTGCAGACATTGACCATGAAAACAGAGATCAATTTTTGAATGTCAAAGCTACTGGATGGCATTGCTAAGCAATACGATGACCTCAAAAGATAATTAACCTCACAGTTCTATAGAGCAAAAAAACATGCAAACACAATCCTAAAGAAACAATAAGTGGAGCCTAGGGGGATATGATAGCTTAATGTAATATGGCATTCTGAAAGGAAAGCCGAAACAGAAAAGGCACAGTAGTTGTTTTTTGTTCTTGTTTTTTGTTTGTTTTATGTGTATGAATGTACTGTCTGCATGTAGGATTGTGCACCCATGTCGTGCAATGCCTTGGAGGTCAGAAATGGGTGTCGGATTCCCCTGGAACTGCAGTTAAAGACGGTTCTTAGCCGCCATGTGGGTGCTGAGGATCGAACGTGGGTCCTCTGCAAGTGCAGTCGGCAATCTTAACGGCTAGGCCATCTCTCCAGCCCCCCAACACAGTAAGTTTTTAAAACTAAGGAAATCAGAATAAACTATGGATTTTAGATAATATGAAGTGAATATTGCTCCAATAATTATAATGAATGTACCTTACTAATCAATCAATATAGGATATTAATTGGAAACTGGATGCAGGGTACACAGATACCTTCTATGTTATCTGGCTCAATTTTTCTGTACATCTAAAACTGTTCTAATATGTCAAAATACATATACACACACAGCTAGAGAGCTAGACAGATACACATACTTAAATCTAACAAGGCTCCATTCAGTATCTACCTGGGAAGACTGGGAATGCACGGAAGGGAGGAGCTGGTAAAGTATTTAAAGAAATGACCTCGCCGGGCGTGGTGGCGCACGCCTTTAATCCTAGCACTTGGGAGGCAGAGGCAGGGGGATCTTTGTGAGTTCAAGACCAGCCTGGTCTACAGTGAGTTCCAGGACAGCTGGAGCTACAGGGAGACCCTGTCTCAAAAAGACCAAAATAAATAAAATAAAATTAAAAATAAAAAATAAATGACCTCACCCTGGAGGCTGATGCAGGATATCACCTTATTTATTTATTTATTTACTTATTTATTTTTGTATGTGTATGAATGTACTGTCTGCAGGCAGGTCTGTGCACCCATGTCACGCAATGCTGCGTAGGTCAGAAGAAGGCATCGGATTCCCTTGGAACTGGAGTCAAAGACAGTTCTCAGCTGCCATGTGGGGTGCTGGGGATCAAACCCGGGTCCTCTGCAAGAGCGGTCGGTGCTCTTAACCGCTAGGCCATCTCTCCAGCCCCGGATATCACCTTCTAAGCTAGCCTGGGCTACACAGCAAGAATCAATCTGTCTCTCTCATAAACATGCCATACTGAAAACCATTTCCTTAAAAACAAATTTAGGGCTGGAGAGATGGCCTAGAGGTTAAGAGCACCGACCGCTCTTACAGAGGACCCAGGTTCGATCCCCAGCACCCACATGGCGGCTGAGAACAGTCTGAAACTCCAATTCCAGGAGAACTCCAGTTCCAGGGGAATCCAACACCCTCTTCTGACCTCCGCAGCATTGCGTGACATGGGTGCACAAACCTACATGCAGACAGTACATTCATACACATACAAAAATAAATAAAATTAAAAAAATAAATAAATTTCCTTAAAAAAAAAAATTTAATGGCTGAGAGTGTAACCGAATGCTCCCAGCACTTCAGGGAATCAGGAGCATCAGAAAGAGTCAGTCTCAGCTATATAAAGAGTTTGAGGCTAGCCTGACTGCATCAGTCTTTGCCTCAAAAACAAATTTTAAAAAATAGGAAAAGGGGCTGGAGAGATGGATCAGCAGTTAAGAGCACCGACTGCTCTCACAGTGGGTTCGATCCCCAGCACCCACATGGCAGCTGAGAACCGCCTTTGACTCCAGTTCCAGGGAAATCCAATGCCCTCTTCTGACCTCCTCAGCATTGCACGACACAAGTGCACCAACCTACATGCAGACAGTACACTCATACACATAAAAAATAATTTTAAAAAAACAGGAAAAAAATGGGTGTGGTAGTACATATCTGAAATGCCAACACTTATGTACACATATGAGGTCCACCTGAGCTACAGAGTGAAATGAAACCGTACCTCCAAAAAAACAGTAAAGAAAAAGAAATGGAAAGGCATAAAACTCTGTACTATAATTTGCAACATAAACACTCAAGAAATTCAAGGGAAATCTACAGATACTTAGGATTTTAGGTGTCTATTCATTCTAAAAACTTCAACAGGGGGCTGGAGAGATGGCTCATCAGTTAAGAGCACTGACTGTTCTTGCAGGGAGCCAGGTTCAATTCCCAGCACCCACATGGTGGCTAAGAACCGTCTTTAAGTAGGGCATAGTGGCACTACTTTTAATCCTACCACTCCCACTCCGGAGGCAGAGGCAGGCTGATCTCTGTGAGTTCAAGGCCAGCCTGGTCTGCAGAGTGAGTTCTAGCCCAGCTGGAGCTATAGAGACCCTGTCTCAAAAAAAAACAAAACACTTCAACAGAAGCTAGGTGTGGTGGTTGTATGCCTTTAATCCTAGCACTCAGGAGGCAGAGGCAGGAGGATCTGTGAGTTTGAGGCCAGCCTGGTCTACAGAGTGAGTTCCAGGACAGCTGGGGCTGCAGGGAGACCCTGTCTCAAAAAGAAGGGGAAAAAAAAAAAATCAACAGTAATTTTTAAACTAAATAGCTCTGCATTACAAGATAAGGCAGTTCATGTTAGTACCTGTTTATCAATGATGACCAATAAACTTTATTTTCTGTATGCCACTGTCCTGAAATTGCCAAATAACACTAACTGGACCAGGATCAACTTCACACGTTTCACCAAGTGTGTGTGTGCTTGTGGGAAGGCACTCATCTGGTCAGAGAACAACTTGCAGTGAAGCATCGGTTCTCTCCTTCCACCACGAGAGACCTGGAGACTGCACTCAGGTCATCAGGCTTGTTGGCAAATGCCTCTACCTGCTCAGTCATCTCACTGGCCTGGACATGTTTATACTTAAGAAATATCCATAAGCAGTGGTGGCGCACGCCTTTAATCCTAGCACTCGGGAGGCAGAGGCAGGTGGATCTTTGTGAGTTCAAGGCCAGCCTGGTCTACAGAGTGAGTTCCAGGACAGCTGGGGCTACAGGGAGACCCTGTAAAGCTGAAAAGACCAAAAAAAAAAAGAAAAGAAAAAAAAGAAAAGAAAAGAAAAGAAAAGAAAAGAAAGAAAGGAGGGAAGGAGGGAAGGAGGGAAGGAGGGAAGGAGGGAAGGAGGGAAGGAGGGAAGGAAGGAAGGAAGGAAGGAAGGAAGGAAGAAAGAAAGAAATATCCACAAGCAAAGAAGAGGGAGACTGCGGCCTCCCATTCTATGAGAAAGTAGGGGAAGAAATCTTAAAATACAAAAAACAAAATAAAATCAATATACAAGAAAAATTATTTCACTGGTCCAACTGGAGGCGATTCTGTAAACACTGTAAAGCTCCAAATTAGTATAAATAGCTCAAATCAGTAATAAAAGCTAAAAAATACTTATCAGTTATATGCATATATCCAGTCAAAATAGAGATGTTTTCTGTAACTTCACTGAAGACACCCAGTAAGTACCAAATGCTTGATTACTTGGAACTAATCTCCCAATATCTTAATTTTAATGATTGTTACCAAAAACGAGGAAGGGAAACTGTAAACTCTGAATTAAGTCCAGTTTATGTAATTAAAAAAAAAAAGCTATTAGTAAGAGTAATCTTTGTGACAACCATCAAAGTACAGTGACAGCAGAACCTCGACCAGGTACATATTACAATTCTACTCACCAGATCCCATGAATAGTAGGTATAAAATAATAAGTTGGCTCAAATGGTATCTAAAACTAATTTAGAAAGCTAGATGATGAATCTATTACTACTGTAGTACCCAAAGGTAATCCTACAACAAACACAAAGATGTTCATTATTTTTAAGCTATCGCTGACATGAATTTTAAATATGTAACTGGAAAATCCTCAAGAAGAAATAACTAACATTTCGCCTGTAATTACTGTTTGCATGTATCATCATGATGGGACTCAAATGCTGTTTGGTATCGAAACGAGAAAAAAGGGAGGTGAGATGAGCAAAATTCCAAGTAAAATGATCATGACATAGCATCTGGCAGAGATCGAGAAAGAAGCCATCAGCACTGCCAAAGAATCGTCAATGACGAAAATCAAAATCAGAAAAAGGGTTTTCAAACCAGTCACAACCCAACCCAGGGGACAAAAATCGTCACTGCCAACGCCACCTCGTTTCAAGTCGCCTCTATCAAACATATTAACTCTATAACCCTATTTCTTCATCTAGGTATTCTTCATCTAGGTATTCTTCATCTAGGTATTCTTCATCTAGGTGAAAACCGATTTTTTTTCCCTCTATGATCACCACTTCCCACCTTGCAGGAGGATCTGCAAAACTCAGAGCCCAGCCTCAGGGGAAAACAACGCCCAGCTCCCACCCTCCAGCGCCCAAGGTGGAAGAGGGGCCGGTTCCCAGGAGTGGGGGCCTCCCGAGTTCCAGTGAGCACTAAACAAGGAGCACGGAAGAAGGGTGGGGCTCCCGACAGCCGGCCGGGGCGGAGAGACCACGCAGGGCCGAGGAAGAAAGGGATGGTCAGGGGCGGGGGGAGGGTGGCCTGGCCTGGCCGGGGCGGGGAGTCGGGACTGCGGTGGCGGACGAGGCTGGCAACAGACGAGTCGCGGCGAGGCCGGCCGCGGGGGGACGCCGCGGAGGGGCGGGAGGGGAGGCCGGCGGGGAACCGCCAGTAGGGCCGCACCGGGGGCGGCGCGGGGAAGCCGGGGCCGGCTGCCAGCAGCGGGGGAGCCGCGCACTCACCGCTCTGCTCCCCCAGGAACACCAGCTTGAATTTCCTCAGCGGGTTCCCGAAGTCTCCGCCCGCGGACATGATGGAGCCGGACGAGCCGCCGCCTCAGCCCTGAGAGCTCTCCCCGACCGCCGCTGCTCCCACCAGCAGGCGAAGGAGGGCAGCCGCCGGCTTCTGGCGGCCCCTAGCCGGGCCGGGCGGAGGAGCGAGGCTGAGGCGAACGCGACTCTCCGCCGACAGCCGCCGTGTCCCCGCAGAGTCTCCAAGCACCGAGCGAGGCCCGCGACCGCGAAGGGAAAGGAGGGCGGTGTCGGGGACAGCCTGGGGTGCACTCGGGCTTCCCTCGGCTAGCGCCGTTCCTTCCTTCCGAACGCTGCGTGGAGGCTAAGGTGAAAGCCGAGGCTGGCGGGTCCGCGCCGCAGACGCGTCTGGGACGCCGCACTCGCAAGCGCTCGAGCTCCCACAGCAGCCGCCACCGCAGCCCAACCTGCTGAGTGCGCGAGCCTCTAGCGCGGCACGGGGCGAGTCCGGGAACGAGCCTACCGCCCCGCAGGCCTTAGGCGTGCGGGCGTGTGCGTGTGCGCGTGTGCGTGCGCGTGCGCGCGGCCGCCAGCGCCTTCCTAGTTCTGCCAGCTGGCCGTACTCCTCCAGAGCCACGGAGAAAGAGCCGGATTAGGTTTCTACCCGCGTAGATGCCAGAAGGGGGCGGGGCCGAAAAAGGAGCGTGACGTCATTGACAAGCTAAGCCAATCGAAAAGAGCGGAGGGAGGGCAGAGAGGAGTGAGGTGGCGGCGCGAGAGCGCGCGCGACCTTCCCACGGTGGGGGCGTCGAGTCGGAGCGGCCATAGGAAGTGTGTCGCGTTGTGCTGGGTGGGTGTGGAGGAGGGTGAAGGGACAGGAAGGTGGGACGTAGGCGGAGCCGGAACCTAGGTGGAATGTCCACAGCTGTGGGTGGGTAGGGTTGCGTAGTGCCTAGGTGTGTGCAATCGGTGCCTCAAAGCTCTGCGCTGCCTGCCTTCCTCCCAGCTGGCCTTCCACCTCTTCCTCCATCTTTCTCATCGTAATTCCTTACTAGATAGGTTTTTCGCCGCTGCTCCCTGGAGTTTCATCACTATCAGAAGCAGGGTCTCTCCATTTTGTAGATGAGGAAACTGGAACCTAGTGAGAGGAAATGACTTGCAGAATCCACAAATACAGTTTGTTTTGTTTATCGGAACCTCTGTTAGCTCATTGTTAAGCCAATCCACTTCCCACGCGTCAGTTGGCTGAGTCCTCGGTTAACTGCCCCTTGTTCTCAGGTGTTCGTAACGTCAGACAGGCCCATCTTCTTGCTAGATAGACATCGTGTAAACGAAACCTCTCATATGACTGAAGAGGACTAGAGTGCCACTTAGGACACAGCTTCGGAAAAGGTCACACAACAAACTAGAGAGAAGCCTAAGACCCCAAATCTGGAAAGGAGTACTTAAAAGATCACCCTTTCCCTCTTTATGCAGGGCTTCTAGGTATGCTTGAGTGGGCTTCCTTTAAATTAACCACTTGAAGTATTTGCATCTTTCTGCGAATTGTCATCCTGATTCATCATGGATGACAATGTCATCCTGATTCATCAATGCCAGAACCCAAGAGGAGCCCAAGAACACTTGAGCTAAGCATAATGTGGGCAATTACATAATAAACAGTTCAATGTACGTTTGCATCTGAATGGAATCCCTGAACACAAGAGTTTATTAGACGAAAATACATTGAATAAAGTATGGATTTTAGTTAATAACTGTGTTGATATGGATTCATTAATTGTAGCAAATGTATCCTATTAATGTATGCGGCAAGAAGATATGGGGAAATCTATCATGGATTTTTTTTTTTTTTTTTTTTTTTTTTGGTCTTTTTCTTTTTTTTTTTTGCTTTTCAGATTTTTTTTTTTCCTTTCTAGTCCCAGCTGTCTGGGAACTCACGTCTGTAGACCAGGCTGGCCTTGAACTCACAAAGATCTGCCTGCCTCTGCTTCGTGTGCTAGGATTAAAGGCGTGCGCCACCGCGGCCGGCTATCGTGGCTTCTGTAGCTGTTCTAGTGGGCCATACTGACTCACACTTGAAATCCCAGAGAGCCTACTGGGTTCTAGGCCAGCCTGAGGACAGAGTGAGATCCTGCCTCAAAACAAAAAAGAGAGGGAGAGTGAATTTTTAGCTGGTTTGAGGCCCTAAATGCAATGGAATCTCCAGCATTCTGCACCCCTTTGCCCAAAAAATATAGAGCCCAGAGCTGTGGAACATGCCTGTAATAACAGCACTTGGAAGATAGAGGGTAGGAGGATCAGGAGTTTAAAGCCACTAAATTACATAGCAAGTTTGGGCTATATGAAACCTTGTCTCAAAGGTGGGAGGGGTAGATTCTAAATAAACTTTATTAGTAAAATAAAAAGTTAAGAACTAGGGGCTGGGGAGATGGCTCAGCAGTTGAAAGCACTGACTGCTCTTGCAGAAAACACAGGCTCAGTTCCCAGCACCCACATAACAGCTAACAACCTCTGGTAACTCCAGTTCCAGATGATCCAGTATCCTCTTCTGGCCTCTGCCAACACTACACACACATTGTGCACTTACATACATGTAGGTAAAATATTTAAACACATAAAATAAAAATGATTAATTAAAAAAACGAGGATACAGAAGCCGGCGTGGTGGCGCACCCCTTTAATCCTACACTCGGAGGCAGAGAGGGCGGATCTTTGTGAGTTCAAGGCCAGCCTGGTCTAAACGGTGAGTCCAGACAGCTGGGGCCATACAGAGACCCTGTCTGAAAAGACCAAAAAAAAAAAAAATAAAAAAAAAAAGCCAGGATAAGCCATACACTAATTAATGTGTTGTTATGGAACTGAGTTAACTTAAATGCTCAGAACAGTAGTAAAAGCAGGGTTTAAAAAAATTAACTGTTGCTGGGCGTGGTGGCACACGCCTTTAATCCTAGCACTTGGGAGGCAGAGGCAGGCGGATCTTTGTGAGTTCAAGGCCAGCCTGGTCTACAGAGTGAGTTCCAGGACAGCTGGAGCTACAGGGAGACCCTGTCTTGAAAAGACCAAAAAAAAAAAATTTAAACTGTTTAGGGGCTGGAGAGATGGCCTGCGGTTAAGAGTGCCGACTGGGGCGTGGGGATAGCACAGCCATTAAAGGCTGAGGCTAAGAACCAAAAAAAAAAAAAAAAAAAGAAGTTCGATCCCCAGCATAAGGCAGGCGTGAAGGCGCACCCCTTTAATCCTAGCACTTGGGAGGCAGAGGAAGGCAGATCTTTGTGAGTTCAAGGCCAGCCTGGTCTACAGAGTGAGTTCCAGATCAGCTGGGACTACAGGGAGAACTTGTCTCAAAAAGACCAAAAAAAAGTGCCGACTGCTCTTGCAGAGGACCCGGGTTGATTCCCAGCACCCACATGGCGGTTGAGAACCAGTCTTTAATTCCAGTTCCAGGGGAATCCGATGCCCTCTTCTGACCTCCACCGCATTGCACGACAACGGGTGCATAGACCTACATGCAGACAGTACATTCATACACATAAAAAAATAAATAAAATTTTTAAAAAAGAAAAAATGTTTAAAAAAAGAAAAAGAACATTTAAAAAAATTAACCGTTGTGGGTGCTGGAGAGATGGCCTAGCGGTTAAGAGCGCCGACCGCTCTTACAGAAGACCTGGGTTCCATCCCCAGCACCCACATGGCGGCCGAGAGCCGTCTGAGACTCCAGTTCCAGGAGAGCTCCAGGTCCAGGGGAATCTGAGACCCTCTTCTGACCTCCGCGGCATTGCACGACACGGGTGCACAAACTTGCATGCAGGCAGTACATTCATACACATACAGAAATAAATAAAATTAATAAAAAAAATTTTTTTAATTAAAAAAAAATTAACCGTTGAAAAATAAAAAATAAAATAAATAAAAATAAAAAAGTTTTTAAAAAAATTAACCATTGAATTAAAGAATTACAGCCACATTGCACCATCCTGTGGGACAGGTTTCAATAAAGATATCACTACTATATATGTGTGCATGCACCCACTTGTGAAAATCAAAAGATACATTAGATTCAAGTTGTCAAGTTTGCACAGCAAGCACTTTTACCATCTCCATGGCCAACAAGATCTTAATAGTTTTAAAATTGCATAGTAAGGGGCTGGACAGATGGCCTAGCGGTTAAGAGCACTGACTGCTCTTGCAGAGGACCCAGATTCGATCCCCAGCATCCACATGGCGGCTGAGAACCGGCTGTAACTCCAATTCCAGGAGAACTTCAGTTCCAGGGGAATCCGACACCCTCTTCTGACCTCCGCGGCATTGCACGACACGGGTGCACCAACCTACATGCAGACAATACATTCACACACATATGAAAATAAATAGACTGCTGGAGGGACACAGCTTCTTGCAGGGAAATGACTTCCACTGCCCTTAGAGCCTTCTATGTGCCTCTCCAAGATCTCAGCCGCAAACAGTGGGCTGCTTTAAGGTGAGGCGAGGGTCAGTCCTGGGCACGTACAGGCCAGCGCTTCTGGGAAGGGGCTGCAGCCTTCTCTGTCTCCTTTGCCTTTTGTGCTTTCTGTGTAGAATGTTGGAAGAGGACAGGTTGGGACAGGCACAACTGGATGTCTCCCGTCCCCAGGCCTTCTGTGTCCTCCTGGTGCCAGGTGTGGGTGACAGGCGTCACAATAGCTTCCTGTCACTCGCTCACCCAGGCCTGCTTCAGTAGTGAAAGTGAGTGGCTAGTTAAAGACCTGAGCTGTTCTTCCCTGTAAGATGCTGGCTCTTTCCTCTTTGCTTTTTATTGCCCGACCTTTGTCAGTGATACAAAATGACCATGTGCTATGTACTTTGCTGTAAATAAAAACTGAACAAAAACTAACTGAATAAATAAATAAATTTTAAAAATTGCATAGTAAATGGGGCATAGTAAAAGGGGCATTTGGGGGGGTCTTTTTTTTTTTTTTTTTGGTCTATTTGAGCCAGGGTCTCCCTGTAGCTCCAGCTGTCCTACAACTTGCTATGTAGACCAGGCTGGTCTTGAACTCACAAAGATCCACCAGCCTCTGCCTCTCAAGTGCTAGGATTAAAGGCATGCACCACCACTTCTTGCTGGTGGGGGTCTTTTTGAGATAAGGTCTCCCTGAGGCCCTAGCTGGCCTGGAACTCACTATGTAGACCAGGCTGGCCTTGAACTCACAGAGATCCACCAGCTTCTGCCTCCTGAGTGCTGGGATTAAAGGAGTGGGCCACCACACCTGGCTTATTTTTAATCTTTTATTTTTACTTATCTTTATCTATTTTTAGTCTTTGCAGCCAGAATCTTGCTATGTAGCTCAGGCTGCTCTCAAATTACAATTTTCCTGCCTCAGCCTCCTGAGTGCTGGGATTACAGACATGCATCACCATGCACAATAGTAACAACCCATCCCAAAGGGTACTGTTACTATTTTACTTCCTACATCCACTTCTCTGTACTTTGAACAACTTTCTCCTGTCCCTCTGTCCAGTCATAACAATCTTTCCATTTTTACTTACAGAAATTGTTGTAGTCTATTTGGGCTACTCCAACAGAGTACCATAAGCTGGATAGTGTTAGCATCAAACATTTACTTCTGACAGATTTAGAGACTGGAAAATCCAAAGTTATTATGCCAGAAGATTTGAAGTCTGGTGAAGGCAGTTTCCTGGTTCAGAGCCACTTACCTTCTCAGTGTGTCTTTGTATATCAGAAAGAGGCCCAGAGAGCTCAACAGGGTATCTTTTAAAAGGGGACTAATCGGGGCTGGAGAGATAGCCTAGCAGTTAAGAGCACCGACTGCTCTTGCAGAGGACCCGGGTTTGATCCCCAGCACCCACATGGCAGCTAAGAACTGTCTGAAAGTCCAATTCCAGGAGAACTCCAGTTCCAGGGGAATCCAAGACCCTCTTCTGACCTCCGCAGCATTGCACGACACGGGTGCACAAACCTACATGCAGAGAGTACACTCATACATTCATTTTTAATTTTAAAAAATTTAAAAAAAGGGCACTAATCTCTCTAATGACTTCTCCCATGTTACCTAATCATCTCCCTAAGTTCCTGCCTCCTAGTACCATCGCTGTAGGAGTCCAGATTTCCACATAGGAATTTTGGCTGGACACATTCAGCCCACTGAAGAAGTTATCAAGAAGTCTTATGTTGAGCTGGGTGTGGTGGCCCATGCCTTTAATCCTAGCACTCTGGAGGCAGAGGCAGGCAGATCTTTGTGAGTTCAAGGCCAGCCTGGTCTATAGAGCAAGTTCCAGGACACCTGGGGCTACAGGGAGACCTTGTCTCAAAAAGACCAAAAAAAAAAAAAAAAAAAAAGAATCTTATGTTCTACTGCCCTCCTCACCAACAGTGTAAGTAAACATCTTTGCCTGTTCCTTCATTGGCTCTTCTTCCTCATCATTTAATTGTCATTGCTAACTACTGGTCTCTCCTAATTTTAAGTTCCCTAAGATTTTGTACCCCAACTTTTGAATTGAAGTGCTTGATACATAGTAACCAGGCAGCAGATATTTACTGAATCCACAAAATAAATGAGAATGATGTTTTTCCCCCCTGCATCTTCAAAGGATGATGGGTTTGGGACCTTTGGAGAAAGAAAGATAGGAACATTTTAAGAAAAAACATCACAGGGCTGGAAGATGGCCTAGCGCTAAGACACCGACCGCTCTTACAGAGGACCGGGTTGATCCCCAGCACCACATGGCGCCGAGATCCGAGATCCGGTCTGAAACTCCAATTCCAGGGAGAACCCAGTTCCATGGGAATCCGACACCCTCTTCTGACCTCCGCGGCATTGCACGACACGGGTGCACAAACCTGCATGCAGACAGTACATTCATACACATACAGAAATAAATAAAATAAAATAAAGAAAAAAAAAAGGAATTGATACATTTACTGTAACACATGTTTGGGTGATGTTGTCTTTCTTTTTTTTTAATTTTATTTATTTCTGTATGTGTATGAATGTACTGTCTGCATGCAGGTTTGTGCACCCGTGTTGTGCAATGCCGCGGAGGTCAGAAGAGGGTGTCGGATTCCCCTGGAACTGGAGTTCTCCTGGAATTGGAGTTTCAGACGGTTCTCGGCCACCATGTGGGTGCTGGGGATCGAACCCCGGGTCCTCTGTAAGAGCGGTCGGCGCTCTTAACCGCTAGGCCATCTCTCCAGCCCTTCCTTTTCTTTTTTAATGTGTAGTCCAGACTGGCCTGGAACTCCAGATCCTCCTGCCTCTCCCTCCTTCAGCAAATCCTACCTGTGGGCCCCACTACCGGCATGTATCAATTCCTAAACACTATTTGTGAAGAAGATTCCAGAACAGAACTCATAACAAAAACTGGCAACATTTGAAGAAAGCAGGCTTCCCTTCACAGCTGCAAATTCAAAATTATCTACAGAACTATTCTTTGATCAACTTAAAGGGACCTCTTCTCTGAAACCCCTAAGTATGTTGAGTAATCTATTAACAGAAATTGTAATAAAGGTATAATTCACCTTCTTCACTGAAAGATATCAAAGCTTCTTCAAGGAAAACTGTGATTTTTTGTTTTTTGAAGACAGGGTCTCTCTATGTAGCTCAGGCAAGCCTGGAACTCATGATCCCCCTGCCTCAGACTACCAGGTACTAAGATGTCCAATGATTTCATATTATTCTTTGTGTCAGACATTATTACTTGCCCAACCAAAAATATATACAAGACACACACACACACACACACACACACACTTTTCTTCATCTAAGATACAGGCACATGACACAATAAGCAAGAGATGGAGATGTGCCAAAGACTTTTGAGATAAAATATATTCCTTAATGAAAAGGTGCAGTTGAGGACAACCTACCATTTTTCTGCCTTTGGATGTGATTGTGTAAGAACACAATGGTTACAGTTAATACAGCTCTTGCAAACAATCATATATAATTCTGAAGAGAAAATCCCATTGACCATGGCTAGAAGCAGGGAAGCCAAGAAGCATCAAGAGCCAATTACCGGGTCTGGAGAGATGGCTCAGTGGTTAAGAGTGCTGACTGCTCTTGCAGAGGACCCAGGTTCAATCCCCAGCACCCACATGGTGGCTGAGAACCATCTTTAACTCCAGTTCCAGGGGAATCTGATGCCCTCTTCTGACCTCCGAGGCATTGCACAACACGGGTGCACCAACCTACATGCAGACAGTATACTCATACACATAAAAAATAATAAATAAATAAAATAAAAAAGAGCCAATTACCAATTCTGGAACAGGCCTTTCTCTGGGTTTCTTTTTAATAAAATAATAAATGTCTTTATATTTATAATGTATCTATGATATAAATAGCCTTGTATTTCTTTCTTATTATGATAGATGAAAGCAAATGAAATCTTATCTTTAGGTTCTGAAAGCCCTCAAAACATTTTCTGGAACATTATGCACTTATTATTATATATCTATATATAATATATAGCGTATATATTATAGATATATAATATAGTCATAGTTACCAAGCTGGAGTTGCTCTTTCCTGTTTACTATTCCCTAAAAAGGATTTATTACTCTTAGAGAGGCAGGAAATCAATAGGGGAAAAATGTAAAGGTAAAAGGACTGAAATCATATTGCACATATTTGAAACAAATAGCTCTGGCAAGAATTCAAGTTCCATCAAATGTGACGCCCTTCCAACCTACTCTACAAGTCAATACTAAAAATAACAGTGGGTCAATATACAAAGTATAAAAACGAAGAACACTCAATAACTCAAGATGGTCAATTAAATGAGTACAATGAGCATAAAGCACGTTTAAGTGAGTCTTATTTCAAAAGGACTACACACAGAAACGTGGAGTACCCCATATTAAAACCTGTTTTCCACCCAAGAGTGGTAGCACACACCTTTAGTCGAAGCACCTGGGAGGCAGAGGCAGGTAGATCTCTGTGTGTTCAAGGCCAGGCTGGCCTACATAGCCAGCTCCAGGCCAGCTGGGGCTACAGGGAGACCTTGTCTCAATAAGATTAAAAAAAAATGCTTAGCATATATGAGGCCCTGGGTTCAAACCCCTAGCACCAAAAAAACCTACAACTCCCCCAACCCTTTCAAACACACACACACACACACACACACACACACACACACACAGTAGAACTTAAATGGAATGGTCCTTCCTGTAATTATAGTCAATTCACAGCTAAGAAGATATTTTTGCTACAGATTGATCTATAGAATCTATTTTTGATACTTCCATTTTGTTCCATTCATGTGAATCATGGTCCCTTTTTATGAATAATGTGATTTCTCAGAGCCTGATAAGTGAGTGGGGTGTTACTTCCAGGCTTTGAAATTGCAGTGGGGGAAGATGTTGCTCCTTATTATACTAGGCCAGAATGTATAATACCTGACACATTACTAGAGCACTCATCTCCCTGCACACCATCCCCCACAAATAATAAAATCTCTAAGATGTACAGGAGAATGAATCACTGCACATGCTGTTAAGAAATAAACAGAATAGAAGAGAGCAACTGCTCTCACTGCTGTTTATGTAAAGAGCACAGCATCTTAGGATAGAAGAGAAATAGAAGAGAAAAAAAAAAACACTGATGCTCTGAAATAAATGCCAACAGCTAAAATGCAACTTACCTAACAAATTAAGAAAGGGGCTGGAGGGCTGAAGAGATGACCTAGCAGTTAAGAGCGCCAACTGCTCTTGCAGAGGACCAGGATTTGATCCCCAGCACCCACATGGCAGCTGAGAACTGTCTGTAATTCCAATTCCAGGAGAACTCCAGTCCCAGGGGAATCTTTTTTTTTTTTTAATTTTTTTTTATTATTATTTATTTTTTTGTATGTGTATGAATGTATTGTCTGCATGCAGGTCTGTGCACCCGTGTCGTGCAATGCCGCGGAGGTCAGAAGAGGGTCTCGGATTCCCCTGGAACTGGAGTTCTCCTGGAATTGGAGTTAAAGACGGTTCTTAGCCGCCATGTGGGTGCTGGGGATCGAACCTGGGTCCTCTGCAAGAGCGTTGGTGCTCTTAACCGCTAGGCTATCTCTCCAGCCCGGAACTTTTTAAAAATACTTCTATTTCCTGTACTGGCGTTGTTAAGTTATGAGACTGGGGGCTGGAGAGATGGATCAACAGTTAAGAGCGCTGGTTGCTCTTGCACAGTGTCCTTAAGTTCCCAGCACCCACATGGCAGCTAACATCCATCCTTAATGGAAGTTCCAGGGGATGCAATGCCATCTTCTAACCTCTGTGGGCATTGCATGACACAGGTGTACTTAAATATATGCAGGAAGTACACTCATACACATAAAATAGAAATAATATTTTTTAAATAAAGCCTCACTAGACTACTTCAGATGTGTTGATTAACAAATGTTTAGCACATGTGTTGTTGTA
>VZQC01007400.1:786420-809446 GCA_009823505.1 Rhizomys pruinosus | reverse complement strand
AAATAAATAAAGATCAAAGTTCAAATTGACACATCAAGACCCCATAAAGTAAAAACATTCCCCAACCCCCTAGTCAATTCCTATTCCATCTCATTAACCAGATTGCTTCATATATTTGTCATATATATATATATATATATATATATATATATGTTACTACAAGAGAAATGAGATACCATAACAGAAATAGAGAAAGATATTGTGTGGAGAAGATGGGTTATTGTTATAAAATTATAACTGTCATGAGGAAGAAAATAAAGAAAGAACATTTGCTAGCCAGTACCAATATTCACTGTACTAAATACATCAGCTCTGTTTCCAATACTCTCTGCTCTGAAACAGTCATTCTTTTTTTTTTCAGTCTATAAACACACTGACTACCCTCTACTAACAACTAAAAAGACTTAATCCTTGTTCTTAACATCAGTCTATTGTGACAAATGTAGAAAAAATATGCTTAAATAAAAATAAAATACATAATAAAGGTAAAGACATTTGATGACTTAACTACATTAGCTAAGTGGTGTATATTATGGTCTCTAGACACACAA
Organism: Rhizomys pruinosus; assembly: GCA_009823505.1. Lineage (NCBI taxonomy): Eukaryota > Metazoa > Chordata > Mammalia > Rodentia > Spalacidae > Rhizomys > Rhizomys pruinosus. The sequence continues at coordinate 808,895 of VZQC01007400.1, read as the reverse complement.
ATCATGCCTATAACTTATTTCTTTTTTTTTAATTTTATTTATTTTTGTATGTGTATGAGTGTACCGTCTGCATGTAGGTTTGTGCACCCATGTCGTGCAATGCCGCGGAGGTCAGAAGAGGGTCTCAGATTCCCCTGGAATTGGAGTTACAGACGGTTCTCAGCCGCCATGTGGGTGCTGGGGATCGAACCTGGGTCCTCTGCAAGAGCAGTCGGTGCTCTTAACCACTAGGCTATCTCTCCAGTCCCCAACTTATTTCATCTAGCACTTTGAGGTAAGGGCTTTTTTTTAGTATGAGGTAGTTGAATCTTAATCCCCCTCTCCCAAAAGAACAATATTTATCTTGCAATCTGATTAATTTTATATTTACATTTAATGATAGCTAAAGCCCAAGAGATGAAACACTGTTGATAAGTTTTTTGTTTGTTTTGTTTTGGTATTTTTGAGACAGGGTCCTCCCTGAAGCCCCAGCTGGCCTTGAACTCACAGAGATCCCCCTGCCTCTGCCTCCTGAGTGCAGGGATTAAAGGCATGTGCCACCACGCTTGGCTTGGTAAATGTTTTTTACTACAATACTTTATACCAATCTGGAGCTCAGAGCCTCAGTGTGGGCCAGAGATAGAGAGTTTGGAATCATCAGCTTAACACTAGCAATATAGTCATAAGGATAAATAGCAACCACCGGAGGAGTGAAGTGCAGACTGAAATAGCCAGGATGTAATTCTATGGGACAGCATCATTTTTTTTTTTTTTTTTTTTGGTCTTTTCGAGACAGGGTCTCCCTGTAGCCCCAGCTGGCCTAGAACTCACTCTGTAGACCAGGCTGGCCTTGAACTCTCAGAGATCTGCCTGCCTCTTCCTCCCAAGTGCTAGGATTAAAGGCGTGCGCCACCACGTCCGGCTTTTTTTTTTTAAGAGGCTCCCTGTATTGTATAGGCTAGCCTTAAACTCCTGTCCTCTAGTGACTATTCACCCTTAGCCTCCAAAGTAGAGTCTACAGATGCATGATATTATGTTGGGTTCAGTTCCCAGCATCCATATGACAGCTCACAACCATCTGTAACACCAGTTCCAGGGGATTTGATGCCCTCTTCTGGCCTCCATAGGCACCTGCACACACATAGTCCACATATACACATACAGGCAAAAAACACTCATACACATAAAATAAAAACATCTTTTAAAAACAAAGATCAGCCAGAGAAAAATTGTGGAAAAATGTCAGAAGATTAGGAGTTAAGAGGAAAACCAGGAGAGAAAATGGTGACAAGAAAGCCACAGGAGCAACTGGAGAGATAGCTTAGTGGTTAAGAGCACTGGCTGATCTAGCAGAGGACCTGGGTTCAGTTCCCAGGAACCACATGGCAGCTAACAATCATCTGTGACTTCAGTTCCAGGGGACTGCATGCCCTTTTCTGACCTCCGTGGGCATTGCAGGACATGGGTGCACTTACATATATGCAGGCAGTACACTCATACACATAAAATAAAAATAATAATTAAATTATTAAGAAAGAAAACCACAGGAAGTCATTTCAAAAAGAAAGATGTGTCAGTTACATCAGAGCAGTTAAGTCAAGGATGGAAAAGTGACTGTTGAATCTGCTACCAGAATATGAAGAATATACAACCGACTTTCCTCAAAATTGATTTATAAGTTCCAAAGGGGCCCAGAATTCCTTTAATTATCTTCTCCAGATTCGTTAAGGATCGTTAGATTCCATTAAGTTCTTAACAGGAGGTTAACCAAGAGCGCAAGTACAACAAATCACTATTAATTCATTTAATTAAACAAATAATAACAATCCAAGATAAAGCAAATTTGAAAATATCAATTATATAGCTTTTTTTTTTAAGATAAGGCTTCATATAACTCAGGCTGGCCTCAAACCCAAAATGTACCTGAGGCTGACCATGAATTCCTGATTTTCTTGCCTCTATTTCCCAAGTACTGGAATTATAGGCATGTGCCACCAGGCTTAGCTTGATATTGTAAAAATTTTTTTTTGTTTTTTTTTGAGACAGGGTCCCTCTGTAAGCCCAGCTGTCCTGGAACTCACTATGGAGACCAGGCCGTCCTTGAACTCACAGAGATCCACCTGCCTTTACCTCCAGAGTGTTGGGTTTTTTTCCTTTTTTTTTTTTTTTTAGTATTTTTGAGACAGGGTCTCCCTTTTAGTACCAGCTGTCCTGGAGCTCGCGCTGTAGACCAGGCTGGCCTTGAACTCACAGAGATCCACCCACCTCTACCTCCCGAGTGCTGGGATTAAAGGCGAGAGCCACCATGCTCAGCCCTTTGATATTGTTTTTTTTTTTTTTTGGTCTTTTGGAGGCAGGGTCTCCCTGTAGCCCCAGCTGTCCTGGAACTCACTCTGTAGACCAGGCTGGCCTTGAACTCACAAAGATCCGCCTGCCTCTACCTCCCAAGTGCTAGGATTAAAGGCGTGCGCCACCACGCCCGGCCATGCCCTTTGATATTGTAATCTAATGAAACATTTGGGGGCTGGAGAGATGGCCTAGCGGTTAAGAGTGCCGACCGCTCTTGCAGAGGACCCGGGTTCGATCCCCAGCACCCACATGGCGGCAGAGAACCATCTGAAACTCCAATTCCAGGAGAACTCCAGCTCCAGGGGAATCCGAGACCCTCTTCTGACCTCCGCGGCATTGCACGACACGGGTGCACAAACTTGCATGCAGCTAGTACATTCATACACAGACAGAAATAAATAATAATAATAAAAAAAAATTTTTTAAAAAGAAACATTAAGTGTTTAGTTCTAATTTTCACTTTATTGCATGAATAGTTAAAATGTTAGGCTGGTTAGTTGCAAAAAAAAAAAAAAGGTAAAAAGAGGGCTGGCAACATAGTGGTAGAGTGCTTGCTTAGCNAACACACCCACAAACACACACACAACACAAGCTGGCTGAGCATGAGCGCTGAGCATGCCAGGGGAGCAAAGCAGTAGCAGTGTCCCCATGGCCTGTGCTTCAGCTCTTGCTTCCAGGTTCTGCCCTGAGTTCCTTACCTTGGGCTCCCTAGTGATGACTTGACCGGGAGATGTAAATGAATGAACCTTTTCCCCAAGATGGTATTGGTCAGAGTGTTTTATCACAAATTGGAGAGAAATTGAGAAACACTCCTGCAGCTGGGGAGGCTGAGGCAGAGGCAACCCCCTTGAGTCCTGGAGTTTGAGGCTAGCCGGAGAAACTTAGCAAGACGTTGTCGCATAAAAAAAAGATGATGTTGGAGATGGAGCTCCAGAATAGAGGACGTGTTGAGCACTAGCATAAAATGAATGCACAAGACCCTAGATTCCATCCCCCGACCAAGGAAAAAAGGAAAAAAAAAAAAAAAAAAAGAAAATGCTCCTCGCTATCTTATTTGCCTAATTATAAATTGTATCATAAGTTAAACCACACAGAGGTATCTAGAAAATCCAGCTGGCGGGCTGGAGAGATGCCCAGTGGTTAAGAGCGCGACCGCTCTTACAGCTCTTCAGAGGACCCGGGTTCGATCCCCAGCACCACACATGGTGCTGAGAACCATCTGAACTCCAATCCAGGAGAACTCCAGTTCCAGGGGAGTCCGAGACCCTCTTCTGACCTCCTCGGCATTGCACGACACGGGTGCACCAAACTTGCATGCAGACAGTACATTCATACACATACGAAATAAATAAAATTAAAAAAAAATAAAATAAAATAAAAAAAAAAAAGAAAAACAGCTGGCAGATGGGGGTTGAAATCTTCTTGTCTCTGACCCTCCTATGACTAGAGAGAGACACTGAGTACAGCTCAAAGGGGTGACACTCTGTAAAAGACTGAGTTTTTGAAAAGGCTTTGCTTGTTAGCCACTCAAATTTTCCTCCTTTCAAAGGTCATTACCATCCAAAGATGTTAAAATTCAGTTTCTCAAAACCTTTTCTAGGACTGTTTAAATTATAAAGTCCCAAAGGCTCTAAAATCTTGTAAGTCTTGTAGAACAGCTTTACAAAGGGCTGGCGAAATTGTGTAGAGCCAAGTCCTACCTGACCCTTTCCTACCTGCCGGCCTCCACTGATTCATTGCTTAATTAGGAAACATAAAAATTGTGACACTTTCATCCATGGAATACTTTTATCTCTCGCTTCAAATACAAACGACAAATATATCCAACCAATATTGCATAATTTATCAATTTATCCCATTTTTGTTTAAAAAAAGCCGGGTGGTGGTGCACGCCTTTATCCTAACTTGGGAGGCAGGCAGGGGATCTTTGTGGTTCAAAGCAGCCTGGTCTACATAGCGAGTTCCAAGACACCCGGGACTACAAGGAGACCCTGTCTCAAAAAGACCAAAAACAAAACAAACAATAAAATAAACAGGGAAAGAATTAAACGATGGCAAAGGTTATTTCCATTGTTTCTGGTTGAAGGATAAATATTTTGATTTTCATGATTTCCCAGTTTTCTAAAATATGCACGTCTGTTCATAGGGAAGAAATACATACGTAAAGTTCAAACGTATTAAGCCACACCTGCCGTCGCCTGTGCTTCTGGGCTTTGCTACTGGGAGATGAGTCATCTCAAAAGAGAGGGAGGAGCCAATGGGACTGACTAGTCTGGATTGGAGGGGGAGGAACAACACCGGTCCACCGTGGAGACTGATCAGCTCAACCAGAGTTCAACCCGGAAGCGCAGACGGTGGCATGGCACCGGGCAAAATCCAGCTGCAAAGGCTGATGATAACGTGGCAGCTGCCACCCTTCAAGGCTGGGCTGGGCAAGGCGACCCCTTAGCCCTCCGGCCCTCCGCAAGGCTGGCTCCGCCCCCTCCGCCCATTGGTCTTCCAGTGCTCAGTTTGCTTTCAAGGGCCCGCCCCTCCAGGGAAGGGAGGTGCTCTTCTGCAGGGCTGGGACCAGGCGGCCATGCTGAGTGTGGCTCAGCGGAGGTGGGTGGGGCAGTTTCTTTCTGTCTGCGGGGGACTGTGCCCCAGTTTCTCCTTGCTCAGTTTTTGGGACCCACGGAAAGGGAAGGTTTGCCACAAAACTCATCGTTCCTTGGGAACTGGGCATTTGTATGAAATGCACGCGTCTCTGGTACGGCCCCTGGAAACCAGTGGGCTTTAGTTTTCTAGAGATGATGTCATCCCAAAAGCTCTCCAAGGTCCTAGTGCCCGAGTTCAGCTTTCATAGCCACTCAAAATTAGCCACGGTGTGGCTAAATAATTTATTCAAACCTGTATAGCGTAACAATTTATTAATAACAATCAGTCCAAGCTATGCAAAATACTCTTCTGGGATTTATATCTATGCTGCTTAGAGATCACCAGTTCCTAAGCCCCAAGCCACACACCCCCAAATTGTGGAAGATATATGTATATATGTATATGCGTTTGTTATATAGTATGTATATATATATATATATATAATATTATATGTATATATTTAGATATATGTATATGTGACATACATATATATATATGTGTATAATATGTACATACATATACAAATTTTCATCTCACGCAAATATAAAGTAAATGTAAAATTTCCTTTTTTTTAAATCTTTCTGAGACAGGGCTCCCCCTTACTCAGTTTCATGGCCTAGAACTCAGAGAGTCCGCCTGCTCTGCCTCCCGAGTGCTAGGATTAAGGTGGGCGCCACCACCACAGCCGGCCATACTTATTTTATGCTGAACGATGTTTTGTTTTATGGATATACTCGTCTTTATTCACTTATCCTCTGGCTCTATTCTTTCTTTTTCCATTTGTTTAAGAGCAGATCTCATGTAGCTCAGGCTGACCTGGAACTCTGATCCTCCTGCAGGGATTACAGGAGTGCATCACCATCACCATCACCATCACCATCATCATCATCATCATCATCCTGACTGTCCCTGTTTACCACTATTTGTTTATCCATTTTGCTATGATGGACTCTTAGGTTGTTTCTACCTGTTGACTATTGTGAATGATGTGATAAGCATTGTGTACAAGTATTTGTTTGACAGTACATTTTTTTCTCATGTTTGCCAACAATTTTTTCTTTATCTTTGCTTATTTAATTTATTAATATTTGGGATAAAATCACTTTATTTATTTATTTTTTTTTTTTATTTTTGGTCTTTTCGAGACAGGGTGTCCCTCTAGCCCTAGCTGTCATGGAACTCACTCTGTAGACCATCTGGCCTTGAACTTCCAGATCCACCTGCCTCTGCCTCCCAAGTGCTAGGATTAAAGGCTTGTGCCACCACGCCGGCTATATTTATTTATTTATTTAATGGTTCTTTTGGGGGGGGGTCATTTTGAAACAGGGTCTCCCTGTAGTCCAGTGGCCTGGAACTCCTAAGGAGACCAGGCTGGCTTTGAATCACAGAGATACACTGCTCTGCCTCCCCAAATGCTGAGTTAAGGGCCTGTGTCCACCTTACCCAGGCTTAATGGTCTTTTTTGAGGACAGGCTCTGCCCTGTCTGCTCATCACTATGTAGCACTAGGGGGGCCTGAACTCACAGAGATCCTGCCTGTTTCTGCCTCCCAAGTGGGGGATTAAAGGGAGCACCACATGCCTGTTTTTGTAGCGGGACTCTGATTCCCAGCACCCCACAATGGTGACTAACAACCAACCATAGGTAATGCCAGTTCCAGAGGGATAGAAGCCTTCTTTTGACTCCATGGGTATTGCCTAGTGACACCGTTACACACATACAGCCAATACATGATACACGTAAATAAAAAATATAAATAAAACATTTTAAAAAGACTAAAAACACTTGCTCAGCCCCAAACTTCACACATCTTAGTCAACTTCTATACAATTAGCACACTCTTCCATGGCCATTCCAGGGCAGTGGAGCTGTTAATAACCAGGTTTACTTGGGGTTCACACTACCACTACCAGTTACAGGTTTGTTTTGTTTTTGTTGTTGTTGTTTTTTGGGGGGGTGTATTTTTAAGACAGTCCTCTTCTTTAGTCCCAGCTGGCCTGGAAATCACTATGGTGGACCAGGCTGGCTTGAAGTCACAGAGATCTGCCTGCCTCTGCCTCCTACTGCTGGGATTAAAGGCATGTGTGACTATTCTTGGCAATTACAGTTTTTTTAATTTTTAGTTATTTTTTTATGTGTATGAATGTACTGTCTGCATTAGGTTGGTTTTACCCGTGTCATGCAATCCTCAGGGGTCAGAAGGGTGTCGGTTCCCCTGGAACTTAGAGTTAAAGACAGTTCTTAGCCGCCATGTGGGTGCTGGAATTGAACCCGGATCTCTCTGCAAGAGCAGTCGGCACTCTAACCACTGAGCCATCTCTCCAGCCTGGAAATTCAGTTTTTATACTAAAGTAGTTGGACATTAGAGCCTATTTTCTAGTTCTGCAATTTGCACTTCTTCATTACGGAAGCCCTCCTTTTGCAAGTCTACACTTCCTGAGCACCTCGTGGAAGCCCTCACAGAGACTGATGGCACTCTGCTTCTGAGCACACTGCCGAAACTTTCTGATTTCAAAGAGCTCAGTGCCACCAGACTGCTGCTCTGTCAGCTGGGCTCCCTGAGGCTCCTGGTAAGTGATGCTGGGCCTGCCAGGCTCAGCACGACCACCTCCACTGAAGCCCCCAGTGATGGGTCAGTTCCCCAGCATGTGTCCACCGCAGAGCCTACAGCTGCACAGGCTGCAGTGGTGGCTGTGTGGGCCATCGTGCCTGGCTGCTGGAGTACAGCTGCAGGTGAGCCAGCTGCAGACGGAGACTGAGCTACAGGAGCTGGCTGTACTCGGAGGAGCCAGGCTGACTGGGGTGGGCACCAGGGAAGAGTGGCTACAGCGTCTGCTCAGCATCCTAGTGTGCTTCTGCTCAACAAGTAGAAATGTGAAACTGCCGTATTTTTATTTTTTAAACCCATCATAGTATTCTGGATGTTATGATTCTAGTTTGCATTTCCCTAATGAGCAGTGATACAGAGCATCTTTCCATGTACTTGGTCATCATTGCATATCTTCTCTGAAGAAATGTCTATGCAAGGCCTTGGGACATTTCTTAATCTTATGGTGTTGTGTGTGTGTGTGTGTGTGTGTGTGTGTGTGTATGCTGTACCACAGCATGTATGTGGTGATCAGAAGGCACCCCCTTGGGTGTTAGTCCTCACCTCCTTACTAAGACTATGTCTTGTTCTTCATCACTGTGCCCACCAGGCTAGCGGCCCTCAAGCTTTGGGGGTCTCCTGGCTATTCCCATTCGAGATGCAAGAGCCTGGGCTACAGCAAGCACTATCACATCCTAGTTCCATGGGTTTCAAGGCTCTGAACCCGGGTCCCATATTTTATCAAAGTGAGCCACTACTTTCCAGCCTTGACCATTTTTGAAATGCATTATCTCTTTGCTGTGGGTTGTATGAAATTATTCCTCCTATCCTATTTTACGGGGAAGAAATTGAAGCTGACAGAGTAAAGGCTTGAGGTCTCAAAGTCACTGGAAGTTAATCATAACTGGAAATGCCCTAAATCTCTCACAACTAATGTTAAAAAAAACCTTTTAGCTGCGGGCGTGGGCCGCCTTTAATCCAGCACTTGGAGGCAGAGGCAGGCGGATCTTTGTAAATTCCAAGGCCAGCCTGGTCTACAGAGTGAGTTCCATGGATGGGGGCTACAGGGGAGACCCTTGTCTCGAAAAGACCCCCAAAAAAACAAAAAAAATTAAAAGTAAGAAAAAATACTTTCAGCCAGGCGTGGTGTGCCTGCCTTTAATCTTAGCATCTCGGGAGGCAGAGGCAGGCGGATCTTTGTGAGTTCAAGGCCAGCCTGGTCTACAGAGTGAGTTCCCGGACAGCTGGGGCTCAGGGAGACCCTGTCTCAAAAAAAGACCAAAAAAAAAAAAAACCCAACAAGAACAACAAAAAAACCTTTTTAAATCACTGAGTGGAAAAAAATCATTAGAGGTTCATTTGCCATCATAAAATACTGTGATGAAGTAACATCTTCACTGTAGCCCCAGCTGCCTGGAACTCACTATGTAGGCAGGCTGGCCTTTTGATCTGGCCTACTTTTTGCCTCCTGATGTGCTGGGACTAAAGGCGTGCATAGTGCATACCATGCCTGGCTTATGAGTTAAAAATCTTAACATTTTGCTCCCCAATAACCAAAAGCAATAATATATATATATATATATATATATATATTAGAGAGAGAGAGGAGAGAGAGGGAGGAGAGAGAGAGAGAATAGGTAACATCATTTAATTGAATAATATAGACGAGCATTAAACTAATGAAGTTGTTGGGGTTTGTTTAGTCTCTTCCCCACGTGCTAGGGACCAAATCCAAGTCAGGCATGCTGGGTAAGGGTTCCACCACTAGCTAAATTCTTTTTTTTCTTTTCTTTTTTTTTTTTTTTTTTTGGTCTTTTTGAGACAGGGTCTCCCTGTAGCCCCAGCTGCCTGGACTCGCCTTGTAGACCAGGCTGGCCTTGAACTCACAAAGATCCGCCTGTCCTGCCTCCCAGTGCTCGGATTAAAGGCATGGCCCCCATGCCTTCCGGCACTAAGCAAATTTCTAACCTAAATTAACCATTTTTTTTTCCTAGTGCTAAGAATTGAACCCAGGGTTCTGAGGAGCCCAGCCTGCCCTACATAGTGAGTTCCAGGCCAGCTGGGGCTACAGTGAAGATGTTACTTCATCACAGTATTTTATGATGGCAAATGAACCTCTAATGATTTTTTTCCACTCAGTGATTTAAAAAGGTTTTTTTTGTTGTTCTTGTTGGGTTTTTTTTTTTTTGGTCTTTTTTTGAGACAGGGTCTCCCTGTAGCCCCAGCTGTCCCGGAACTCACTCTGTAGACCAGGCTGGCCTTGAACTCACAAAGATCCGCCTGCCTCTGCCTCCCGAGTGCTAAGATTAAAGGCATGCACCACCACGCCTGGCTGAAAAGTATTTTTTCTTACTCATAAGTTTAAGGCATAAAAGGTTTTTTTTGGGGGGTCTTTTCGAGACAGGGTCTCCCTGTAGCCCCAGCTGTCCTGGAACTCACTCTGTAGACCAGGCTGGCCTTGAATTTACAAAGATCCGCCTGCCTCTGCCTCCCAAGTGCTAGGATTAAAGGCGTGCGCCACCACGCCCGGCATAAAAGGTTTTTTTTTAACATTAGTTGTGAGGAGATATTAGGGCATTTCCAGTTATGATTAACTTCCAGTGACTTTGAGACCTCAAGCCTTTACTCTGTCAGCTTCAATTTCTTCACCCGTAAAATAGGATAGGAGGAATATATTTCATACAACTCCACAGCAAAGAGATAATGCATTTCAAAAATGGTCAAGGCTGGAAAGTAGGGCTCACTTTGATAAAATATGAGGACCCGGGTTCAGAGCCTTGAAACCCATGGAAACTAGGATGTGATAGTGCTTGCTGTAAGCCCAGAGCTCTTGCATCGAGATGGGAAGTAAAGACAGGAAAGACCCCCAAAGCTTGAGGGCCAGCTAGCCTGGTGGGCACAGTGATGAAGAACAAGAGACACTGTCTTAAGGAAGGTAGGTGAGGACTAACACCCAAGGGGGTGCCTTCTGATCACCACATACATGCTGTGGTACACATACACACACACACACACACACACACACACACACACACCATAAGATTTAGAAAATGTCCCAAGGCCTTGCATAGACATTTCTTCAGAGAAGATATGCAATGATGACCAAGTACATGGAAAGATGCTCTGTATCACTGCTCATTAGGGAAATGCAAACTAGAATCATAACATCAGAATACTATGATGGGTTTAAAAAATAAAAATACGGCAGTTTCACATTTCTACTTGTTGAGCAGAAGCACACTAGGATGCTGAGCAGACGCTGTAGCCACTCTTCCCTGGTGCCCACCCCAGTCAGCCTGGCTCCTCCGAGTACAGCCAGCTCCTGTAGCTCAGTCTCCGTCTGCAGCTGGCTCACCTGCAGCTGTACTCCAGCAGCCAGGCACGATGGCCCACACAGCCACCACTGCAGCCTGTGCAGCTGTAGGCTCTGCGGTGGACACATGCTGGGGAACTGACCCATCACTGGGGGCTTCAGTGGAGGTGGTCGTGCTGAGCCTGGCAGGCCCAGCATCACTTACCAGGAGCCTCAGGGAGCCCAGCTGACAGAGCAGCAGTCTGGTGGCACTGAGCTCTTTGAAATCAGAAAGTTTCGGCAGTGTGCTCAGAAGCAGAGTGCCATCAGTCTCTGTGAGGGCTTCCACGAGGTGCTCAGGAAGTGTAGACTTGCAAAAGGAGGGCTTCCGTAATGAAGAAGTGCAAATTGCAGAACTAGAAAATAGGCTCTAATGTCCAACTTACTTTAGTATAAAAACTGTAATTTCCAGGGCTGGAGAGATGGCTCAGTGGTTAAGAGTGCCGACTGCTCTTGCAGAGGATCCGGGTTCAATTCCCAGCACCCACATGGCGGCTAAGAACTGTCTTTAACTCTAGTTCCAGGGGAATCCGACACCCTCTTCTGACCTCTGAGGCATTGCATGACACGGGTACACCAACCTACATGCAGACAGTACATTCATACACATAAAAAATAACTAAAAAATTAAAAAAACTGTAATTGCCAAGAATAGTCACACATGCCTTTAATCCCAGCAGTAGGGAGGCAGAGGCAGGCAGATCTCTGTGACTTCAAGGCCAGCCTGGTCCACATAGTGATTTCCAGGCCAGCTGGGACTAAAGGAAGAGACTGTCTTAAAAATACCCCCCCCCAAAAAACAACAACAACAAAAACCAAACAAACCTGTAACTGGTAGTGGTAGTGTGAACCCCAAGTAAACCTGGTTATTAACAGCTCCACTGCCCTGGAATGGCCATGGAAGAGTGTGCTAATTGTATAGAAGTTGACTAAGATGTGTGAAGTTTGGGGCTGAGCAAGTGTTTAGTCTTTTTAAAAATGTTTTATTTATTATTTTTATTTTACGTGTATGCATGTATTGCCTGTATGTGTGTAACTGTGTCATGCAATACCCATGGAGTCAAAAGAAGGCTTCTGATTCCCCTGGAACTGGCATTACCTATGGTTGGTTGTTAGTCACCATGTGGATGCTGGGAATCAGAGTCCTCTACAAAACCAGGCATAGTGGTGCTCGCCTTTAATCCCAGCACTTGGGAGGCAGAACCAGGCAGATCTCTGTGAGTTCAAGGCCAGCCTAGTGTACATAGTGATGAGATGACAGGGAGACCCTGTCTCAAAAAAGACCATTAAGCCTGGTAAGGTGGCACAGGCCTTTAATCTCAGCATTTGGGAGGCAGAGGCAGGTGTATCTCTGTGAGTTCAAAGCCAGCCTGGTCTCCTTAGGGAGTTCCAGGCCAGCTGGTACTACAGGGACACCCTGTTTCAAAATGACCCCCCCCCAAAAGACCATTAAATAAATAAATAAATAAATAGCCGGGCGTGGTGGCACAAGCCTTTAATCCTAGCACTTGGGAGGCAGAGGCAGGTGGATCTTTGTGAGTTCAAGGCCAGCCTGGTCTACAGAGTGAGTTCCAGGACAGCTGGGGCTAGAGGGACACCCTGTCTCGAAAAGACCAAAAAAATAAAAAAAAAAATAAATAAATAAAGTGATTTTATCCCAAAATATTTAATAAATTAAAATAAGCAAAGATAAAGAAAAAATTGTTGGCAAACATGAGGAAAAAAATGTACTGTCAAACAAATACTTGTACACAATGCTTATCACATCATTCACAATAGTCAACAGGTAGAAACAACCTAAGAGTCCATCAATAGACAAATGGATAAACAAATAGTGGTAAACAGGGACAGTCAGGATGATGATGATGATGATGATGGTGATGGTGATGGTGATGGTGATGCACTCCTGTAATCCCTGCAGGAGGATCAGAGTTCCAGGTCAGCCTGAGCTACATGAGATCTGCTCTTAAACAAATGGAAAAAGAAAGAATGAGAGCCAGAGGATAAGTGAATAAAGAGCAGTATATCCATAAAACAAAACATCGTTCAGCCATAAAATAAAGTATGGCCGGCTGTGGTGGTGGCGCCCACCTTTAATCCTAGCACTCGGGAGGCAGAGGCAGGCGGATCTCTGAGTTCAAGGCCAGAACAGCTGGAGATAGAGGGAGACCCTGTCTCAAAAAGATTTAAAAAAAAGGAAAATTTTACATTTACTTTATATTTGCGTGAGATGAAAATTTGTATATGTATGTACATATATATACACATATATATATATGTATGTACATATACATATATATACATATATACATATATATATGTATATACATATATATATATACATACATATATATACAAACGCATATACATATATACATATATCTCCACAATTTGGGGGTGTGTGGCTTGGGGCTTAGGAACTGGTGATCTCTAAGCAGCATAGATATAAATCCCAGAAGAGTATTTTGCATAGCTTGGACTGATTGTTATTAATAAATTGTTACGCTATACAGGTTTGAATAAATTATTTAGCCACACCGTGGCTAATTTTGAGTGGCTATGAAAGCTGAACTCGGGCACTAGGACCTTGGAGAGCTTTTGGGATGACATCATCTCTAGAAAACTAAAGCCCACTGGTTTCCAGGGGCCGTACCAGAGACGCGTGCATTTCATACAAATGCCCAGTTCCCAAGGAACGATGAGTTTTGTGGCAAACCTTCCCTTTCCGTGGGTCCCAAAAACTGAGCAAGGAGAAACTGGGGCACAGTCCCCCGCAGACAGAAAGAAACTGCCCCACCCACCTCCGCTGAGCCACACTCAGCATGGCCGCCTGGTCCCAGCCCTGCAGAAGAGCACCTCCCTTCCCTGGAGGGGCGGGCCCTTGAAAGCAAACTGAGCACTGGAAGACCAATGGGCGGAGGGGGCGGAGCCAGCCTTGCGGAGGGCCGGAGGGCTAAGGGGTCGCCTTGCCCAGCCCAGCCTTGAAGGGTGGCAGCTGCCACGTTATCATCAGCCTTTGCAGCTGGATTTTGCCCGGTGCCATGCCACCGTCTGCGCTTCCGGGTTGAACTCTGGTTGAGCTGATCAGTCTCCACGGTGGACCGGTGTTGTTCCTCCCCCTCCAATCCAGACTAGTCAGTCCCATTGGCTCCTCCCTCTCTTTTGAGATGACTCATCTCCCAGTAGCAAAGCCCAGAAGCACAGGCGACGGCAGGTGTGGCTTAATACGTTTGAACTTTACGTATGTATTTCTTCCCTATGAACAGACGTGCATATTTTAGAAAACTGGGAAATCATGAAAATCAAAATATTTATCCTTCAACCAGAAACAATGGAAATAACCTTTGCCATCGTTTAATTCTTTCCCTGTTTATTTTATTGTTGTTTTTGTTTTTTGGTCTTTTTGAGACAGGGTCTCCTTGTAGCTCCGGGTGTCTTGGAACTCGCTATGTAGACCAGGCTGGCCTTGAACTCACAAAGATCCGCCTGCCTCTGCCTCCCAAGTGCTAGGATTAAAGGCGTGCACCACCACGCCCGGCTCCCTGTTTAACACAATGGGATAAATTGATAAATTATGCAATATTGGTTGGATACTATTTGTCGTTTTAGTTGAATGCAGAGATAAAAGTATTCCATGGATGAAAGTGTCACAATTTTTATGTTTCCTAATTAAGCAATGAATCAGTGGAGGCCGGCAGGTAGGAAAGGGTCAGGTAGGACTTGGCTCTACACAATTTCGCCAGCCCTTTGTAAAGCTGTTCTACAAGACTTACAAGATTTTAGAGCCTTTGGGACTTTATAATTTAAACAGTCCTAGAAAAGGTTTTGAGAAACTGAATTTTAACATCTTTGGATGGTAATGACCTTTGAAAGGAGGAAAATTTGAGTGGCTAACAAGCAAAGCCTTTTCAAAAACTCAGTCTTTTACAGAGTGTCACCCCTTTGAGCTGTACTCAGTGTCTCTCTCTAGTCATAGGAGGGTCAGAGACAAGAAGATTTCAACCCCCAGTCTTGCCAGCTGGATTTTCTTTTTTTTTTTTATTTTATTTTATTTTTTTTTTAATTTTATTTATTTCTGTATGTGTATGAATGTACTGTCTGCATGCAAGTTTGTGCACCCGTGTCGTGCAATGCCGAGGAGGTCAGAAGAGGGTCTCGGACTCCCCTGGAACTGGAGTTCTCCTGGAATTGGAGTTTCAGATGGTTCTCAGCCACCATGTGGGTGCTGGGGATCGAACCCGGGTCCTCTGTAAGAGCTGTAAGAGCGGTCGGCGCTCTTAACCACTAGGCCATCTCTCCAGCCCGCCAGCTGGATTTTCTAGATACCTCTGTGTGGTTTAACTTATGATACAATTTATAATTAGGCAAATAAGATCAGGAGGGAGCATTTTCTTTTTTTTTTTTTTTTTTTCCTTTTTTCCTTGGTCGGGGGGATGGAATCTAGGGTCTTGTGCATTCATTTTATGCTAGTGCTCAACACGTCCTCTATTCCTGAGCTCCATCTCCAACCATCATCTTTTTGCTTTATGCGACAACGTCTTGCTAAGTTTCTCCGGCTAGCCTCAAACTCCAGGACTCAAGGGGTGCCTCTGCCTCAGCCTCCCCAGCTGCAGGAGTGTTTCTAATTTCTCTCCAATTGCTGTGATAAAACACTCTGACCAATACCATCTTGGGGAGGAAAAGGTTCATTCATCTTACATCTCCTGGGTCACAGAGCCCAAGGTAGGAACTCAGGGCAGAAACCTGGAAGCAAGAGCTGAAGCACAGGCCATGGGGGAACACTGCTTACTGCCTGCTCCCCTGGCTCATGCTCAGCGCTCATGCTCAGCCAGCTTGTGTGTGTGTGTGTGTGTGTGTGTGTGTGTGTGTGTGTGTGTGTTTGAGTCAGGGTCTCCTTTTAGTCCCAGCTGGCCTGGAGCTTGCTATGTAGACCAGGCTGGCCTTGAACTCATAGATCCTCCTGCCTCTGCATCCCCAATGCTGGGATTAAAGGCGTACACCACCATACCCGGCTCAACCTGCTTTCTTTTTTTTTTTTTATTTTTTTTTATTTCTGTATGTGTATGAATGTACTGTCTGCATGCGGGTCTGTGCACCCGTGTCGTGCAATGCCGCGGAGGTCAGAAGAGGGTCTCGGATTCCCCTGGAACTGGAGTTCTCCTGGAATTGGAGTTTCCGATGGTTCTCTGCCGCCATGTGGGTGCTGGGGATCGAACCCGGGTCCTCTGTAAGAGCGGTCGGCGCTCTTAACCGCTAGGCCATCTCTCCAGCCCCTCAACCTGCTTTCTTAAACAATACAGAATGATCTGCCCAGGGGTGGCACTACCCACAGTAAACTGGGCCCTCCCCCATCACTCAGCAACAAGAAAATACCCCACAGACGTGGCCACAGGCCAATCCAATGGAGGAAATTCCCCAGTTGAGGCTCCCTCAACCCAGGTATGTCAAGTTGACACTAAAGCTTTTCTAGCACGCTGGGCTACAGATGTGCACCATGGTCTGCAGCTAAAAGGGAGTTTCCCAGGGTTATTTATTTATTTGGCTGGAGAGAAATAACTTTTAGTACTTTTTGGTTTCTTCTTTGTGGTCCAGAGATAAAGAAACTGACTGCTTAGGGGATTTGTGATAATAATAGTAGAAGATGGGATGTCAAAATTCAAATGCAGGCTGTGGATGTAGCTTAGTTGATAAGAGTGTTTGCCTAGACTGCCCAAAGACCTGGGATCAAGGCCCAGTACTGCATAAAATTGGGTACATGTTTATAATCTTAGACACTTGGGAGGTAGAAGGATCAGAAATTCAAGGTCATTCTCAATTGCATAGCAAGTTGGGGGCCAGCCTGAGCTACTTGAGACTGTCTCTACAACAAAAAAGGACAAGTGCTATGGCTGGACAGATGGCTCAGCAGTTAACAGCACTGGCTGCTCATACAGGGGACCCAGGTTAGGTTCCCAGCTCCCACATGGCAGCTAACAACCATCTATATCTCCAGTTCCAGGGACTACACTGCTCTATTCTGGCCTCTGAGGACACTGCATGCATGTGGTGCACTTACATACATTCAGGCAAAGCACTCATATACCTTAACAAATATACTTTTAAAAAAGTTAAGTATGGGGCTGGAAAGATGGCCTAGCGGTTAAGAGTGCCGACTGCTCTTGCAGAGGACCCGGGTTCAATCCCCAGCACCCACATGGCAGCTGAGAACCGTCTTTAATTCCAGTTCAAGGGGAACCCGAGACCCTCTTCTGACTGCGGCATTGCAGGACACAGGTGCACAAACCTACATGCAGACAGTACATTCATACACATAAAAAAAAAAAAGTATCATGCCAGGCATGGTGGCTCATGCCTTTAACCCCAGCACTCAGGAGGCAGAGGCAGGTAGATGGATCTCCTGAGATCAAATCCAACCTCGTAAATATAGTGAGTTTCAGGCTGTCTGGGACTATATGGAGACCCTGTCTCAAAAAGCCAAAAAAAGAAAAACAAAGTTACTACATGAACTTTTCTGTGTTGTGTTGAACCTAAATCCTTGTGCCTGCTGAAAGCAAATGATCTGCCACCGGATCATCCCCAGCCCATAGGTTATTAGGGGGTCTGACAGGGTCTCCCTAGTCCCAGCCCACCTGGAAGTCACTATGTGCACCCCAAGCTGGCCTTGAGCACACAGAGATCTACTTGCCTCTGCCTCCCAATGGCTGGAATTAAAGGCGCCAGCCACCACACCAAGTGTTTGTTGTTTATTGAGACAGGATCTCACTATGTAGCCCTGGGTTTGTAGACAAGGTTGGCCTCAAACATTTAAGATAGACCTTCTTCTGCCTCCCTGGTGCTGGGATTAAAGGTATGTGCCATCATGCGTGGCCCTAGCCCATAATTTTTTGAGATGGTGTGTCACTATGTAGCCAAGAATGGCTTTGAATTTACAGTCTTTTTTGCCTCAGATCCCGGATGCTGGGATTTTAGGTGTGTACTACCACACCCAGCTGTGAAATACATTTATAGGGGACTATATAGCCAAGCATATAGGTGAGTCCTTCCTGCGGCCACTCACTAGCACTTATGCCCAAAGCCATTATATCAACTTGAATGACTTCTCTTTTACTCTACAGACTTTACTCATTTAGGTTGTAAGAAACAGGTTACTATAAATGATTTAGGGTGGGGGTTTGTAGACAATTTCATAGTAAGGATATGCAGTTTGAAGAGTCCTGAGATGCTCAACAGCCCAGTTTTAGAAAGAGTTGGGATTCACAATGTTAAAGTAGTTCTGTTAATATTTAAAATTTTAAAGTATATACCACCATGCCTGGCCTTCAATGAGATTTTGATAAGTGAGAAAATTCCCATGCTGTAAATATACTGGGAAGAAAACTTCCTCTAAAGTTGTATTCAGACTGTATTGAAACTATCCTGCCAGCCCCTTATGATTTTTTTTATTTATGTACTTATTTTTTTAAATTTTAATTTTATTTTATTTCTGTATGTGTATGAATGTACTGTCTGCATGCAGGTTTGTGCACCTGTGTCGTGCAATGCTGCAGAGGTCAGAAGAGGGTGTCAGATTCCCCTGGAACTGGAGNCTTCCATTACTCCATTCTTTACTGGTCCTGATTAATCAAAGCCTCTCTGATCCTTTAGTCTGGTATGTAACAATCTGTTTCTACTTTCTCTTCCATTACTCCATTCTTTACTGGTCCTGATTAATCAAAGCCTCTCTGATCCTTTAGTCTGGTATGTAACAATCTGACTCTGTCCTGCCTCTCCAATGTCTTTTCTCACCACGTCTACATTTAGCTAAACTTGAAGTCTCTTAAAAGTCTACCACCCTCGGGCTGGAGAGATAGCCTAGCGGTTATGAGCACGGCCGCTCTTACAGAGGACCCGGGTTCGGTCCCCAGCAACCACATGGCGGCTGAGAACCGTCTGAAGCTCCAATTCCAGGAGAACTCCAGTTCCAGGGGAATCCGACACCCTCTTCTGACCTCCGCGGCATTGCATGACACGGGTGCACAGACCTGCATGCACACAGTACATTGATACACATATAGAAATAAATAAAATTAATAAAAAAAAGAGTGCTTGCCTAGCATACACAAAGCACTAGGTTACATCCCCAGTACAACACCCCCCAAAAAATTAAAAAAAAAAATAATACACCTGTGTCCTCTAGTCCTACACTGTCAGCTAGGAGATATATGATAGAGGCTTGGAGTGTTCTGCTATGGGGTGATAGTGATTTTTACATTTCTGTTTCTCAGCATATATATATGCTGAGTCTTGAGGAGCTGTAATATAAAAGATTTCTTTTTTTTAAGATTTCTTTTCTTTGGTCTGGAACTCACTATGTAGGCTGGCTTTGAACCTACAGAGATCCATCTACCTCTGCCTCCTGAGTACTAGAGTTAAAGGTATATGCTACCATGCTTGGCAATGAATATTTTCTTCTGTTCAAATGGAGGAAGGTTGTTAAGGATAGCCTCTCAGATGTCCATGTGTCCCTATGCTGGAGGAGAATCCTCAAATTGGAAGTTGACCTTACCAAGCAGAACACAGGTTCTGGTCATCTTGAGAAAGATGAATGTGTGAGTTGCATAGCCTGCTTCCTTGTTGGTGGTTCTCATGAATCTCTATGATCCCATCACTCACTCGAGCTTCCCTCTTGCAGCCTCTTTCATCATTCCTTAGTATCTCTCCAGGGTGAAGTCATCACCACTCACCCAGATAAACCCTGCACAAACAGAAAGCTGCTGGCAAAGTGGAGGCTGGGAAGTCAGTCTCTTCCTGGCTTTTTCTAGCCAGCCTCTTCCATTTCTGGGCTTTGAAATATACATTCTCCTTTTAAGTATGATTTTTTTTGTATCCAAATATAGAAGCAGAAAAGCACGACTGAAGCTAAACTAGTTTGTAGTTTGAAGCAACTTGCTTTATAAATTTTCATTAAAGTCATAAATTAGAGCTTTTGGTCACCATTGAGAAACTTGTTTTTTATTATAGGTGGCCATAGAATTATTATTTTAAAGGAAGTTTAACTTGAGATCAAACATAGTCTTTCAAAGCCTCCCTTTGTTCTCTGGTCCCCTGAGGCTTTCTCTGATGTGGCTGTGGGGAGGACCAGAGCAGGTTTATTTTAAAAGAGCTTTTAAAAGAAAGCTAGCTTGTAAAAAGAATCTGGAAAGGTCACTTCTCTTCTTTGTGTGTGCGGGGTACAGAATCCAGGGCCTTGTACATGCTAGGCAAGTGTTGTACCACTGAGCTACATCCCCAACCTCCTTCAGATTTTTTGGTGTGTTTTTGTGTATGATTGAAGATCCTGGAAAAAAACCCATACATCTTCTAGGCACTTTCAAATATTAATATACTTATTATTTCATTTAACATTTGTTGAAGTCTCATATTCTGTGGCCAGCCTGTGGTAAGTGCTGAGGATGTTAAGAAAAATAAAGGATTAGTTTTCCTCTAAACTTGATCACACTCCAATGGAGAAGATATACAAATGAACAGTATTCTGTAAGGACTTGAGAAAAAGGCCACATACAGAGAAAGGACCACACCATTTTTGTAAAGTGGCTGAGGGACACTACATAGGAAAGGCAACCTTTGGTGTGTGTCTTGAAAGAGGAGTAGGAATTGGTGATCGAGTGTAGTATGATTGGAAAATTATGGTACTTGCCCGGCATAGTGGCACATGCCTTTAATCCTAGCACTTGGGATGCAGAGGCAAGCAGATCTTTATGAGTTCAAGGCCAGCCTGGTCTACAGAATGAGTTCCAGGACAGCTGGGCTACAGGGAGACCCTGTCTCAAAAAAGACCAAAAAGAAAAATTATGGTACTTAACTCTAGATGAGGAATAGCATTTATGTGGGAAATGAAGCTAGATTATATAATGGGTCCCTGGAAAGTGGTCCATATTGCTGCCTTGGCTTCCCTCTGAAAGTCTTAAGTTTTTACTTATTATTAATTAATTTAAAAGTTTTGTGTATATGTGAGCATACGTGTGCTATAGCATGAACATGAAGGTTAGAGGGCAACTTTTTTTTTTTTTTTTTTTTTNTTGAAAATGTCTATAACCTCCTCTTTGGTTCGGTCAGCCAAAATCAGGTCATATGCAAAACCACAGATCAACATTTGGCAAAGGAAAGTGAATTTCCCAGACTGGCTTGGTTCCACCAGCCCTCAGCCTCACAGCTGGACACAATGAGAGCTTGGAGCAAATGGTTGCTGCTCATGTCTGTAAGATCATTTGGCGTCTGATTTTCATCCACCTGTGGACTCCTACAAGCTTTTAGCATTCAACCTCAGCTCAGTGAATGTGCACGAGGATATTTCCCTGCATTGCATTGCACGGAGGCTTCTCTATTTGGAGTGCTCGGTGTTAGTCCACTTTATATCTACCTAGAGGAAGAGGTGACTTTTAAACCTCCCACAGTCATCACCTCGTCTGTGAAGCTTTGAGGTACCCACATTTCTAACTATGGGCCACTTCCTTGTGTACTGTAGTTCTGATGGTAATCTACCAAGCTTTATTATCTCTATTGGGCACCATGATCACTGCCTGTCCCTCAGCAGCATTTCCATACCTGTCGTCTCCTTGGCGAAATTACAGTATTCTTCGGGAAGACCCCTGAAGTTTAAGTCACATGGATTTGTGTCAGGAAAGGAAGAAGTTAACAGTGTATCTCTTTTTATTGCCAAATGTTTAACTAGAAATCAGAGAGACATATAAACCACATAGAAGACAGTATTATTTGCTTGTTTCTACACTATACAAGGAGCCAGCTGAGTATGTTATTTTATTCCAGGGGAATCCAAGACCCTCTTCTGACCTCCGCGGCATTGCACGACACGGGTGCACAGACCTGCATGCAGACAGTACATTCATACACATACATAAATAAATAAATAAAATTAATAATAAAAAAATTAAAAAAATAGTCATTTCAGATTATAACTCAGAATACCCTTTATTGCTCACATCTAATTGGTTATCAAAGTCTAGCTATTATACCTCTGTAACTACCTCATATTGATCTTCTTTATCTTGCATAAATCCCATCTTACTCTCCTAGATGGACTCTCTGTTTCTACTTTCTCTTCCATTACTCCATTCTTTACTGGTCCTGATTAATCAAAGCCTCTCTGATCCTTTAGTCTGGTATGTAACAATCTGTTTCTACTTTCTCTTCCATTACTCCATTCTTTACTGGTCCTGATTAATCAAAGCCTCTCTGATCCTTTAGTCTGGTATGTAACAATCTGACTCTGTCCTGCCTCTCCAATGTCTTTTCTCACCACGTCTACATTTAGCTAAACTTGAAGTCTCTTAAAAGTCTACCACCCTCGGGCTGGAGAGATAGCCTAGCGGTTAGGAGCACCGACGCTCTTGCAGAGGACCCGGGTTCGATCCCCAGCACCCACATGGCGGCTAAGAACCGTCTGTAACTCCAATTCCAGGAGAACTCCAGTTCCAGGGGAATCCAAGACCCTCTTCTGACCTCCGCGGCATTGCACGACACGGGTGCACAGACCTGCATGCAGACAGTACATTCATACACATACAAAAATAAA
>VZQC01007400.1:659826-775990 GCA_009823505.1 Rhizomys pruinosus | reverse complement strand
CACGGATTTTTTTTTTTTTTTTTTTTAAATATTTTTAAATTTTTTTGAATAACTTTTATTTATTTTATTTGATCTCCATTCCACATTTTTTTATTAAGTAATCCTGACAGAATAGATATTGAAATTAAAATATCATTGATTATAAAATTTGTGTTCCACATGACCTATGTGAAGATAGAATTTGATACTCAATATAATCATGTTAGAAGAGTTAGCCAGAGGAAACACAAGAAACAAAAGCAATTTTTGAGATCATACTCACTCAGGAAAAGCACATATTTTAAAGCAACTGATCACTGGTCACTCCTAATATGGCTTTATGGGCTGGTATGAAACAATTAGCAACTGCAATCAGTGCATCGTGGTGTCAATGCCTATAAGTCCCTAACATCCACAACGGAGGCAGAAGCAGAGGCAGGTGATCTCCATGAGATCTGCGCGGCCACGCCCTGGCTACTACTCCACTAGTGGAGCTTAAAGTCCAGCTCAAGGCTACAACCATATCAAAAAAAAGATTTTTTAATATAAATAAGGAACTCTTTCAGTGTAAGAACAAGTAATGTTGTATCAGGTTGTTAATGTGAGTACAGGGAAGCGGTGTAAGCAGACTGATCATAGTAATAGCAAGGACTTTAGAGAAAACATGTCTCTAATTGTAGGGTCCAGTCTAAGAACAGCCCATTACACTGGTAGCTGTGTATATTAACTTTTTTTTTTCGGCTGAGACAAGATTTCACTATTGTAGCTCTGGCTGACCTGAAACTAGCTATGTAGATTCTCGCTCGGCTGTCCCACACCACTCACCTGCTTGTGCCTCCTGAGTGCTGGGATTAAACAGTGTGTGTCTACAATATTTTTTTTTGCACATAAATTATTTTTATTTTTTCAATACAAACATCTAAGAACCCGTGTCCTGCCCCATCTCCCCCAGCCCCGCAGAGCTCATCGTTGTCAATTCTGCCAAACAATGCTTCTCATCTCTTATCTCAGACTTTCTCATCCTATCTTCCTCCATGAGGGAACTGTTGACAGTTTTTGAAGCAGAAGTTCACTGTCTCAGTCCACGCTCTTTTGATGCAGTCCTTTCTGTTGTGTTTGTTTTTGTTTCTCCAATATGCATTACGCCCCAAATGCCCCTTCTTGTGACACTTAAAGCTGTCTATGGGCGTCCCCTACACAAGAAATACTTACCTAATTAGCGTAGGTAATTGGCATTAGCATCCCCAGATGAAGGATACCATTCCTCCTCGTTTGTTTTTCTTGGGACTGCTGTGTTACTTCAACTCAGCATGATGTCCTCTAGCTCCCACCATTTTCCTGCATATATGTCTCGTGATGTCCCCATCTTTACTGCTTAGCATTTAGAAATACCATTATGTAATGATTATTTGGGCTCCATCACTTTATCACACTAATCCATTCATCAGTTGACGGGAATTTGAGTTGGTTCTAGCTCCTCGCTATTGTGAAGAGAGCTGGGCAAGATAACACTAAGTAACATTTGGCCCTATGTGCCATGCATGTATCATCTGTTGATGGGGATTGAGTCACTTTGGATGGGTAACATAGCCAGCAGGGAAAGAAGAGTTGGGGAATGTGCTGGGATTCGGGTGGCAAGTTATCTAATTTCTCAAATCTTCCAAGGAGTATCTCCAGATTGAGCTTAATCCACATAGTGGCTGTACGAAGTTTACATTCCCACCAAGCAGTGGATGAGGTTGTTCCCAATTTCCCCCACGCACAAACCTTCCACCAGTCATCTGGGTCTCATTTTGTTTTCTCCTGATCCTGCCAGTTCTTCATTGGAGTAAAGCAGTATTGATATCAGTCGGAGTTTGTCTTTCCATTGCTGAGACAAAACACACTAACCACTACCAACTTGGAGAGGAACTATGGGTTTGATAGTCAGTCTTCACATCATGCCTAGTAGTCAGCAAGTTTCATTCACCTAGCACCAGAGAGAAGGCACACAGGCATTGATACTATCAGGGCAGGAACCATGAGGCAGGAGCTGAAGCACAGGCCATGAGGAATGCTGTCCATACTGGCTTTGCTCGCCTCACTAATCTGGCTCATGCCCAGACTGCCTTCTTATACCATATCACAACCACGCCTTGCCCAGGATGGTCAACACTATAGTGACTGCCACCCACACATGGCTCACCATCAAGTTAACAGAAAAGCTCACACGAGATATGCTGGCAGCCACACGCCAATCAAGAATGGAGAATGACTAACCCCAGTTGAGAGCTCCCTCACTCACCAGGTGTGTCATAGTTGACATCCTAAAAAGGCTAATCCAGTCATACAATGAACCCCTTGTCAACTTGACACACAAAAAACATCAACTGATTAAAAACCATCTACACTTTCCAGTTCTTATCCCCAAAGTTAATTATGTTTAACCAGTTAATCAACAACCTTAATGACAGTATACTCTTTTTTTTATATTATTTTTTTTTTTATTTATTTCTGTATGTGTATGAATGTACTGTCTGCATGTAGTCTGTGCACCCGTTGTGTTGCAAGCCAGCGGAGGTCAGAAGAGGGTCTCGGAGTCCCCCTGAGAACTGTGGAGTTGTCTACTGAGAAATTGGAGCCTCAGGATCGATCTTCTGTGCGCCGGCAACATGTTGGGTGCTGGGGATTCGAACCCGACGGGTCCCTCTGGTAGTGAGGCGGTCTGGCCAGCTCTTAACCGCTTAGCCATCTCTCCAAGTCCCCTATGACAGTACAGCAATCTTAAAGCCCACAAGTCCTTAAAAAATGTTGTCCAAACGCTTAAAAGTTTCAGTTATTAAAAGTATCCTTCAACTGTGGTGCTGAAAATCAAAACAGTACTAGGTTCTAATCATTCAAAAGGGTAGAATCAAGGCACATCTCAAACTAAAACCTAAGTCCAGCAAAGTAGCTCAAGGTGGACACCTGGGATTCAACTACATACATCTTTTACATGGGCTTCAACACAAGGGTTTCGGCAGGAGCCCCTCGTCGTGAATCGGCCGCCTACATGGCATGGAGCACAACACGGTCTATCTCACAAGACCCGTGCACGACTACCATTTCCACACCTGCCTTGCTCTTGGTGGTGGGTCCTGTCCAAAGGGTCCCATGATCTCCCAAATGCTGGGATCGCCACTAGAAACTAGGCAGCACCTTCACCACAATGGTTCTTTGTTACTGACTCTCTACTGGTGCGAGAAGCTCAGCTTCTCTCCATGACCCCTTGCAAATCACTGGGGTCTTTCGACTGGACACCAAGGATGCATCTTCGCCGATGCCATTCTATGCTCTTCACTCATCAGTGCCAAGTCGGCTGATCTCTGTGACCCTCATTACCTCTTCAAACGATATAGTGAGACTCTACACAATACGCGGTGGAACAATGAGTCCTTAACGACAGTTTGCTTCGGCTGAATGGAGGCTTCAGGCCCTTTCTGGGTCACCTGCTTCTGTGTGCTGACCGCTGAAGAAATCTTCCCAGAATTTCTACACAGTGATTAGCTGGTCTCTTTACTTACAACTGTTTTTTCAGCCACCAGCTAACACAGCATCAGTTGTCCCCAGTACAAACAAAAAATTTCACTTCAGGTTCTGGTCCTTCAGGTTCTGGTCTCATTGTCTTACAGCTGATTTCAGCCCCAGCTGACCAGAACACATCTCATCAAAAATATACACTGTCAGTGCCTGATGAGCTCTGCTCCTTGCGAGAAACGTGAGAAACTACACAAGGCTCTACGGCCTTCATCCTTCTAACAAACTCCTTCAGCAAACACTGCTCCATAAATCCGCCTAACCAGCAACAATGCTTAGGCATTTTCAAGTGCTAATCTTCCACCAGCTCCAAAGTCCTAAACACTTCCACACAATCCTTCCCAAACACCAAGGTCAAGTCTGGTCACAGTATAATAGCCCCATCTCTTCTGGTATAAATTTCTCTCCTAGTTTGTCTCTCAATTGCTGTGACAAAAAACAACTTGGACAGGAACACTTGTTCAACTGCGTGAGGAGAAAGGGTTTATCAATTGTCTTAACAAATCTCCTATTCACAGTTCACAACTGCACACTTCAGGGAGCAAGGAGGAACTCAGGGCAAGGAACTGGAGGCAGGAGCGAAGCACAGCCATGGAGGAGGCTGCATGCCAATGTGGCGTGCGTTGACTCCTCATGGCTCAACTGCCAGCCCGATGCTTACTTATACATAACTAGTCCACAACCCGACCTTGCCCAGGTGTGGGCACTACTCAATTGGTGGACTGGGGCCCTCACCACTGCTCAACCATCAAGACAATACTCTTCCTCCATGAATGGCCACAGGCCAATCCGAATGGAGGCAACTCCCCAGTTGAGCCTCCTCAACCCAGTGTGTCGAACGATTGTACCCAAAGTTAATCGCAGCACAATATCCTTAAGTGGTTTTGATTGCATTACCTTAATGATTAGTGTAATTTTTTAGCAGTTCTTGAGGTGTTTTTCGACATCCTCTTAAAGGTCTCCTCGCTTGTGAACATTGGTCTCTGTTCAAGTTCTTCTTAGCTCCATCTATTGAGTCTAGGTCAATTTGTTTTCTTTTTTCTTTGGTTTTTTGAAGTAGTGGTTATATATTCTGGAAATCAATCTGCTTTGTCAGATGGTATATGCCAGTGAAGGTTTCCTCCCATTGTGGGATTTCTTCTTCTCACTCCTTGATTGTTTTTTTTGTATGACATAAGCAGAAGCTTTTTGGAGTTTGATGAGTGTCATTGTTTGGTTTTTTTTCTTTTACTTTATTTTTGTTTTTTTTAGCAGTGCTTTCTGTAATGCTAGAATGGTGCTTGTTTAATGTATTCTGCATGCCCAACTCTTTTTCTTCTATCACCTTCTAGAGTTTGGGGTCTTTCACGTTGGGTCTTTATCCATCCTGGAGTTTGACTTTTAGATACAGGGTGAGTTAAGGGTAGGTGTTTATATTTCATTCTTCTACAAGTGGGTGATCCAGTTTTGTGCCAACACGTACTTGCTGAAGATGCTGTACCTTTTCTCACAATTGTAGTCTTCTTGGCCCCCTTGTTAAATATGAAGAAGGACTGAAAATGTGTAATAAGGGGGTGTCTTCATGGTAGCACTATCTGGATCTACCGGGCATTTTGTATGTCCATTGGGTGCAAAAAAGTGGAACTGCAGGTGTCTGTTATTTGTGGCCAGAAACACCGGGAATGCAACTCCGTTTTTAGAGCAGCCAACGGTACCTGTATAACTGAAGGCTGTTTTTTAAATGACTGCGTAACCCTGGTAGTATATAGTTTTGAAGTTCTGTGTAATACAGAGTAGATAACCGTAACCTTACCTGTATAAGCTCTGGTTTCAACTCATAAGGTTGTGATGGTTTTGACTATTTAATAAGACTGGTATTTAGATCTTTTGTCCTATAACAGGTCAAATGTAGATTTAAGAAACCTTTTGTTTTTCGCGAGGAGCCATGTGTGTAAGAAACGGCTTGGGAATAATTTTGAATTGGGATCATCGCACATTAAATCTAGTACAAGACTGTTTCAAAAGAGTGAATAGACTTTGACAACAATTTTTTTACAAAAGGTTGGAATTTATCCCCAAATGCCCACAAATGAGTCTATAGAGGAGGTTTTTTTTTCAAATCTTCCTGAGTGTCTTCAATTTCTTTCTTTAAAGGTTTAAATTTTTCGCGTATGTAGAGATCTTTGGTTGTCTGATTTGGTTAGGTTTGTTCCTCAGCGTATTTTATTGTTTTTGAGGCTATTTGTGGGGGACGAAGGTCCTCTATTTGGATATTCTTTCCTCAATTCCAGTTGTTGTTCTTGGTGTAAAGAAAGCCATTGATTTTTTAAAGGTTAGAAAGTGAGTACTTTTGTACTCTGTGCCCCTTTTCTGGCAATTTGTTGTTGGGAAATTGTTGCGATTGCTAATGGAGGGGTGCCATGGTGGTGTTTTTAGCATCCATTAAGTAAACAATCATGTCACCAGCAAATAGGGATACAGGGCTTTGACTTCCTCTTTTACCAAATTAGTACTTCCCTTTAGTTAACCTTTTCTTGCCTTATTGAAGAGCTTCACTAGGCAAAGTGTTCTACAAGCAACATAAGTTGAGAAGTAGTTGCACACCACGGAACATTCTCTAAAATCGTCGAACCAATCAGTCCAAAATCTGTGGACAACAGACAGAGAAAACCGTCTGATTTACAATACTTAACATAAAACCAAGAATTGAAATATGATTTGCTTTCATGCATCGCCTGTACCATAGTATCCACAGTGCCCATGAAGCTCAACAATCAATCAACGGCAATTACATTCTTTCTCAGGATAATCCCTCCTGCCTAAAGAACACATGGAGACTAAAACAACCACTCTTGATAATGAATGGGGTCAAGGAAGAGATAAAGATGAAATAAAGCATTATCACTGGAACTGAATGACATATCGAAGCAATACAAACACAAACAAAAGCTATGGGATAACCTTAAAAAGCGAGTAGACGTAAGTAGGTAAAGTTTTATAGCCCTGGGTGCACGCCTACATTTAGTAAAAAAACAGATATGGAGCACAAAGTGAATGATCTGAAGCACTACAGCTAAAAGACTTGAGAGGCAACATACAGATGAACCCCCTAAAACTGCAACAGACAGGAAGAAATAATAAAAAATCAGAAGGATCCTCGAGAATCATGAAAGTAGAAACACCAAATGAACACACAATACAAAAAAATTCATGAAGCCAAAAGTTGGTTCTTTGGAAGAATAAAAGGATAGACAGACTCCTCTAGCCCAGTAACAAAAAGAAAGAAGGAACAACCACTCAAATCACTACAATCGTGATGAAAAGGGAAATATCACAAACGACAAGGAAAAGAATCAGAATATTATATGGGTATAATTGACAAACCTATATTTCTATCCAAAAGTTTGAATACCATAGATAGAAATGGATGATAATCGTTGAACTCCTGGGACATCACCTAAAGCTTGCCAAGAAGTAGACCTAAGCAAGCTTTAAACAGATTCATAACCATATACTGAAGAAATCAGAGGATGAATAGTCAAAAAGACTCCCAACAAGAAAGCCCCAGGTCCGGGAGATCGGTTTCTATCGCAGAATTCTATAAAACATTTCAAAAGACCTACAACCATTATTACTGGAATACCTGTTAGAAGTAATATCTACATCAAGAGGTATAATATTCTCCACATATTCTTCTATGAACTGCCAACAATACATCTCCTAATTAACTTCAAAAAACCAGCCATATAAGATCGCCCACTAATATAAGGGAGAATGATCACGACCCATTCTCTCATGAACACAGATGATGCCAAAATCCTAAACAGAATACTGGCAAATCGCATACAAGACCCACATCAAGAAGATCATGCAACATGACCAAATTGGATTCACACAAGAGATGCAAGGATGGTCCAACATAAGAAAATCAATAAAAAAAAAAAAAAAAAAAAAAGAATATGGCAATAAATGGCAAGATTATCAGGCTGGAGAGATGGCTCAGCAGTTAAAGAGCACTGACTGCTTTTGCAGAGGATCCAGATTTGATTTCCAGCACCCACATGGCGACTAGTCTTTAAGCAGGGTGTGGTGGCGCATGCCTTTAATCCTAGCACTCTGGAGGCAGAGCCAGGCGGATCTCTGTGAATTTAAGGCCAGCCTGGTCTATAGAGTGAGTTCCAGGCCAGCTGGGGTTATAGGGAGACCCTGTATCAATACAAAAGAAAGAAAGAAACTAGTATTATCATATAAATTTCACCAGTATAAGTTGATATCACTGATTTTATATTTTATTTATGATTTATCATTATTTTATGTGTATGCATGTGGGTAAGTGCACCCATATCATGCATTACCCATGGAGGTGAGAAGAGGGTGTTAGATTCCCTGGAATTGGAGTTACAGCCACCATATAGGTGCTAGGAGTTAAACCCAGGTCCTCTGTAAGAACAGCCAGTGCTCTTAACTGCTGAGCCATCTCTCGGGCCCCTAAGTTGATATCACTATTTTGACAGGTAGTGTGACAGAATAGAAAACATGGGTTTTGAATTCAGCCAGACCTGGGTTTGTATTCCTGGTACCCAGTGCCAACCTAATAACGTTGGGCAGTTTACATAAACCTATTTCTATTCCACAAAGTAAAGGAAA
Organism: Rhizomys pruinosus; assembly: GCA_009823505.1. Classification (NCBI taxonomy): domain Eukaryota; kingdom Metazoa; phylum Chordata; class Mammalia; order Rodentia; family Spalacidae; genus Rhizomys; species Rhizomys pruinosus. Next base: position 767,830 of record VZQC01007400.1, on the reverse strand, counting down.
TTATGTTTCTATTTAGGTGTATATGTTTAAGTACACACATATGATGAAACATGTGGCAGTCAGAGGACAACTTGCAGGAGTCAGTTCTCTCCTGCCAACTGGGTCCTAGGTATTCAACTCAGGTCACCAGGCTTGGTCTCAGGTGTTTTTCCTGCTGAGCCATCTTGCCAATCCAAGGCAGTTGTCTTAATATGGTCTCTTATCAGAGAGTTGGGGGCAAAAGTTAAATACTGTGTATAAAGTACTTAGCACAAAAGATCCACTCAGGGGCTGGAGAGATAGCCTAGCGGTTGAGAGCACCGACTGCTCTTGCAGAGGACCTGGGTTCGATCCCCAGCACCCACATGGCAGCTGAGAAGCATCTGTAACTCCAATTCCAGGAGAACTCCAGTTCCAGGGGAATCCGAGACCCTCTTCTGACCTCTGTGGCATTGCACAACATGGGTGCACAAACCTACATGCAGAAAGTACATTCATACACATACAAAAATAAATAAAATTTAAAAAAGATCCACTCAATCAATAGTATTTTAAATAATATTAATACGCACGCCTTTAATCCTAGCACTTGGGAGGCAGAGGCAGGCGGATCTTTGTGAGTTCAAGGCCAGCCTGGTCTACAGAGTGAGTTCCAGGACAGCTGGGGCTATAGGGAGACCCTGTCTCGAAAAGACCAAAAAAAAATATTAATAGACAAGTATTTTTTTTTTATTCAGGCAGTTTTTTTTTTTAAGTAAGCCAGGCGTGGTGGTGCACACCTTTTTTAAAAATTTTTATTTATTTCTGTATGTGTATGAATGTATTGTCTGCATGCAAGTTTGTGCACCCGTGACATGGGATGCCTTGGAGGTCAGAAGAGGAGGGTGTTGGATTCCCCTGGAACTGGAGTTCTCCTGGAATTGGAGTTTCAGTCGGTTCTCGGCTGCTGTGTGGGTGCTGGGGATCGAACCCAGGTCCTCCATAAGAGCGGTCGGCGCTCTTAACCGCTAGGCCATCTCTCCAGCCCTATTCAGGCAGTTTTTAATAAAAGTCATATACAAGATGACTCCTCCATCTTCTCGATGGGTTCTTCTTGTATTTGCCCTTTTCCTTTCCTCCTTGTTGAGATTTGGCTTTCCATTCCAGGATCCTTTTTTGGTCTTTGCCCAGCTTTAGCCTGCTGATAACCACCTTGCTGGGGGGAATGCCCACATGGACATTAGCCTTTCCCACTGCACCCATTTGATGTAGATGACATATTTCTTCCTATAAACCTGGACCACTTTGCCAATCTGCTACAAGGGTAGCTCCCGTGTACAACCTGAACTTTGTCATCCTTCAGAATGGGCAGAGACTGAACACTGTACTTCTGTCTCAGCTCTTTGGAAAACAGGGAGGACATAATCTTCCTCCAAATGTGAGAAGGTGCATTGAAATGCCCTTTGGGGTTCTTGCTTTGGTCAGAAGTCATAAAGGGATTGAACTTCATTTTGTCAGCTGCTGAAGATGGTCGTAAAACCACAAGTATCTTCTTTAATATTCATAAAACAGCTCTTACTTGCTTGTCTAAGACCCTGAACCACTCTCTAGGTTCACAACCCGACTCAGACTCTAGTTATCCATACACTATAATAGATTTTGCCCAGTGACTGTTTCTTTGGTAACAATGCAGTCCTTTCTTGGTTTCTGGCTCCAGAGCTCATAGGACGAGTATTTTTGTAACCCACTGCAACAGCTGTGTCCCCATTCATTCATTTGGTGGCATCACTGCTGTCTTCAATTGGCAGAACCAGAGTTGCTCTTCATGTGCTGATTGGAGGGGAGGTGGTATTTGTGAATTCGGTCTCAAAATAGATCATTTTTGTCCTGATAAATAATGCTAAGCATTTCAGGGGAAAGGAAGCACATTTTTCAGAGCTGGAGTTCACACCACAATTTGAATGTCTTTGAGAAGCTGCCATCTATTTAAGTCTGACTTTTAGATAATTAAAATCCTTAGCTATGGTAGAAGCTCAGAATTCTGAACAATAAAATAAAGAGGAAGCAGTCTCATCTGGATCTTTTTCCTATCCAAGGCCTTTTCTGTTTGAAATGACCCATTTATAAATATTTCTGCTCACTCTGATTTCTATTCTGCTTCTCATGTTAATGCATCTTGGGCCTGGAAGGAACTTTATTTTACATTAAACTAATATAACTTTGAGGTGTATGCCAGTGAGCTCCACTTAGCCAGCCTGATCTCTTTGTTCTGGCCAGTAGTAGGGCAAGTATATTGTACACATGTTTCACATAGTCTTTTCTTTTCTTTTTTTTTTAAATAGTTATTTTATTTATTTTTTTTTACTTATGTGTATGAGTGTACTGTCTGCATGTAGGTTGGTGCACCCCTGTTGTGCAGTGCTGCACAGGTCAGAAGAGGGCATCGGATTCCCCTGGAACTGGAGTTAAAAAGCGGTTCTTAGCCACCATGTGGGTCCTCTGCAAGAGCAGTCAGTGCTCTTAAATACTCAACCATCTCTCCAGCCCCTCACATAGTCTTTTTCTAGAAATTATTTTCTAGAAATTAAATTCTATGTGTAATTTAATTGTGCCTTTCTAGATCATCTTTGCTCTTTGCCCTGGGTTCTTTTTCTTCATATCTTTCCTAATCTTTGTGGCCTCACATTCTCTGAGACTTTTCCTAAGTCTGATTTTTTCCCTTAATTACAAAAATATTTATTTATTATTTGTTTGTTTGTTTTTGTGTGTACAGGCATGTACACACTGTAGTGGACATGTGGAGCTCAGAGGACAGCTTTCAGGAGCTGGTTCTCCTTCCACCAAAGGCTCCAGGAATCAAACTCGGGTTGTCAGGTTTGCCTTGCAAACTCTTTTACCCTTGTCCGCCCTCCTCCTGATTTCCTAACTATCTGTTAGAGAAGATGTAGAATAATAGAGAAGTTATGGACTTTGGAGTCAAAGAAAACCCAAATCTTATGCTAGCTATGGAAGTTCTACATGACTGGATAGATTTAAACTCAGTTTGCTGCACTGTAAAATAGAGTTAATAATAATTATGTTGTATTGTGATTTAGATACAGTGTAGGCATTTAACAAGACACGTATGGATGCTTAATATATGGCCTCAATGATTATAATTGATTAATTTCTTTCTGATTATTTTTTCCACAATGAAAACTTGATTATGTACAGTGTGCCCAAGAGGAACAGGACATGAACCTTATCCCCAAGGATCACTTAGTTTACCATAGAGGTCATTGGGTATTATTAAGCATTTCAATGAATCTCCTGAAGTACTATGTAAGCTTCTTGTATATCACTGAATTTTAAGTATTTGTTTAGGGAGATGGTTCATGATTTCAAGCAAATCCTTAGAAAAGTCTGTAACCCTGTAAAGCTGAGGACTTCTGGCCCTTTCCCCCTGGATATCCTGGCAGGTACCCTTGCTGTTCAAGATGTATACTTGGACTTCATCATGTAATGCCTGTGGTTTCTTTTAGCTCTTTACTATAAGTATTGCATCATCCCAAGAAGAAATCCTATAGGCCCCCCCAGCTCTTGGCAACAGCTAATCTACTTCCTTTCTCTATAGACTTTCATAGAAATAGAATCATACAATATTTGGTCTTTTGTGACTGGCTTGCTTCATTTCTATGTTTGTTCCCCAAATTTGCTTTTATTTTATTTATTTATTTATTTATTTATTTATTTATTTATTTATTTATTTATTGGTCTTTTCAAGACAGGGTCTCCTTGTAGCCCCAGCTGTCTTGGAATTCGCTCTGTAGACCAGGCTGGCCTTGAACTCACAAAGATCCGCCTGCTTCAGCCTCCCAAGTGCTAGGATTAAAGGCGTGCACCACCACACCTGGCCCAAAATTTGCTTTTAGATTCTCTTTAAAATGTAGCACAGTAAGCTGGGCATGATCTTTGTGAGTTCAAGGCCAGCCTGGTCTACAGAGCGAGTTCAGGACAGCTGGGGCTACAGGGAGACCGTGTCTCAAAAAGACCAAAAAAAAAAAAAAAATCCAAAAGAAGAGCCAGGCATGATGGTACATGGCTTTAATCCTAGCACTTGGGAAGCAGAGGTAGATGGATCTGTTTGAGATTGAGGCCAACCTGGTCTACATAGTGAGTTCCAGACCAGCTGGGGTCACAGAGAGAGAGAGACTATGCCTTTAATCCTAGCACTTGGGAGGCAGAGGCAGGCGGATCTTTGTGAGTTCAAGGCCAGCCTGGTCTACAGAGCGAGTTCAGGACAGCTGGGGCTACAGGGAGACCGTGTCTCAAAAAGACCAAAAAAAAAAAAAAAAAATCCAAAAGAAGAGCCAGGCATGATGGTACATGGCTTTAATCCTAGCACTTGGGAAGCAGAGGTAGATGGATCTGTTTGAGATTGAGGCCAACCTGGTCTACATAGTGAGTTCCAGACCAGCTGGGGTCACAGAGAGAGAGAGACTATGCCTTTAATCCTAGCACTTGGGAAGCAGAGGTAGATGGATCTGTTTGAGATTGAGGCCAACCTGGTCTACATAGTGAGTTCCAGACCAGCTGGGGTCACAGAGAGAGAGAGACTATGCCTTTAATCCTAGCACTTGGGAAGCAGAGGTAGATGGATCTGTTTGAGATTGAGGCCAACCTGGTCTACATAGTGAGTTCCAGACCAGCTGGGGTCACAGAGAGAGAGAGACTATGCCTTTAATCCTAGCACTTGGGAGGCAGAGGCAGGCGGATCTTTGTGAGTTCAAGGCCAGCCTGGTCTACAGAGTGAGTTCCAGGACAGCTGGGGCTACAGGGAGACACTGTCTCAAAAAGACAAAAACAAAACAAACAACCAACCAAACAAAACAACCAACCAAACAAAAACAGATCAAATTGGAAGAGGGAAACAAGGCGAAATTGTGAGAGAAATATTTTGTTAATTATTCCTAAAAGCATTTTCTGTAGTGGGAAGAATAAGAACGAGGACCTTTGGTTTGGTTGTATGTGAATGTGAGGTATTTGCTAGATAAGAGCATTTGGTACTTTTTGGTTTGTTTACTGTGAGTTTCTCCTGGAAAGGAGGTACTTGCGATTCTGAAAGGTTAGGATTGTCCTCACATGGCTGTTTTGTTGTAGGTGCTGAGCCTGCGGAACAGTGCCATTTCTAAGCAAGCCTTTTCCCTCTTAAGGTAAGGAGATTAGTAACCAGTATGGCTAACAGTAAATTTGTGCTTGACATAGCATCCGCTTGCTTTGTGTCTGCTGCATGTCTGCTGAGCACTCAAGCTTTATTCCCTAGCATCTTGCTCCTTTCCTATTCTCAGTAAAAGGTCATTCCATTCATCTAGGTATTCAGGCTAAAACCCTTGAAATTTTCCTTGACACTGTTATTTCTCTTGTTCTACACCCAACTTTTCTTTTTAAAAAATATTTTATGTTTATGAGTGTATATTGTCTACATGTTTGTAAGTTTACTCATGTCATGCAATACCTGTGGAAGTCAGAAGAGAGCATCAAATTCCCCTGAACTGGAGTTATGGAGGGCTGTTAGCTGACGCATGATTGCTGGGAGTTGAACCTGGATTCTCTACAAGAATAGTCAGTGCTCTCAACCACTGAGCCACCTCTCCAGCTGCCCTACACCCAACTTTTCAACTGAGCCTGTTGGTTCCACTGTTGAAACGTGTCCAGATTCAAGCTGTTTCTTGCCTCAAGTTTTCAGCCTTACGCTTTCCATTTTACTAACTCTGGGAAATGAGCTCCTTGTCTTCTCCTCATCTTTACATTCTTCCTAACTAATCTCTCTATATACTTTGGTCTTTTTTTCTTCATTCTTAAATTAGAGCTATTTTTTCAAAGCAAGTTCAATTACATCAGTCCTTCGATCAAAATTCTCCAATGATATGCTATGTTAATTACTGTCATTATTGTTACTGTTAGGACCAGGTCAGAAAGAGTTAATCAAAAGGAAATGGTCAACCATACAGGAGCAACTCTCTAGTTGAAGCAAGCCTGGTTTGCATCACTACCTTAACTGCAAGAATACAGTCCGACCCTGAGTTCCTAGTTCCCAGAGCTACCTGAGGTCAGGATGAACTTTCCCAGCCTTGTAGGAGTGCTTCTCACCCCCTAAGGAGCCCATTACTCTCCAAGGGGCTTCACACTGCTAAACACAAACCATTGTTTCAAACAAAGGGGTACAGAACAGGTGGACTGATCCAATGAATTACTGCCTGGTCTGCAACCACCAAGACCCCACCAATCAGAGAAAGGGTCACCGTAAAGTAACCACAGTGGAAATCTCCTAACTGGGAATAAAAGTGGGAGAGGATCAGACCTCGGGGACCCCTGCCCTCCAGTCCCATGGGAGTGTGCTTGGCCCCAGCATCGATCTGTCTCTGTCACTGTCTCTGCGTTGTGTTCTGTACTTTTTCCTTGATGTAATGTTCTTTTTTCTTTCTTTTTTTTTTTTTTTTTTTTTTTTTTTTTTTTTTTTGGTCTTTTCGAGACAGGGTCTCCCTGTAGCCCCAGTTGTCCTGGAACTCACATTGTAGACCAGGCTGGCCTTGAACTCACAAAGATCCTCCTGCTTCTGCCTCCCAAGTGCTAGGATTAAAAGCGTGCACCACCACACCCAGCTATGTTCTTTTATTAAAGCTTTTCCTGTACAGTTTTTGGCCTCTCAAGAGATTCTTTGGTAGAGTGGCATTTCTAACTCAACATTACCAAATATCTAACAAGAAGCAACTTAAGGAAAGAGGATGTATTTTGGCTTGCAGTTTGAGTGGACAGATCCATCATGATGGATCAGGTGTGACCACTTTGCATCCACAGATAGAAAGCGGAGAGATGAATGCTGGAGCTTGGCTCGCTTTCTCCTTTGTTCCTTTTTGTTCACTCTGGGACCCCAGCCAGTGGGGTGGTGTCACCCACATTCAGGGTGGATCTTTCCTCCCCACTTAAATCTCTCTGGAAACACACTCATAGACCTACACAGAGATGTGTCTCCTAGGTGGTTCTCAATTCAGTCAAGTCAACAATAACGATTAACTGTAACATCATCTTACTCAAGATATACTCAGGAAGCAGAAGATCTCTGTGAGTTCAAGGCAAGCCTGGTCTCCATAGTGAGCTCCAGGACAGCTGGGGTTACAGGGGGACCCTGTCTCGGAAAAAAAAAACAAAGTAAAAATTTTATAGTTCTACCATGGCCTACAGTGGAAGTCTAAAGATGATATAGTTTTTTGGTTTTTTTTTTTTTGGTCTTTTCAAGACAGGGTCTCCCTGTAGCCCCAGCTGGCCTGGAACTCACTCTGTAGACCAGGCTGGCCTTGAACTCACAAAGATCCGCCTGCCTCTGCCTCCCAAGTGCTAGGATTAAAGGCGTGCGCCACCGGCTTTAAGATGATATAGTGACTATTGGTTAGAATTGGAAAAAAAAATAGAATTGGATTTCAAAGGCAAGGCTTTTTTTTTTTTTTTTTTTGTCTTTTTGAGGCAGGGTCTCCCTTTAGTCCCAGCTGTTCTGGAGTTATGTAGACCAAGCTGGCCTTGAACTCACAGAGATCCACCTGCCTCTGCCTCCTGAGTGCTGGGATTAAAAGTGTGCTTTTTTTTCCCTTTTTTTTGGTCTTTTCGAGACAGGGTCTCTCTGTAGCCCAGCTGTCCTGGAACTCACTATGTAGACCAGACTAGCTTTGAACTCACAGAGATCCGCCTGCCTCTGCCTCCCAAGTGCTAGGATTAAAGGCATGCACCACCACACCTGGCAAAGGTGTGCTTTTTAAAAAACTTTTACTGCATACAGGGGGCATCTTCTCTATTGTGTTTGTCTAGATGCTCATGGAAGGCATTTCGTAGTTATTTTTCTGTTTAGCAGATATGTGTCAAGTGTCTTAAATATTGCAGTCACAGGATGTAAAATGATAAACTGCAATCCTCTTGAGCCACTTGGCACTCATAAGACTGGGTCATTTTATTAGTCTTTTACATTTATTGAAACCTTTCTCTTCTTATTCAGTATATTTTCCTATCACTAGTTAACTACTAATTTATACACACCTGCTAAGTACCATGCTAGACATTTTACATCTTATCTGTAACCTTCACAAAAATATTACAGGACAAATATAAATACCATCATTTCACAAAAGAGGAAACTGACTCAAGAGTTTCAGATAGAGTTTCAGTCCCCTGAGATTGTACTAATATCATCTGTATTTTAAAGGTGAGATAACTGAGTTACAGTAATATCAAACAACTTTCAGAAGGTCACAGTTTAGAAATGGTTTAGTCAGCATTCAATCATGGATTTGCTTTCCTCAAGCCTATATTACACTTTAGTTTTAAAGCTTCTCAGGATGCAGAATTAAAATGCTCCAATCACCTCATCAGCTGAGCAGAGCCAAATTCTCCTTCCTGTCCTCTGGCTTCTCTGTGCAGTCCAGCTCTCACTGCGCCCTTCTCTCTCCATTGGTTCACATATAGTTTACATTTGCCAATCCTAAGTAGACCACGTGTACAGATACCATACTTATATTTACAGCCCCAGGACCACTTTATCTGGCATATGGTCAGTTTTCACTAATGTTTGTGGAAGAAGAGAATAATGAAATATAGCATTGCTATGTTCTTAATGTAGAGCATAAATGTTTTGGTAATTTTGCAAATAAATATGAATATCTAATTATATTCAGCATCTCCCTTCCCCTCTTCCTCTAGGTTCAGATTTCACGGAGAGAATCCTATTCATTCTGCAGGTAAGTGGTTATTTCTTGATTTGGTGTGCTGTCTATAGACGAACCTTCAGCACTCTGTAATAATTTCATCTAAAATGCCTACTATATCTTTGAGGAGAGTGGCAGGAAGAGGATGGGACCCCCCACAAACCCAAGCAGCCAGGTCACGTGAAGAGCCTCTCCGGCTTTGGGGAGACGACGCATGTGCGGCGGCCCTGAGCATCCAGTGGTCCCCACATTGTCTGCGCGTAAGGACGCGGTAACCACTGCTCACCCGGCGGGTGCAGAAGAGCACAGGTGCACAGGAGTCCGCACTTCGGAGCCGCAGCCCGGGTTTCGTAGGCAGCGGGAACTTACTCTGTAGACCAGGCTGGCCTTGAACTCACAAAGATCTGCCTGCCTCTGCCTCCTGAGTGCTAAGGACAGCTGGGGCTACAGGGAGACCCTATCTCGAAAAGACCAAAAAAAAAAAAAAATCCATTTTTTCATGTCCTGGGGGAGAGGGGAGGAGGCATGGGAACTGAAATAGCTTAAATGTTATTTTTAGAACATTTGCCATTAGAAGGTAATGTATAAATTTAACACAATAAAACTATCATTTCCAGAAAACAAAACTTCATTGTTGAATCATATTTCTGAATTATATTTTTATTTTTATTTTTATTTTTTTGAGATAGGGTCTCCCTGTAGCCTTAGCTGGCCAGGTCACTATGTAGACCAGGCTGACCTTGATCTCAAAGATCTGCCTGCCTCCACCTCCTAATTGCTGGAATTAAAGATGTGCACCTCCACCCAGCCATTTTTACTTTTTTGCGGGGGAGGTGCATCCTTTTGAGACAGGTCTCCCTGTAGCACCCCAGGTGGCCTGAACTATATAGACCAGGCTGGCCTTGAATTCACAAAGATCTGCTTGCTTCTGCCTCCCAAAGAGCTGGGATTAAAGGCGCATTCCACCATGCCTGGCCTCAATCTATTTTTTTTTAGTCTTTTTGAGACAGAGTCTCCCTGTAGCCCCAGCTGTCCTGGAACTCACTCTGTAGACCAGGCTGGCCTTGAACTCACTGAGATCCTTCTGCCTCTGCCTCCCAAGCACTAGGATTAAAGGCGTGCACCACCACGCCCTGGGCCTCAATCTAGTTTTTTTTTTTTTGGTCCAAGCCAGCCCCCACGCTTAGGCTGTCAGCCCTCTGGCTTCCTTGATCTCTCTCTGCAGGGGTAACCGACCTCAATTTATTGAGAGAACAGTGTGGGAAGTCTGGAGTAGTATTTACTGAGTCCTACCTACTTAAGGCTACAGTACTTTTTATTTATCAGCTCTCACTCTAAATTCTGCACTTAAATATTATCCAGGAGAAAACTAAAAAGATTATATGGTAGGGCATATGGTGCTGCTATTGGACTTTAGATTTTCTGGTTTAGAATTCAAGGTTCTTAAGAAAACTGTGTCAGGAGCTGGATAGCTCAGCGGTTTAGAGCACTAGGTGCACTTGCAGAGGACCCGGGTTCGATTCCCAGTACCCATATGACAGCTGTCGATAACTCCAGTTCCAGGGGAATTCGATGCTCTCTTCTGACCTCCATGGACACTGCACAACACGGGTGCATGTATATACATGCAGACACCATACTCATACACATAAAATAAAATTATAATAAATAAAATATTTTAAGAAATTTGCTTCAGGCCTTTAAAGAGTGCCCTGTGTGTTTAGAAAGAGGAAACATGCAGTCTATTGAACTTAGTTCACACGAGTTGCCTTATAAACATAACCTCTTTTTTTTTTGTTTTTTGTTTGGTTTTTTTTTGGTCTTTTCAAGACAGGGTCTCCCTGTAGCCCCAGCTGTCCTGGAACTCACTCTGTAGACCAGGCTGGCCTTGAACTCTCAAAGATCCGCCTGCCTCTGCCTCCCAAGCACTAGGATTAAAGGCGTGTGCCACCACGCCCTGCACCTCAATCTATTTTTAAATATTTGAGAAATCAGAGCATATATAATAATCTGACCTGGGGCTGGAGAGATGGCCTAGCGGTTAGGAGTGCCGACACTCTTGCAGAGGACCCAGGTTCGATCCCCAGCACCCACATGGCGGCCGAGAGCCGTCTGAAACTCCAGTTCCTGGAGTTTCTGACCTCCGCGGCATTGCACGACACGGGTGCACAAACTTGCATGCAGACAGTACATTCATACACATACAGAAATAAATAAAATTAAAAAAAATTAAAAAAAATAATCTGACCTAAGTAAAATAACAAACTTCCAGTATTTTTTTGTTAGTATTTGAAATCCCCAACTTTATGAAAAGTCAAAGAGTAGCTATTTAAAAGTGTTTCCCAGGCTGGCGAGATAGCCTAGCGGTTAAGCACTGACTGCTCTTGCAGAGGACCCGAGTTCGATCCCCAGCACCCACATGGCAGCTGAGAACCATCTGTAACTCCAATTCCAGGGGAATCCGAGACCCTCTTCTGACCTCCGCGGCATTGCACGACATGGGTGCACAAACCTACATGCAGACAGTACATTCATACAGATACAAAAATAAATAAAAAATTTTTAAAAAAGTGTTTCCCATTACATTTTTATTTTTCACAAATACGAAATAGCCTCAGAATGCAACAAACCTCAATATGTCTCCATTATGATTTTTTTTTTTTTTGTCTTTTCGAGACAGGGTCTCCCTGTAGCCCCAGCTGTCCTAGAACTCACTCTGTAGACCAGGCTGGCCTTGAACTCACAAAGATCCACCTGCCTCTGCCTCCCAATTGCTAGTATTAAAGGTGTGCACCACCACGCCTGGCTAAGATTATTATGTTTAAAAATTTTTATATTGGAGCTAGAAATGTAGCTCAGTTGGTAGAGTCCTTGCTTAGCATATGTACAAAGCCCTTGATTCAATCCCTAGCATTGCATGAACCAGACATGGTTATACATGCGTGTAGTCCGAGGATTTGGGAGTTAGATGCAACTGGAGGATCAGAAGTTCAAGGTCAGCCTTTGCTACATATCATGTTTCAGGCCAGCCTAGGCTATATGGAATTTCAAAATTGGATTATAATAATGTTCAGAAAAGAAGACTAAGGAGCAGCGCCCTGTCTCTGCTTCCGCTCACCCACCCTGAGTGTATGGCTGTGACATGTGACACCATCCCAGGTGTACCTGTCCTGGGAAAAAGCTGATTATTGTCATTCTCTTTTTTGTTGTTGTTGTTGTTGTTATTAATTTGAATACAATAATTCAAAGTAGATGTATAAAAAGAAGATAGCCGAAGCCAGGCATGGTGGCACACGCCTTTAATCCTAGCACTTGGGAGGCAGAGGCAGGCGGATCTTTGTGAGTTCAAAGCCATCCTGGTCTACAGAGTGAGTTCCAGGACAGCTGGAGCCACAGGGAGACCCTGTCTTGAAAAGACCAAAAAATAAAAATAAAAAAAAAATAAAAGAAAAAGAAAAGAAAGGATCTGGGCATGGTGGCGCATGTCTTTAATCCCAGCAGAGGCAGGTGGATCTCTGTGAGTTCAAAGCCAGCCTGGTCTCCAAAGTGAGTTCTAGCAGGGGCTACAGGGAAACCCTGCCTCAAACAAACAACAGACACACACACACACACACACACTCTCTCTCTCTCTCTCTCTCTCTCTCTCTCTCTCAAAAGAAAGCTCTGACCACAGCATAAGTGAAGAAGTTGAGCCAGAGATGGGCTATATTCAAGTTGAAGAAGCATGAAAAGAAATTTTGAAGAAATGAAGTGGGCATCTGCCAGGAATAAATCATTGCAGACTGCCTTGGTGGAGGGGCTTGAGAAACTTTTTTTTTTTTTAAGTATACATGACTGTTGCCCGGCGTGGTGGCGCACGCCTTTAATCCTAGCACTTGGGAGGCAGAGGCAGGTGGATCTTTGTGAGTTCAAGGCCAGCTTGGTCTACAGAGTGAGTTCCAGGACAGCTGGGGCTATAGGGAGACCTATATATACATCGACTGTATACTGTTTAATATACATTGACCGTATACTGTTTGCCAGGCACTGGCATTTTTCTCTGCCCTTGAGGGTGTGGAGTCTGTTGAATGGAGAGACGCCCTGTAATTAGATTCTTGACTGGTGCTATTCCAGTTTTGTCCCTTTTCTCCACCTGCGTAGCTCTGCTGAAAATACTTGTTCCAATTTCAAAAGAGAAATGATTAAAACAGTTGTTTACCCTCACCCTAGATTGGCATGTTTATTTCCCTAGTAAGTGAACATGAATATTGAAGGACAGTTGTCTCTGAGGTATATAAATTATGTGTTTACATCTTATAATTATGGCAATTGAATAATTTTCACTTTGAAACAAGGGGTTTTGTGACTTTGCAGTGAAGGGTGGCCTTTCTTCCCAGTAGGTTAGGATGTTAACGTGACAGCAGGAAATCCAGCTTAATGACACAAGAAGGAAAGAATCCCGTTGAACTTACTAGAAATAAGGGGCTTTCAAACTTATACATTTCACAATTAAAACAACTGGCTAATTAAACAGTTTAATCACTGGCAATTTGACCCAAACCTTTCATTTAAGAAGGGAAAATGGTTAATTTAACAGTGGTTCAAACCAGCTTTTTCATTAACCAGATGCTCTAATTATAGGAATTGCCCCAAACTGAATTTGAGAATGTCTCCTTGCCAAAGAATTCCCACAAATGAGGTGGAAGCAAGCATTTGCCGCCCTTGCAACTTGAGCTGAATTATCATCTCAGACATAAGCATCTTTTCTGCTTTTTGAGTCACTGATGGATGATTGAGTGTCTCTGTGTGCTATGCTTAAACACGGCAATTGACATCTTTTAGTTTACACAAAATATTGTATTATATAAGAGAGCTATGACACTAAACTCTTGATCTTTGTATGTTTAGGGCAACAGAAGAGTTTCACAGAGATGGTGACTTGAGTTGGCTGTGGAGGTTGTATAGAATTTCATGTCAGTGGGACACAGTCTCTTAGCTGAGGGTATAGCTGGGAAGGCACAATGACATGAAAGCTACAAGGCTTGTTGGAATGGCCAGTGTAGCTGTATGGCTGAGAAATGGGATTTTTACGTTCTTTAATTTTAGAATGAAATGGAGTAATTGGACTATAAAGTCAAGGTCCTTAAAATGCTTAGCTAAGAAATTCCAACACTAGGGGCTGGAGAGATGGCCTAGTGGTTAAGAGCACTGACTGCTCTTGCAGAGGACCCGGGTTCGTTCTCCAGCACCCACATGGCGACTAAAAACTGTCTTTAACTCCAGTTCCAGGGGAATCCGATGCCCTCTTCTGACTCCACCGCATCACACGGCACGGGTGCACAAACCTACATGCAGACAGTACATTCATACAAATAAATAAATAAAACAAACAAATAAATAAATAAAAGAAATGGCGAATCAAACTTAAAGACTTGGGCATGGGGGCTGGAGAGATAACTCAGTGTCTGCTCTCGGAGGGGACCTGAGTTTGGTTCCTAGCACCCTTATGGTAGCTACCACCTGTCCTTAACTCCAGTTCTAAGGGGTCCAACAGCCTCTTTTGGCCTCTGCAGGCAGCAAGCACACATGTGGTGCACTTACATTCATAGGCAAACCAGCCAGGTGTGGGTGATGCAAACCTTTAATGCCAGCACTCAGGAGGCAGAGGCAGGCGGATCTCTGTGCGTTCAAGGCCAGCCTGGTCTACATAGCAAGCTCCAGGACAGCTGGGACTAAAGGGAAACCCTGTCTCAGAAAGACCAAAACGACCAAAACAAACAAACAAACTAACAGACTAACAAACAAACATAGGCAATCCATTCATACACATAAAATCTTTAAAAATATCTGGGCATCTTAGCAAGTGTTTTATTGTTAGGCTACTTACTCACTGCTATATGTTTTTTTTTTGGTCTTTTCGAAACAGGGTCTCCCTTGTAGTTCCAGCTGTCCTGGAACTCTCTCTGTAGACCAGGCTGGCCTTGAACTCACAGAGATCCTCCTGCCTCCACCTCCCGAGTGCTAGGATTAAAGGCGTGTGCCACCACGCCTGGCTATATGGCCGCAGCATTGCACGACACGGGTGCACAAACCTGCATGCAGACAGTACATTCATACACATACAGAAATAAATAAAATTAAATTTAAAAAACTTTCTAGAACTTTATGATACATGTCTTTGCTGATTATTTTTGCTGCCTGCCTATTTCCTATACAGTCACCACCAGAAAACCTCCAAAGGGTGTTGCATGGTGGTTTATACCTGTATTCTCAGCACTTTGGAAGTTGAGGCAGGAGGGTTTCTGCCCAGCCTTAGCTATATAGTGAGTTCCAGTCTGGGCTATATATATTGTTTCAAAAAGAACATTTGTTTATGTATATATGCGTGTATGTTTGCACACATAGGTCAGAGGACAACTCACAGGGGTTGGTCCTCTCCTTTCACCACTTGGGTCCCAGGGATCACACCCAGGTCTTCAGTCTTGGATGCAGCACTTTTACCTACTTAACCATCTTGCTTGACCTCAGAAAGAACAAACCAAACCAACAAACAAAAATTTCAGAAGAATATTCCTATTGCAGAACAGGAGAAGAGAAGAGCTTCATTAGAATACATTTTGTTCCCCCAATCCTCAGTGACTTTTTTTTATAAAGGGTATATATTTTTAATTATTTTTATATGTATAAGTATATTGCCCAAATGCATGTAAGTGCACTCATGTCATGCAGTGCCTGCAGAGGACAGAAGAGAACATCAGATTCCCCAGAACTGGAGTTAGAATGGTTGTTAGCCGGGGCTGGAGAGATGGCCTAGTGGTTAAGAATGCCGACTGCTCTTACAGAGGACCCGGGTTCAATCCCCAGCACCCACATGGCGGCTGAGAACCGTCTTTAACTCCAGTTCCAGGGGAATCCGACGTCCTCTTCTGACCTCCGAGGCTTTGTATGACACAGGTGCACAAACCTACATGCAGACAGTACATTCATATACATAAAAAATAAATAAAAATAAAAGAATGGTCGTTAGCCACCATGTAGGTGCTGGGAATTGAACCTGGGTCCTCCTCAAGAGCAGCCAGTGCTCTTAACCGCTGAGCCATCTTTCCAGCCCCATCACTGACTTTTTTTTTTTTTTTTAATTTCTGTATGTGTATCAATGTACTGTGTACATGCAGGTCTGTGCACCTGTGTCGTGCAATGCTGCGGAGGTCAGAAGAGAGTCTCGGATTCCCCTGGAACTGGAGTTCTCCTGGAATTGGAGTTTCAGACGGTTCTCGGCTGCCATGTGGGTGCTGGGGATCGAACCCGGGTCCTCTGTAAGAGCGGTCGGCGCTCTTAACCGCTAGGCCATCTCTCCAGCCCCACTGACTTTTTTAGGAGAGAATTTCCCCAAGAAAAATGGGTGGGAGGCACTGAATATATTTCAGGGGCTAAAAGGAAAGAAAAGGAGGGCAAATTGGGAATAAGCTCAGCATCAGGAACTGTTTCCTTAGACATGGTTTGTCTGTCTCTGGATGAGCTTAGAAACAGACTTGTCTTCCTTTCTCTCTTAGGTGGCATTCTACTGAATACCAGTCGGCACTACAGGGGGAACTCCACTCATGGCATTGGAAGATATCAACATTTAATCAAAGTGCAAGAGGTAAGCAAGGCGAGTCCTTTGGTGGATAGTGGGGGGCTTTTGAGGAGACCTGCAGATCATACATGCATCGGTGAGAAACAGGAGTGGCCGAAAGGATAACAGGGTTGGCTCTTGGTCCTCTCTATTTACCTTGGAGTTATCTAGACCAGAGATGCTTCTGCCAGCTTCTAATCTTGTCCCCAGGCTAGATTATAGAGGGAAAAACATATGGTTTAATTTTATTATTTATAGTATTTTTTGAAAAAGTATCTTTTTAGTTCAGTGTGGACCTCAGGGTGGAAATTATATATTAATATTAGTTGAATGAATGATGTGTGGCAAGTAAGAGATGGATTGATATTTGCCAAATAGTTGGTTTTCATAGTATTTGCAGATGTAAACTACGTATGTGGTCCTCGAATTGTCAGTGATAACTGGGAGGGAGTTCTAAGCATCATGGTGTCACTTCATCAGTTTCTCTGGCCCCAGCTCCATGGTTGCTTCTGTGGTTGTACAGTTGAGATTTTGTTGTTCTAGTTAGGGACTCTTCAATAGCTTTTGTTCTTTGGTTTATTTTAATGCTTTCAAACAACTCTACATCTGCCGTTGCTTCTCTCTCTGTGACGGAAGTGCAGACTACTGTATTTGAGCCTCAGAGCTGCTACAGTCACCATCTTCTGAGCATCATCCTTACAAGGAATCTCAGACAAGCATTCATCTTTGAGACCAATACCAGGCAGGTTTCCAGCAGGAAACATGTTCAGGATTAGTTCTGCTATAAAAAAGCTAGTTCTATAAAAAGCTTTGTGACTTTAAGTAAATTAACCTTACCTGTCTAGGCATGGTGGGTCACAAATATTTTTTGTCTTTTTGAGACAGGGTCAACCTGTAGCCCCAGATGGCCTGAAATTCACTATGTAGACCAGGCTGGCCTTGAACTCACAGTGATCTGCCTGCCTCTGCCTCCTGATTGCTGGGATTAAAGGCATGAACCACCATGCCTAGTGTAAAATGGTTTTTTTTGTATGTGACTATTTCTTTTTTTTTCTTTTTCTTTTTTTTTTTTTTTTCTTTTTGAGACAGGGTCTCCCTGTAGCTCCAGCTGTTCTGGAACTCACTNTGTGTGTGTGTGTGTGTGTGTGTGTGTGTGTGTGTCTGTGTCTCCCAGGGAGTTTCATAAGGGTAGTTTACAGGAACATGAGAGAGAATTTGTTTACAGGAGCATGGGCACCTTACTGGTGACTATATCACTGAAGAAAGAATCTCTCTTCATCACTGTGAACTGTCTATAAATCTTCAGGGAGGGGTAGAGCCTCATCAGTCCATCCTCCTTCTATGATAGGTATTGACAGGCGCAGTCTTGTGCAGAGCTTATGCAGGTAACCTCAGCAACTGTGAGTTCAAGAATGTAGCAACCATGTCATGCTTGGAAGTCAGTCCACACCTGTCCTTCTCCTCCAGTCGTTACATTCCTTCTGCCACCTTTTCTGCAGTGTTCCCTAAGCCATGGAGGGGGTTAATATAGGTGTTCCAGTTATGACTGGGTATCCAACAGTCATTTATTCTCAGTGTTTTGACGAGTTAGGAGTCTTGGCAGTCCCACCTGACCCCTGCAAATAGAAGCTTCTCCGATCAAAGCTGACAGCAGCACTAATCTATGAGCATAAACATAGTTATTAGGAAGGCAGTTTGACAAGCATATCATGTTCATTTAGCAAAACAACAGCAGTAGCTTCCTCGTTTGGGCCTTGTGACCTCCCCAGGCACAGGCTTTTGACTGGGTTTACAGTATCAGAAAAATAATTTTTGCAGAATGAATGAACAGGACCTGCTTCATGCTCATGGGGAGGTGGCAAACTGGCAGAGATACTGTGCTTCCAGGCAGAGTGACGAGTGGTAAGAGGAAGACAAAGTGCTGCTAACGTTCAGGAGTGATTTATACTCTCTGAGTTGCTTACCTTAGAGTAAGTTGCTGGAGTTGTTTTATTTTAAGACAGCCCCTTCTAAAAACATCTTCCTATAAGTCCCACGTAAATTAGCAGAAAAGCAGTTTAGTTTGGGGTGGGTCCTGGCTTTTGTTTCTGGGATC
The DNA here is from genome assembly GCA_009823505.1 of Rhizomys pruinosus. NCBI lineage: Eukaryota > Metazoa > Chordata > Mammalia > Rodentia > Spalacidae > Rhizomys > Rhizomys pruinosus. The sequence continues at coordinate 749,454 of VZQC01007400.1, read as the reverse complement.
CGTCCTCTTAGGTAATTTTCTGTATCTGCAATGCTCTCACCTGCTGCCTAGCTTGCTATAAAAAGAAGCTTTCTAGCACTTGGGAGGCAGAGGCAGGCGGATCTTTGTGAATTCAAGGCCAGCCTGGTCTACAGAGTGAGTTCCAGGACAGCTGGGGCTACAGGGAGACACTGTCTCGAAAAGACCAAAATAAATAAATAAATAAATAAATAAATAAATAAATAAATAAATAAATAAATAATAAAAAGAAGCTGACTGCCGTCTGTCCCCATCTCTCTCTCCAGCTCCCCTCCCCTCACAGATACCATGGCTTCTCTCTCTTGGGTCTCTTGTTTTTCATGCACGTCTTCTGTTTCGAGGCCTCTCTCATGCTGTTCTGTCTTCTTGGAAGACCTTCTCCCCTTGTCACTTACAAAACTTTTCTTTTTTTTTGGTCTTTTCGAGACAGGGTCTCCCTGTAGCCCCAGCTGTCCTGGAACTCACTCTGTAGACCAGGCTGGCCTTGAACTCACAAAGATCCACCTGCCTGCCTCCCAAGTGCTAGGATTAAAGGCGTGCACCACCATGCCCAGCTCACTTACAAAACTTTTCTTTGAGACTCACTGGAATTCATAACTCCCCGATCTTAGCCTCCCCAGAGCTGGGATTATAGCCATGCACCACCATATTTGGCTCTTTAGACTTTATTTTTTTATTTTTATTTTTTTTATTAATTTTTTAAATTTATTTCTGTATGTGTTTGAATGTGCTGTCTGCATGCAAGTCTGTGCACCCGTGTTGTGCAACGCCGCGGAGGTCAGAAGAGGGTCTCGGATTCCCCTGGAACTGGAGTTCTCCTGGAATTGGAGTTTCAGACGGTTCTCGGCCGCCATGTGGGCACTGGGGATCGAACCTGGGTCCTCTGCAAGAACGGTCGGGTCGGTGCTCTTAACCACTAGGCTATCTCTCCAGCCCCGGCTCTTTAGACTTTAAATTGGGACAGAAATTAATCATTTATTCTGAGCAACCTTTCTGGATTCCCTGCTTGGGTTATTTGTTCTGCCATGAGCTGCGTAGTTCCTTGTATTTCCTGTGTCCTGGGACTCACTCTGACTAAGCATCTGTCTCTCATTCTAGATACATAAGTGTAGATAGAGAGCACGTGGCTCTTTTCTTTGTATCCTCACTGCTGGTAAGAAAGCTCAGTGCAGGGCGGAGGAGAAAAAGGAAAGCTCAGTGGGTAAAAGCGCTCCGCACAAGCCTGACAACCTGAGTTCGATAATCATAACTCACAGCGAAAGGAGAGAACAGACTTCCAAAGATAGTTGTCCTCTGACCGCCGTGTACACTTGTACCTCACGTGTATATGTGAGCATGCACACACAATAATAAATAATAATAACAGTAATCAGGTTTTATAATGCTAGGTCAGTTATCCAAGCTCACTTATTTGCCCTTAGCTGTTTAGCTTCCAATAGCAGCTCAGTAACTAAACGTGTGAAAAGCTGGATGTGGGAGGATGAAGTCGGAGTGATAGGAACGCTTCAGTTTGTAGCTGTTGGAGGCTTCCACTTCCAGGCTCTAGGGCAAGACAGTAAGCTGTGTCTTTTGTAACTCATGCAGTTCCCTTCTTTTTCTTTTTTTCGTCTTCTTTTGAGACAGGGTCTCCCCGTAGCCCCAGCTGTCCTGGAACTCACTCTGTAGACCAGGCTGGCCTTGAACTCACAGAGATCCATCTGCCTTTGCCTCCCAAGTGCTGAGATTAAAGGTGTGCGCCATCACACCCGGCTGCAGTTTCCTTCCTTATTTCCTTCTTTTGGCCTCTAATGATTAAAATACCTTTTCTCTTGAAAACTTTATCTTATTTTTACTGTTGATATAAAGGAGGTATCTCCCATTTCTGACACCTATTTATTTTGTTTTAGCACCCATATGAAGATTAGTACTCATGGCTGCAAGTCTGTGAGGAGACTGAAATTACTTCCAGAAGAATCAGCAGATCACAATTACTTTATAGTTACAGTTCTAGCTTCCTTGGAACAGAAAGATTGATTTTATTGGTCTAGGGACTAGATGTATTACAGGAATGACTTAGGGACAGTTGTTTTGAACAGTACTTATATATTTTCCTTCTAGTCTGTTTCTTGTAACTCAATGAGAAGAAAAACCATCATTGAGTATTATGTGTGGGACTGTGCTGATCACTGATGATACTCAGGTGAAGCGAACTCAGTTCTACAAAAGTGCAATCAGCTGAGAAAGTTCTCTAAATATAACTAAATACATGTAAGTGCTTTACAAAATGAATAATTTTTTTAAATTTTATTATTTTTATGTGTATGAGTGTACTGTCATGTAGGTCTGTGCACCCGTGTTGTGCAATGCTGAGGAGGTCAGAAGAGGGCGTCAGATTCCTCTGGAACTGGAGTCAAAGACAGTTCTTAGCCGCCATGTGGGTGCTGGGAATCGAACCCAGGTCCTCTGCAAGAGCATTCGGTGCTCTTAACCACTGAGCCATCTCTCCAGCCCCAAAATGAATAAATTTTTAAGAGATCATACATATAGAAGGAATTCTGTCATATTATACATATATGTATATGTACACGTAGAAGTGTAATTTTACCTGTTACTTTCAAGTGAATGAATTTATAAATAAATTAAGCAATCTTCTCTGCAAGAATCAGTGAAAGAGTCCTGGAGTTTGGCACAATAAAGATTTATTCACTCAGGAGGCAAAGGCAGGTGGATCTCTGAGTTCAAGGAAGAACCTGGCTCAAAAAGACCAAAAAAAAAAAAAAGATCTGGGGCTGGAGAGATGGCTCAGTGGTTAAGAGTATCGACTGCTCTTGCAGAGGACCCGGGTTTGATTCCCAGCACCCACCTGGTGGCTAAGAACCACCTTTAAGCCGGGCATGGTGGTGCATGCCTTTAACCCCAGCACTCTGGAGGCAGAGGCAGGGGGATATCTGTGAGTTCAAGGCCAGCCTGGTCTACAGAGTGAGTTCCAGGCCAGCTGGGGCTATAAGGAAATCCTGTCTCAAAAAAAAAAAATCTATTGAGCTGGGTGTGGTGGTGCACACCTTTAATCCTAGCACTCGGGAGGAAGAGGCAGGTGGATCTCTGTGAGTTCAAGGCTAGCCTGGTCTACATAATGAGTTCCATGCCAGCTGAGGCTACAGGGAGACCCTGTCTCCAAAAAAGAAAAAAAAATTATTAAGTGACACCTGTGTTCCTGGCACTGAGAATGTGACTCAAATACAGAGTTGCTTGAGGTAGCTGTGGTAAGACTTCGCCATACAGTACAGAAAATAGTTCCCTGGGACTTCCGCAAATACAGAGGGTGAGGTCTATGAAGCCCCAGACTCTTGCTGTCCTAGCCTCGGGTCTCACGCTTCCTGGGATTCTTACTCTGCCTCATCTATTCTCTCAGATTACAACCATGTTGGGGTTTCAGAGGGATTCAGATTTGGCATGAATAATAATAACGATCCCCTTCCATTTTAATGGAAATAAAATCCCCTTCCTTTCACATCCATTTTCTCAGAGCTTTTATAAACTACATATCCTTGGTTTTTTGTTTGTTTTTTGCTTGTTTGGTTTTGAGACAGGGTCTCCCTACAGCCCCAGCTGGCCTGGAACTCACTCTATAGATCAGGCTGGCCTTGAACTCACAGAGATCCGCCTGCCTCTGCCTCCCAAGTGCTAGGATCAAAGTCCTGCGCTTGACTTACAGATGGTTCTTAGCCACCATGTGGGTACTGGAAATTGAACCTGGGTCCTCTGCAAGAGCAGTTGGGGTTCTTAACTGCTGAGCCATCTTTCTAGCCCACCCTTGGAACTGGTAGTCCTGGTGCTGAACTCCTGTTCAAGTTATTAATAGCAGTCTTCCCTGTTTAAAAAAATCAAACAAGCCGGACATGGTGGTTCATGCCTTTAATCCCAGTACTTGGGAGGCAGAGGCAGGTGGATATCTGTGAGTTCAAGGCCAGCCTGATCTACATAATGAGTTATCTACATAGCCAGCTAGGACTATAGGGAGATCCTGTCTCAAAAAGACAAAAAAAAAAAAAAAAAAGTTCAAATCAAATCAAAACAGAATAAAACAAAAAGGCTCAGCAGGGAGAGGTAACATTCAGGGCCTGGAGATACAGCTAGGAAGCTTTCAGCACTTTGTTACTTCTGTAGTCTCTCATGGGCATTAGGGGAGGAAGGAGATGAGCTGCGAGAAGTAAGCAGGTCTGGATCGGACACTGTTTGCTGAGCCACCACTTACTGAGTAGCACTATATGCTTGTATGCATGCATGTACCAAACCTAAGTATAATATTGACTCTGATTGTTGTGCTTTCAACTGTATCCATGGCTCTTGGGTTTGCCTGATAATTTAAATAACATATAGCAGGCAAGGTAGGTTATGCTGAGTTTCCTCCCCCACCCCTTTTTTTTTTGTTGTTTTTTGAGACAGAGGTTCCCTGTTGTCCCAGCTGTCCTGGAACTCACTGTGTAGGCCAGGCTTGCTTCAATCTCATAGAGATGAGCCTGCCTCTGCCTCTGCTGGGATTAAAGGCATATGCCACCATGCCTGGCTTTATGTTGAACTTTCCTTACATGTGGGAGGTGCGAGGGCTGCTCTTCATATCTACTTTGGTTCTGGTGATCTGCATTCTGGTCTTCATGTTTGTGTGGCAAGTAGTTTAACACCGAACCATCTCCCTAGCTCTTATTCAACCTTTTTTTTTTGAGACAGGGTCCCCCTATAGCCCCATCTGGCCTGGAGCTCACTATGTAGACCAGGCTGGCCTTGAACTCACAGAGATCCACCTGCCTCTGCCTCCTGAGTGCTAGGATTAAAGATGTGTGCCACCATGCCTGTCTTAAAGGCAGCTCTTCGCTGCCATGTGGATGCTGGAAATGGAACCTGGATCCTCTGCAAGACCAGTCAGCACTCTTAACCACTGAGCCATCTCTCCAGCCCCTTTTCAACCTATTTTAAAAAATACTATTTCTTATTATATACAAGGTGCTATAACTAATATATACTGGGATTTACAGTACTAAAAATGGTATATTTAGTTTAATTCTCATAATATGGTAGTCATTAAAGATGTAGTTTGAGGAATCTGAGACTCAGAAAGCTTAAGTGACTTGCCCAAATGTCCGGTAATTTACAGAGTCAGTATTTGAACAAAAATGGTCAGAACTCATCTAATGTGTACTATTTCCATTTTGTAGAAGCTCATTGTAGGTTCCTTCAGTCGCCTACAGCTCCACAATAACTTTGCTTTGTTACAGATGAGGAAACTGTCTCTTTCTAATTCAGTTCGACACTGAATTAGAAACATGCTCACTAAATCCTAATGCACCTCTCATTATGGACTGCTCACAGGATGGTCCCCAAATCTCTCAAGCACGCTCTTGGAAATTTTGTTATTTTCATCACCAGGACTTCTGGAAGCTGAATGCTGGGGCATATCTGGGTTTTGTTTTGAGGATTAGGATGATGCCACCTGTAGTGATAGCAGATACTCTCACTTTAGAGGAGAGAGCCTGGACTCATGCCTACAAACCCAGTTTCTGGCCCTGGCTACATGGGAAGTACTTAACTCCGCAACTTCTTTACTATTGCTACCCTAAATAATTATTTCCTCTCGGTGTCAGAAGAAGAAACAAAATTATCTGTAAGATCCCCTCCAACTGTAAGACAACCTGTGGTTTTTTTTTTTTTTTTAATATTTTTGAGACAATGTCTCCCTTTAGTCCCAGCTGGCCTGAGCTTACTATGTACACCAGGCTGGCCTTGAACTCACAGAGATCCACCTGCCTCTGCCTCCAAAGTGCCCACTGACAACCTGTGGTTTTAATTTCATTCCTTTTTCTGTCAGTTCCTCCCCTGATAGATGTGGGCAAAAACTTGAATTCAAAATACCTCGGTTTTTTTCTCTGTGAAATAAAGGTCATGGTGTGGCCATTCTTGTACTGAAGTAGTTAGTAATGTATTTTGGTAGTTTTTGTATTTGGTACTGAAGTAGTTAGTAATGTATTTGGGGTCCATGTGGATAGGGTAGTCTCATGGGAACCTGAGAAGGACTTCTCTGTACTGCGCCACCTGAGTGAATCCAGGCCAGTCCTAGCGGTGCTGAGGTTTGCTGGACAGTGTCCATTGTCTCTGCCACTTTTCTCCTGGCCTGCCTTCCTCTCTTGCTTGACCGTCCTTGTGTAGTCAGGGCAGGCTTCCACAACAGCTCTGCTGCCCTGCCTGTATCTCCTGCAGATACTGCTAGTAGCTCCCCATGGCATTCATGGAGGCCTGGATTCAATCAGTAGGAATAGAGAGAAGATGGATGTGAAAAATGTGCAGTCAAATTACATAAACTGGGAATGGGGGTGTAGCTCAGTGGCAGAACACGCGTTTGGCATGCACAAGGCCCTGAGTTTAATTCCCAGCACCAAAAAGAAAGTTTTTAATAGAACTAGTATCTGGTATTATATACAGTTAAGCTCTTGCTGGCTATGCTGTGCCCTGGCTCAGAACTGAAGTATAATAATATCACAATAGTCTTCTGATAATGTAGATTGGTCCAGGCAGATCTAGGCCAGCACAGAAAAACAAGGGAGGATGCCAAGAAGGATACTGGAATCAGCTTTCTTTGTTCTCCTAAAGCAACATCTTTGAAGAGCTCTGGCACCTTCCTTGGTTACAAAAAGCTTTCTGCAGGCTTCAGAGAAGATCCTCTCCTCTCTGCTGGAAAATTACCTGCCCTCTTAGCCTTCAGACTTTCTCATTCTGCAGAGTTCTGACTGCAGTGCTGACTTTCATAGTGAGAAGTCCTTGCTGCATTTGGCCAGGGGTCTGTTGGTCTCTAAAGAGAGAGGTAAGACCCCTGTACCTTGATAGTTGGCTTCTCACTCACAGCAAGGCATCATGGGGTGACTACCCTTGTTGACAACTTTAGAAGTAGAGAGGAGCCTTCACTGGAAACATCTCTATATTGCAGCTAAGGAATTCTGGGGTTTAGTTTTTTTTTTTGAGACAGGGTCTCCCTATAGCCTCAGCTGGTCAGCTGGACTGGAACTCACTCTGTAGACCAGGCAGGCTGGCCTTGAACTCACAAAGATTCTCCTGCCTCTGCCTCCCAAGTGCTAGGATTAAAGGCACAAGCCACCATGCCTGGCTTAAAGATGGTTCTAAGCTGCCATGTGGGTGCTGGGAATTGAACCCAGGTCATCTGCAAGAGCAGCCAAAGAGCAGTCGGTGCTCTTAACTGCTGAGCCATCACTCCAGCCCCTTAAAGGCTGTTTTTAGCTTCTGGTTAGCTTCTCCATTGCTGTGACCAAACACTCTGATCACCAGGCGTGGTGGTGCATGCCTTTAATCCTAGCACTTGGGAGGCAGAGGCAGGTGGATCTCTGTGAGTTCAAGGCCAGCCTGGTCTACAGAGTGAGTTCCAGGCCAGCTGGGGCTATAGGGAGACCCTGTCTCAAAAAGACAAAAAAAATAATAAATTAAAATAAATAAATAAATAAATAAATAACCACTCTGACCAATACCAACTTGGGGAGGAAAGAGTTTATTTGTCTTACATCTCCTGGGTCACAATTCATCACTTAGGGAGTCCAACATAGGAACTCAGGGCAGGAATCTGGAGGCAGGAGCTGAGGCACAGGCTTACTGGCTTACTCCCCTGGCCCATGTTCAACCTGCTTTCTTAAATAATACACAACAACCTGCCCAGGGGTGGCACCACCCACAGTAGGCCTGGCCCTCCAAAAATCACTCAGCAATCACAGGCCAGTCCAATGTAGGAAATTCCCCAATTGAGGCTCCCTCAACCCAGGTGTGTCAAATTGACACTAAAGCTGTCCAGCATAGGGTCTATCCTGCCTGGATTTGTGACTCTGGAGGAAAAACCTTAATCTTTCTTGCTTCATATTTTTCTCACACAAAGACTCAAGAATCATCTACAATTTCCTTCTGCCTTAGTTTCTTCTCCTATTGCTATGATAAAATACTCTGATAAGGGGCTGGAGAGATAGCCTAGTGGTTAAGAGCACCGACTGCTCTTGCAGAGGTCCCGGGTTCAATCCCTACCACCCACATGGCGGCTGAGAACCGTCTGTAACTCCAATTCCAGGAGAACTCCAGTTCCAGGGGAATCTGACACCCTCTTCTGACCTCCAAGCCATTGCACGAGACGGGCGCACAAACCTCCATGTAGTCAATACATTCATACACGTACAGAAATAAATAAAATTAAAAAAATACTCTGATAAAAGCAACTAAGGAAAGAGTTCATTTGGGTTAGATTTCTAGTCGACAGTCTATCAGGGCAGTGAAGTCCCAACAGTTCAATAGAGAAGTCATCTGGAGCTTGAGAGAACTTGTCAGATCACATCCACAGTCAAGAACAGAATAGAGCCGGGCGTGGTGGTGCATGCCTTTAATCCTAGCACTTGGGAGGCAGAGGCAGGTGGATCTTTGTGAGTTCAAGGCCAGCCTGGTCTACAGAGCGAGTTCCAAGACAGCTGGGGCTACATGGAGACCCTGTCTTGAAAAGACCAAAAAAAAAACAAAACAAAAAATAAAAAAATAAAGGCATGCGCCACCACGCCCGGCCCAAATAAATGTTTTTAAACATGATAAATTTTAAAGTGCTGAGTGTGATTGGCAAATGACTATAATCCCAGCACTTGGGAGGCAAAGGTCGGAAGATTGCTGCATGTTTGAGGCAGCCTGGGCTACATAGTGAGACCCTATGTATGTCAAAGCAGGGACTGGAAGACCAGTGATATGGCTCAGCTGGTAAAGGTACTCCCCACCAAGCCTGATGGCCCAAGTTTGACCCCAGGACACACTTGGTGGAGGGAAAGAGCCAATTCCTGAATTTGGTGGTCTGACCTCCATATGTCCACAAGCACAACCACAGACACAAACATAATAAATAAAATGTAACAAAAAGTAATAAAAGCTCTTTGGGGAGCTGGAGAGATGGCTTAAGAGAGAGTGCTTAAGAAGATTGGCCACTCTTGCCGGTGTGGTGCACCTTTAATCCTAGCACTTGGGAGGCAGAAGCAGGCAGATCTTTGTGAGTTCAAGGCCAGCCTGGTCTACAGAGGGAGTTCCAGGACTGCTGGAACTACAGGGAGACCCTGTCTCAAAAAGACCAAAAAAAAAAAAAAAGAAGATTGGCCACTCTTGCAGAGGACCCGGGTTCGATCCCCAGCACCCATGTGGAGGCTAAGAACCGTCTTTAACTCCAGTTCCAGGGGAATCTGACACCTTCTTCTGACTTCCGCAGCATTGCACAACACAGGTGCACCAACCTACGTGCAGACAGTACATTCATACACATAAAAAATAATAAATAATAAAGAACCGTCTTTAACTCCAGTTCCAGGGGAATCTGACACCCTCTTCTGACCTCTGCAGCATTGCACGACAGGAGTGCACCTACCTACATGCACACAGTACACTCATACACATAAAAAAAAAAAAAAAGTAAATAAAAAGCTCTGGGGTTTTGAGATAGGGTCTTAGTATAGGCTTGGCTGACCTTGAATTCACTATCTAGACCAGGCTGGCCTCAAACTCACAAAGATCTGCCTACCTCCCCTTCCCAAGTGCTGGGATTAAAAGTGTGAGGCACTTGGCCTGGCCTATAAAAGCTCCTTATCCTTATGCCCTCACCATCTGTTTCTTCTTACAGGCAGGCAGCCAGTGATGTTAGTGATTTTGAACATCTTGTTTGAATATGTAAACAAATGGTATGCATATAACATACATCTATCCTCTTCTTCCAACCCTATAGGTGTGGTAATATTTTAAGCATGCCATTCTACAGTCTTTTTAGTTTATCCTTAAAAGATTTCTTCAGCCGGGCGTGGTGGCGCACGCCTTTAATCCTAGCACTTGGGAGGTAGAGACAGGTGGATCTTTGTGAGTTCAAGGCCAGCCTGGTCTACAGAGTGAGTTCCAGGACACCTGGGGCTACAGGGAGACCCTGTCTCGAAAACACCAAAAAAAAAGATTTCTTCATCTGGGGTTAGCACAATTTCTTTAGCAAGCCCTCCTTTTGATAGGCATTTAGGCTAATTTCTTTCTTTTTTCTTTTCTTTTTTTGGTCTTTTCGAGACAGGGTCGTCCTGGAACTCACTCTGTAGACCAGGCTGGCCTTGAACTCACAAAGATCCACCTGCTTCTGCCTCCCGAGTGCTAGGAATAAAGGCATGTGCCACCACACCCGGCTAGGCTAATTATTTTTACTTGAGACACTTTCTTCACCTGTTTTAGATTTCTTTCCCCAGGTCTCACATCAGCTATTTACTTATTTTTTATTATTTTTTATGTGTATGAGTGTACTGTCTGCATGTAGGTTTGTGCACCCATGTTGTGCAATGCCTCGGAGGGCGTCAGATTCCCCTGGAACTGGAGTTAAAGACAGTTCTTAGCTGCCATGTGGGTGCTAAGAATCGAACCCCGGTCCTCTGCAAAAGCAGTCGCTCTAGTTCCAGGGGAATCCAACGCCCTCTTCTGACCTCTGCGGCATAGCACAACATGGGTGCACCAACCTACATGCAGACAGCACACTCATACACATAAAAATAAATAAATAAATAAATAAATAAATAAATAAATAAATAAATAAAATTGTTTTATTTGCCAGGCATGGTGGTGCATGCCTTTAATCCTAGCACTCTAGAGGATCTCTGTGAGGTTCAGCCTAGCCTGGTCTACATAGTGAGTTCTAGGCCAGCTGAGGCTACAGGGAGACCGTCTCAAAAGACCAAAAAAAAAAAATATATAAATAAAATTTGTTTTAGTCATATGCCATTAGCCTTCAGTGAGATTGTGTAGCTACAGAACTCTTTACAGAAATTCTTTCTTTTGAATTAATAATTGAGACCTGAGCAAATAAACACACCTCTCTGGAATTGATTTTTTTTCTTTTTAAAATTATCTTTAGCCGGGCGTGGTGGCGCACGCCTTTAATCCTAGCACTCAGGAGGCAGAGGCAGGTGGATCTTTGTGAGTTCAAGGCCAGCCTGGTCTACAGAGNGGCAGGTGGATCTTTGTGAGTTCAAGGCCAGCCTGGTCTACAGAGTGAGTTCCAGGACAGCTGGGGCTACAGGGAGACCCTGTCTTGAAAAGACCAAAAAAAAAATTTGTTTTTATTTTCTTTTTTATTGAATTTTTGCAATTTTCAAATAATATAGTCTGATGGTATTTAGATCCCCTCTTCTATCCATACCCCCCCAGTTGATTTCCTTAAGATTCAAGTGAAAGCTAAGGACTGTCTCCTCAAAAGAAATGTACATCAAAAATTTGCATATATATTTTGGGGTTCATAGACCCCTTGAAATTCACTTGTAGATTCTATATTAAGAATCTCTGGGGCCTGGGAAGATGAACCAGTGAGATGGCTCAGCAGGTAAAGGTACTTGCTGCTAAGCCTGATGAACTGAGTTTGATTCCTGGGAAACACATGGTAGAGAGAATTACTTCCACAAGTTGTCCTCTGGTCTCCACACACATGCTGTGCCATACATTGCACTCCCATACTAGATAGATATAGATAGATAGATAGATAGATAGATAGATAGATAGATAGATGATAGATAGATAGATAGATAGATAGATGATAGATAGGATAGAAGATAGGTAGATAGATAATATTTTTAATTTTTAAAACCTTTTATTATTTTTATGTGTATGTAAGCATACCTGTGTTGTGCAAAGCCCAAGGAGGCCAAAAGAGAGTTTTGGATTCCCCTAGAACTGGAGTTTTTTTTTTTAAGTTTTTAATTTATTTTTTATGTGTATGAATGTACTGTCTGCATGTAGGTTTGTGCACCCGCGTCGTGCAATGCCGAGGAGGTCAGAAGAGGGTGTCGGATTCCCCTGGAACTGGAGTCAAAGATGGTTCTCAGCTGCCATGTGGGTGCTGGGGATCGAACCCGGGTCCTCTACAAGAGCAGTCAGCGCTCTTAACCGCTAGGCCATTTCTCCAGCCTGGAGTTAGAGACCATCGTTACCTACCATATAGGTGCTGGGACTCCAACATGCATCTTCTGCAAGAGCTGCCAGTGATCTTAACAACTTGGGCTCTTAAAAAAAATCTCTCCATGGGGACTGGAGAGATGGCCTAGCGGTTAAGAGCTCCAACTGCTCTTGCAGAGGACCCGGGTTTGATCCCCAGCACCCGCTGAGAACCATCTATAACTCCAATTCCAGAAAAACTCCAGTTCCAGGGGAATCGAACACCCTCTTCTGACCTCCATGGCGTTAGTGGTTAAGAGCACCAAGCTCTTGCAGAGGACTCTGTTCGATTCCCAGCACCTACATGGCAGCTAAGAACTGTCTTTAAGCCAGGCGTGGTGGTGACCGCCTTTAATCCTAGCACTTGGGAAGCAGAGGCAGTCAGATCTCTGAGTTCAAGGCCAGCCTGGTCTACAGAGTGAGTTCCAGGTCAGCTGGGGCTATAGGGAGACCCTGTCTCAAAAAGACAAAAAAAAAGAAAAAAAAGAAAAAAAAAAGCTATCCTCTGATCTTCACACATACTATGTATGACATATGCATGCCTACACACATGCAGACACACACACACACACACACACACACACACACACAGACACACACACACACACTGTCTCTAAATAATAAATTAAAAAATTGACCACTAGATTNTTTTTTTTGGTCTTTTTGAGACAGAGTCTCCCTGTAGCCCCAGCTGTCCTGGAACTCACTCTGTAGACCAGGTTGGCCTTGAAGTCACAGAGATCCGCCTGCCTCTGCCTCCCAAGTGCTAGGATTAAAGGCTTGTGCCACCACTCCCAGCTTTAAAAGAACCTCTTGGGCGGGTATGGCTCAGTTGACAAAGTGCTTAGCATATTCAAAACCCAGTCCTGAGGGGCTGGAGAGATGACTCGGTAGTTAGCATTTAGTTCCTAGAACCCACATGGTGACTAACAAAATGCAGCACCAAATACAACTAGGCTTGGTGGCACATTCCGTAATCTCAGCACTGAGGAGGTGGAGGCAAGAGGTTCAGAAGTTCAAAGTCATCCTCACTACATAGTTCAAGGCCAGCCTAGGGTACACAAGACTCTGTCTCAAAAAACAAATGGCCAGCAAGAGAGTTCATTGAGTAAAAGCAGTTGGGGCACACACCTGATGACCTGACTTTAGTTCCAAGAACCCACATAGAGGTGGAAGGAGAGAAATGACTCCACAAACATGCTATGGCCTGCACACACACACACACACACACACACACACACACACACAAATAATATTCACACAAATCCTCTTAGGCCAGAGATGTAGCCCAGTGATAGGGTACGTGCTTAGTGTGCACAAGGCTTCAATAACCAGCACCAAAACAAAACAACAAAAAACTAATCTTTGATCTAGCATAACTCTTAGCAATTTACAAATTGAGAAACAAGGATAGAGATGGGAAGTGAGTCTCAAAACAAGGTAATGGCAGGCCAGATGTGATAACACATGCCTTTAGTCCCAGAACTCTGTGAAATCCAGGCCAGTCTGGTCTGTATAGTGAGTTCCAGGCCAGCCGTGGCTAGAGGGAGACCCTGTCTCAAAAAGACCAAAAAATAATAATAAAATAAAGAAGGAAGGAAGGAAGGAGAAGAAAGAAAGAAAGGAAGGAAGAGAGAGAGAGAAAGAGAGAAAGAAAGAGAGAGAGAAAGGAAGGAAGAAAAGCCCCATCACAACCAAACGAACAAGGTAGTGGCAGCAAAGAGCGGCTCGCAGCCTGCTCCATTAGTCCATTACGACAGCAGTGTTCTCTCTGGTACTGGCCCATGGCACCACCACTGGTAAGCAAAGCTGCCTATTTCTTCCCAAGAAAACATCAGCTTCCAGGGAGGGTAGCCTGAAAGGAAACTAGTGAAGAATTTTATTTGAAAGATTAATTTTTTTTAAATTGTATTTATTTCTGTATGTGTATGAATGTCCTGTCTGCATGTAGGTTTGTGCACCCGTGTTGTGCAATGCTGTGGAGGTCAGAAGAGGGCGTCGGATTCCCCTGGAACTGGAGTTCTCCTGGAATTGGAGTTTCAGATGGTTTTCAGCCGCCATGTGGGTGCTGGGGATCGAACCCGGGTCCTCTATAAGAGCGGTCAGCGCTCTTAACCACTAGGCCATCTCTCCAGCCCCGAAAGATTAATTTTTTAAATGAACATACTGTGACTAAATTTCTTGTATAATACTTTGGTTTATTTTCTTTCTCTTTTTGTTTTCTATTCAGCCCAAGAAGAAGAAAGCAAAAGTGGACATAACAGCCATCAATCTGGGGACAGATTATGAATATGGGGTTTTAAATATCCACCTGACTGCTTATGACATGACTCAGGCAGAAAGTTATGCTCAGTATGTTCACAACCTCTGCAATCATCTCTCCATCCAAGTGGAGGAAAGGTAGGAAGGGCGCCTTCGTACAGCTGGCCTTCCTGGGCGTGGGATGCTCTGCTTTTTTGTTAAGTCAGGTTTTTTGAAAAATAATGCATATGCAGTAAAAGTCACTCCTTTTAAGAGCATAGTCTGCCACAATCAAAGTTCCCTTAGCCTCAAGAGCTCCCTGGTGCCCTGGTACAGTCAGTCTCCTTCCCCTCCCCCATCCAAGTCCCTGCCTTCCACTAATACATTAATATCTCTTCTCCTTAAGTATTTATGTATTTATTTATGGGGGCTGCATCTACGCGTGCATGTCACAGGTGTGGAGACCCAAGATCAACTTTTAGGAATTGGTTTTCTTATTCCACCATGTGGGTCCCAGAGATGGAACTTGGTCTTGGTGGCAAGTGCCTTTACCCACTGAGCCGTCTCACTGACCCCTGACCCTGTTGGGGTTTTGTTCTGTTTTGTTTTTTATTTGCTTGTTTGGCTTTTGGATTTTTTTGTTGCTGGGTTTTTTGTTTTTGTTTTTGGTTTTTGGTCTTTTCGAGACAGAGTCTCTCTTTTAGTCCCAGCTGGCCTGGCCTGGAACTCACTCTGTAGAGCAGGCTAGCCTTGAAATCACAGAGATCCACCTGCCTCTGCCTCCTGAGCGCTGGGACTAAAGGCGTGTGCCACCACACCCAGCTGTTTTGTTTTGTTTTGTTTTGTTTTGTTTTGTTTTGTTTTGTTTTGTTTTGTTTTGTTTTGTTTTAAACAGGGTCTCATGTAGCCTTAGCTGGCCTAGAAACTGCTATGTAGACCAGGCTGCCCTAAAACTCAAAGATATCTATTTGCCTGCCTATGCCTCCTAAGTGTTAGGATTAAAGGCGTATGTCACCATACTGGGTTGACCCAGTTGATTTTGCGTTTTTGATTTTTTTTTTTTTTAATAATAGGTCATAAGTAATGAATACAGGCATCCTTCATGTAAAACCAATTCTCGGGCTAGATAGATGGCCTAGCAGTTAAGAGCACCGACTGCTCTTGCAAAGGACCCAGTTTCAATCCCTAGCACCCACATGGCAGCTGAGAACCATTTTTAACTCCAGTTCCAGGGGAATCCAATGCCCTCTTCTGACCTCTGAGGCATTGCACGACATGGGTGCACAAACCTACATGCAGACAGTACATTTATACTCATACAAGAATAAATAAATTAAAAAAAAATTTGCAAGTGGCTATGCCCAAATTTATACAACCTGAGGCCCCCATTGTCCAGCTGGGGGAGCTTATATGTACTATCATGTTGATCATATAAGAGTCCAGTCTATGTTTCTGTAGTTTCGTAGTTCACCCCAATCTCAGCCCTTACATTCTACCATGCCCCCTTTTCCGCAGATTGTTCCCTAGGCTTTAGAAAAGGGACACAGGTGGGTGAGAAGCCAAACAGTCTATTTTCTTTGGAGATGTCGTTTTGGACTCTCATCGGTTCAGGCTGTTTCCTTTCATGGGTTGGCAGTTTATCCCAGAATAACCTTTTACTCCTACTGATGAAGCACAAGCAGTTAGATATACAGGCATTTAAACAGTACTAATTATTATGGTAGGTTCTATTGGTATAGATACAGATGTTTGGATGGTATGCTAATCCATGGACTATAGCTTTTCTGTAAAAGCTGACAAGGTCTTACTGTGGCTTATAACATCTCCTAACCACTAGAGGACTTAAGCTTGTGGCATCAGCCCTGAATTATTCCTCCAAGGAGAGAGCTAATAGCCAATTAGACTTGGGATATACAGACATTTGGCTGCCACTGCTGCACAGTATTTCCAGGCAGGTGAGGTGTAGCTGATGCTGACGGAGGAGTCTTGCTTGACTCAAGGAGACCAATATTTGCTTTGTTGATTTAGTGGCCTTTGGTAACACTCTCTGGCATTCCAGAGGCCAACTGTACACTTGCAGGTGTGGTCTCTATATATCTTTCCCATGCTTACACCAGGTCTTTGACAGCAGGGCTTTACTGCCTCTCTTCTTGCAGGTATCCCAGTTTTCTGGCAAAAAGCCTTTATCTTTTGGGGAGGCTTGGATCCCCTAGCCAACATCTCCTTGGCTGAATAATCCATTTCTGATAACAGAGCTCTCCTGTGTTAATATGTTTTACTCAATTACCCAGCTTATATAGACTTTAGTATTATATTTGGCTCTGAAAGAGAATTATCCTTTCACAGTTCCTATGACTATCAGTCAATTAAAGAAGGCAACTATATCGCTTTTTTTTTTTTTTTTTGGTTGGGTCTCCCTGTAGCTCCAGCTATCCTGGAACTCACTCTGTAGACCAGGCTTGTCCTAATGGCTTTGACTAATGTACACATAAATTCCATTGTTTTTGTTTTGTTTTGGTTTGGTTTGGTTTAGGTTTTTGTTTTGGTTTGGTTTGGTTTAGGTTTTTGTTTTGTTTTGTTTTGTTTTGTTTTGTTTTGTTTTGTTTTGTTTTGTTTGTGTGACAGGGTTTCCTTTTAGTCCCAGCTAGCCTGGAGCTCTCTCTGTAGACCAGACTGGCCTTGAACTCACAGAGATCCGCCTGCCTCTGCCTCCCGAGTGCTGGGATTAAAGGCGTGCGCCACCACACCTGGCCACAGCAAATGCTATTGTAATCAGATATGCAACATTTCTGTCCTCTCAAGAAGTTCTCCCCACTTCTGTTGTCAGTTCTTTTCCCACCCTAAGTCCTTGTTAACCATGATCTAGTAGTTCCTGTCCCTGTAGTTTTTCACCTTTTCCAGAATGTCATATAAATGGAAAAACACAGCATGTTTCCTTTGGAGCCTGGCTTCACTTAGAATATGTTCAAAATATATCTATATTTGCCTGTGTCAACACCAAACAAAAAACAAAAAACTAATCTTTGATCTAGCATAACTCTTAGCAATTTACAAATTGAGAAACAAGGATAGAGATGGGAAGTGAGTCTCAAAACAAGGTAATGGCAGGCCAGATGTGATAACACATGCCTTTAATCCAGAATTCTGAGTGAAATCCAGCCAGTCCATGGTCTGTAATAAGTGAGTTTCATAGGCCAGCCGTGGCTGAGGTGCCATGACCTGTCGTAAAAGACCAAAAAATATAATAAATAAAGAAGGAAGGAAGGAAGGAAGAGAAAGAAAGAAAGGAAGGAAGAGAGAGAGGAAAGAGAGAAAGAAGAGAAGAGAGAAAGGAAAGGAAGAAAAGCCCCATCACAACCAAACGAACAAGGTAGTGGCAGCAAAGAGCGGCTCGCAGCCTGCTCCATTAGTCCATTACGACAGCAGTGTTCTCTCTGGTACTGGCCCATGGCACCACCACTGGTTTACAGCAAAAAATGCCCTATTCTTCCCCAAGAAACATCAGCTATCCAGGGAGGGTAGCCCTGAAATGGAAACTAGTCGAAGAATTTTTTATTATGAAGCTTAATTTTTTTTAAAATTGTATTGTATTTCTGTATGTGTATGAATGTCCTGTCTGCATGTAGGTTTGTGCACGCGAGTCGTGCAATGCTGTGGGGTCCAGAAAAGCGGGCGTCGGATTCCCCTGGAATCTGAGTTCTCCTGGAATTGGAGTTTCAGATGGTTTCAGCGCCATTGGGTGCTGGGGATCGAACCCGGGTCCTCTATAGAGCGGTCAGCCTCTAACCACATAGGCCATCTCTCCAAACGCCCCGAAAGATTAATTTTTTAAATGAACATACTGTGACTAAATTTCTTGTATAATATTTTTGAGGTTTATTTTCTTTCTCCTTTTGTTTTTATTAGGCCCAAGAAGAAGAAAGCAAAAGTGGACATAACAGCCATCAATCTGGGGACAGATTATGAATATGGGGTTTTAAATATCCACCTGACTGCTTATGACATGACTCAGGCAGAAAGTTATGCTCAGTATGTTCACAACCTCTGCAATCATCTCTCCATCCAAGTGGAGGAAAGGTAGGAAGGGCGCCTTCGTACAGCTGGCCTTCCTGGGCGTGGGATGCTCTGCTTTTTTGTTAAGTCAGGTTTTTTGAAAAATAATGCATATGCAGTAAAAGTCACTCCTTTTAAGAGCATAGTCTGCCACAATCAAAGTTCCCTTAGCCTCAAGAGCTCCCTGGTGCCCTGGTACAGTCAGTCTCCTTCCCCTCCCCCATCCAAGTCCCTGCCTTCCACTAATACATTAATATCTCTTCTCCTTAAGTATTTATGTATTTATTTATGGGGGCTGCATCTACGCGTGCATGTCACAGGTGTGGAGACCCAAGATCAACTTTTAGGAATTGGTTTTCTTATTCCACCATGTGGGTCAGAGATGGAACTTGGTCTTGGTGGCAAGTGCCTATAACCACTGAGCCATCTCCCTGAACCCCGACCCTGTTGGAGGTTTTTTCCTGTTTTGTTTTTTCTTTGCTTGTTTTTGGCTTTTTGGATTTTTGCTTGCTGGGTTTTTTGTTTTTGTTTTTGGTTTTGGTTTTTCGAGACAGAGTTCTCTTTTGTCCCAGCTGGCCTGGCCTGGGAACTCCCTCTGTAGAGCAGGCTAGCCTTGAAATCACAGAGATCACGCTGCCTCTGACTCCTGAGCGCTGGGCCTAAAGGCGTGTGCCACACCAGCTGGTTTTGTTTTGTTTGTTTGTTTTGTTTTTGTTTTGTTTTGTGTTTGTTTTGTTTTTTGTTTTGTTTTTAAAACAGGGTCTCATGTAGCTTAAGCTGGCCAGAAACATGCTATGTAGACCAGGCTGCCCTAAAACTCAAAGATATCTATTTGCCTGCCTAATTGCCATCAGAGCATTTGTCTAGAGATCTTTGAAAGGCCGTATGTACCCGATGACTATGTCTGGGTTGCAGTTGTAATAGTTCGTTGTTGGTAGTTATCTTAGATGGGTATTTTTTTTTTTTTTTAATAATGGTCATAAGTAATGATACAGGCATCTGACCCTGCCCCTTCAACTCACTGGTAACCAAATTCTCGGGCCTAGGGGGATTAGATGGCCTAGCAGTTAAAGGCACCGACTTGGGCTCTTGCAGGGACCCAGTTTCAATCCCTAGCACCACATGGGCAGCTGAGAAACATCTTTTTAATCCAGTTTCCAGGGGAATCCAATTTGCCCTCTTCTGACCTTGAGGCATTGCACGACTGGGTGCACAACCTACCATGCAGACAGTACATTTATACTCATACAAGAATAAATAATTAAAAAAAATTTGCAAGCAGCTATGCCCAATTGTAAATACAATCTGAGGCCCCCATTGTCTAGCTTGGGAGCTTATATGTACTATCATTTGATCAAATAAGAGAGTCCCAGTCAATGTTTCTGTAGTTTCGTAGTTCACGTGCCAATCTCAGGCCTTACATTCTACCATCCCCTCTTCCGCAGATCTGTTCCCAACCCTAGGCTTTAGAAAAGGGACACAGGTGGGTGAGAAGCCAAACAGTCTATTTTTCTTTGGTAAGTATGTCGTTTTGGACTCTCATCGGTTCAGGCTGTTTCCTTTCATGGGTTGGCGTTTATCCAGGAATAACATTTTACTCTACTGATGAAGCACAACCAGTTAGTTATACAGGCATTTAAAACAGTACTAAATTATTATGGTAGGTTCTATTGGTATCGATACAGATGTTTGGATGGTATGCTAATCCATGGACTATAGGTTTTCTGTAAAAGCTGACAGGGTCTTTCTGTGGCTTATACATCTCCTAACCACTAGAGGATTAAGCTTGGGACATCAGCCATGATTATTCCTCCAAGGAGAGAGCTAATAGCCAATTAGAACCTTGGGGATTACAGACATTTGGCTGCACTTGCTGACACAGTATTTCCAGCAGGTGAGGTGTAGCTGATGCTGACGGAGGAAGTCTTGCTTGACTCAAGGAGACCAATATTTGCTTTGTTGATCTAGTGGACTTTGGCTAACCATTCTGGCTTCCAGAGGCCAACTTGTACACTTGCAGGTGTGGTCTCATTAAATATATCTTTCCCATGCTTACCCCAGGTCTTTGACAGCAGGGCTTTACTGCCTCCTCTTCTGCCGGTTCCCAGTTTTCTGGCCAAAAAAGGCCTTTATCTTTTTGGGGAGGCTTGGATCCCCTAGCCAACATCTTCCTTGGCCCTGAAATAATCCCATTCTGATAACAGGAGCTCCTCCTGTGTTTAATAGTGTTTTACTCAATTACCCAGGCTCATATAGACTTAGTATTATAATTTGTGGCTCTGAAAGAGAATTATCCTTCACGTTTTCCTAATGACTATCAGTCCATTAAAGAAGGCAAAACTATATCGCTTTTTTTTTTTTTTTTTTTTTGGTTGGGGTCCCCTGTAAGCCCCAGCTATCCTGGACTCACTCTGTAGACCCAGGGCCTTGTCCATAATGGCCTTTTGGCTAATGTAGCACATAAATTCCCATTTTTTTTGTTTTGTTTTGGTTTGGTTTTGGTTTGTAGGGTTTTTTTGTTTTGGTTTGGTTTGGTTTAGGTTTTTGTTTTTGTTGTTTGTTTTGTTTGTGTTTTGTTTTTGTTTTGTTTTGTTTTGTTTGTGTGACAGGGTTTTCCTTTTAGTCCACGCTATCCCTGGAGCTCCTCTCTGTTAGACCAGACTGGCCTGAACTCACAGAGATCCGCCTGCCTCCTGCCCTCCCGAGTGCTGGGGGATTAAAGGCCGTGCCGCCACACCACACCTGGCCACAGCAAATGCTATTGTAATCAGATATGCAACATTTCTGTCCTCTCAAGAAGTTCTCCCCACTTCTGTTGTCAGTTCTTTTCCCACCCTAAGTCCTTGTTAACCATGATCTAGTAGTTGATTCCTGTCCCTGTAGTTTTTTCATCCCACCTTTTCAGAATGTCATAAAATGGAAAACACATGGCAATGTTTCCTCTTTGGAAGCCTGGACTTTCACTTAGAATATGTTTTTCAAAATATATCTATATTTGCCTGTGTCAAATACTTTGTTCCTTTCTGTTGCTGAGTAGCATTTCATTGAAAGGATGTACTGTGGTTTGTCCATTTACTAATTGAAGATATTGTGCTTTCAATTTGGAGCATTATAAGCAAAGTCACTATAGCTTTATATAAGGTGTTCTCATGGGGCTGGAAGAGATTGGCCCTAGCGGTTATAGAGCGCCGACTGGCTGCCCTTTGCAGAGGAACGCGGGTTCGACCCGCAGTAACCCAATGGCGGGGCCTGAGAACCGTTCGCTGAAACTCCAATTTCCAGGAGAACTCCAGTTCCAGGGGAATCCGAGGCCCCCGCTTCTTCTGACTGCTCCGTGGCATTGTACGACACGGGTGCACAACCTGCATGCAGACAGTACATTTCATACACATACAGAAATAAATAAAATTATAAAAAAAAATTAAAAAAAAAAAGGGTTCTCATGAGAAAATAGTTTTCATTTCTCTTAAAAATATGGATTTTTTGGTCCAAATGGGATTGTGGGTATATGTGTGAATTTATAGGAAAGTTTACAGGAAACTTTTCCAAAGTGGCTGTACCCTTTTACCTTCTCAACAATAATATAGTTCAAGTTGTTCACATCTTCATTTTTTTTAAAAAAATAATTTTTTAAAACTGATTTAAAAATGATAAATGGGAGGCTGGAGAGATGGCTCCGCAGTTAAGCAGTACTAACTGTTCTCTTGGCAGAGGACCCAGGTTTGGGTTCCCAGCCACCCACATGGTGTCTAAGAACATCTTTAGGCCACGGGTGGTGGCACATACTTTAATCCAGCACTTGGAAAGCACTTGGAAGGCAGGAGTAGGTGGGATTTGTGGGTTCAAGCCAGCCTGGTCTATATAGTGAGCTCCGGCCAGCTGGGACTAAAGGGAGACCCTGTCTCAANAAATACTTTGTTCCTTTCTGTTGCTGAGTAGCATTTCATTGAAAGGATGTACTGTGGTTTGTCCATTTACTAATTGAAGATATTGTGCTTTTCCAAATTTTGGAGCATTAAAATAAGCAAAGTCACGTATAGCTTATATAAGGTTCGTTCTCAATGTGGGCTGGAAGAGATTGGCCCCTAGCGGTTAAGCGCCGACCTGGCTGCCCTTGCAGAGGACACGCGGGTTCGAGCCCGCCAGTAACCCATGGGCGGCTGAGAACCGTCCTGAAACTCCAATTTCCAGGAGAACTCCAGTTCCAGGAATCCGAGGGCAGGCCCCGTTCTTCTGACCTCCCGTGGCATTGACGACACGGGTGCACAAACCTGCATGCAGACAGTACATTCATAAACATACAGAAATAAATAAAATTATAAAAAAAAATTAAAAAAAAAAAGGGTTTTTTGTGCTTGTTTTCATTTCTCTTAAAAATATGGATGTTTTGGTCCAAATGGGAATGTTGTTATATGTGTGAATTTATAGGAAAGTTTACAGGAAACTTTTCCAAAGTGGCTGTACCCTTTTACCTTCTCAACAATAATATAAGTTCCAAGTTGTTCTAATCTTACATTTTTTTTTAAAAAAAAAAATAATTTTTAAAAAAACTGATTTAAAAATGATAAATGGGAGGCTGGAGAGATGGCTCGCAGTTAAGCAGTACTAACTGTTCTTGGCAGAGACCCAGGTTTGGGTTCCCAGCCACCCACATGGTGTCTAAGAACCATTTAGGCCACGGGGTGGTGGCCACATACCCTTTAATCCCACCAGCACTTGGAAGGCAGAGGTAGGTGGATCTGTTGAGTTCAAGCCAGCCTGGTCTATATAGTGAGCTCCAGGCCAGCTGGGACTAAAGGGAGACCTTGTCTCAAAAAAAAAAAAAAAAAAAGAAAAAAAAAAGTTTTTCAAAGACACAGACTCCCCCTGCCAGCTTCCAGGGTCATCCTTGGAGGGGGCCGGAGGGAGTAGCTGCTCCTGCTTTCACTTTCTCCAGCCCAATTTGGGACTAGACACCCAGACCCTGGCTTCCGGTCCAAAAAAAAAAAAAAAAAAAAAAAAAAGGTTTTCAAAGACACAGACTTCCCCTGCCAGCTTCCAGGGTCATCCTTGGAGGGGGCCGGAGGGAGTAGCTGCTCCTGCTTTCACTTTCTCCAGCCCAATTTGGGACTAGACACCCAGACCCTGGCTCCTTCCTTTCCATCCCAGCCTCTTTCCATGTAGCAGACCCTTCCTAGGGAGGGGAAACCACAGATTGCAAACCCAGGGGCTTTTTATTCTTTCTGAAACCTTTATATCCTCAGCCCAAAAGGCAATGCTCCCCTGCCACCTCCAAGCCTGGAATTGTGCATAACCTGGATCTTGTATCTTTGAATAACAGATGTTATTTGTATGAGGGGCAGTTCATAAACAGCACTTGTTCTTTTAATAAAAGAATGTTTTACTAAAAAACAATTAAAAATAAATAAATAAAAATGGGATGGCTGGGTGTGATGGCACATACCTTTAGTCCCAGCACTTGGGAGGCAGAGGCAGGGGTATTGCTCTAAGTGCAAGGCCAACCTGGCCTGGTCTACAGAGTGAGTTCCAGGACAACTGGGGCCACAGGGAGAACCTGCCTCAAAAAGATCAAGGAAAATAAAAGCTAAATGGGGCTGGAGATGGCTTAGGAGTTGGGAGAACTGGCTGCTCTTGCAGAGGACCCAGGTTCAGTTCTCAGCACCCTCGTGGCAGCTAAGGGCCATCCTTAGCTCTATTTCCTGGGGTATCTGATGCCCTCTTCTGGCCTCCTTGGGCACTGCATGACACAGGTGCACTTAGACACATGCAGGCAATATACTCAGACCTGTAAAAAATAATAAAGTAGGGCTGGAGAAATGGCCTAGCGGTTAAGAGCGCCGACCACTCTTGCAGAGGACCCGGGTTTGATCCCCAGCACCCACATGGTGGCCGAGAACCGTCTGAAACTCCAATTCCAGGAGAACTCCAGTTCCAGGGGAATCCGACACCCTCTTCTGACCTCTGCGGCATTGCACGACACGGGTGCACAGACTTGCATGCAGACAGTACATTCATACACATACAGAAATAAATAAAAAAAATTAAAAAAAATAATAAAGTGTAATTTTTTTTGGTCTTTTTGAGACAAGGTCTCCTTTTAGTCCCAGCTGTCCTGGAGCTTGCTATGTAGAGCAGGCTGGCCTTGAACTCACAGAGATCCGCCTGCCTCTGCCTCCCGAGTGCTGGGATTAAAGGCATGCTCTACCACCCCTGGCCTAAGACAGTTCTTAATCGCCATGCGGGTGCTGGGAATTGAACACAGGTCCTCTGCAAGACCAGTCAGTGCTCTTAACCGCTAAGCCATCTCTCCAGCCCCTAAAGTATATTTTTTAAAATGATAAAAAACAGCTTAGGTAGTTTGCCTTAGATAGTTTGCAAGTATGATTCTAGTATGTGGTTATCCAAAAGTGATCATTTCTTACTCCTTCAATATTAGTATATTCCCATTTTATAGACCAGGAAGCCAAGGATCAAAAAGAACAAAAGACACAGAACCAGTAAGTTTCCTGATTTCAAATCAGTTTTGTATGATTTCCATATTCTTAATTATATAGGGTTTTATTTAAGTGCTTAAAACATTTTGAACTTTCAAACCTGTTATGGCACCTGTTAAAAGTGCCCTAGAGCTTTGATAATAAGCTGTGACTTTCATCCTTTTAAGCCTGAAAACGTACTCCAACTCTTCCTGATGCCCCAGAGAATCACTTACTCTTTCAGCACTTGACACACACCTTTGTCATGTCATCTTTTCATGTGTCAGTTCTTCTTCCCTGACTGTGTGTTCCACCTAGATGGGAACTCTGTTCTTTGTTTCTTTAGTACCTAACACAAGGACTGCCACATGGGAGACATTGTCATTGTTGAAAGATTGGCAGGTGCTTGAATATGACTGCACAATCTACTTGTGTAGTATACATTTCCTAAAATTTAGCTAAAGTGCTTTTAATTAATAAAAAGCTGTGGATGGAGTCTTTTCTTCCGGTGTTGTGGCTCTACACTAGACCTTCTGACTGGTGCACACAGTGATTAGTATTTGCAAGAATTTTTACTCCATTCAGATTAGACCATCCTAAGGTGGTTTCAGGAAGCACACAGTGTCCACACATATGTGTACATATGTACACACCAAGAAAAATAATCATAACATAATGTGGAAGAAGGTACATGGAAAAATATAGAATGTCAGTTCAAGTGGAAAGAGTCATATAGCAATTTGAAGTAATGGTTCTCAAAGTACCACTCCAAGGAGAAATCGGGATCATGGGCTACACTGGATATACTTTTCTTTGGCCTGAGGAGATGGCTCAGTGGGTAGTGTTTGCTGTATAAATATGAGAACCCCAGAACCATGTGAAAAGCTGGTATAGCAGCACACACATGTAATTCTAGCTTTAGGAGGTGGAGACAGGTAGATTGGTGAGCTACAAGTTAAGTGAGAGACCCTGTCTCAAAAAATACATTGGAGGGGGCTGGAGAGATGGCCTAGCGGATAAGAGCACTGACTGCTCTTGCAGAGGACCTGGGTTCGATCCCCAGCACCCACATGGTGGCAGAACCATCTGTAACTCCAATTCCAGGAGAACTCCAGTTCCAGGGGAATCCGAGACCCTCTTCTGACCTCTGCAGCATTGCACGACATGGGTGCACAAACCTACATGCAGACAGTACATTCATACACATACAAAAATAAATAAAATTAAAAAAAATACATTGGAGAGCAATAGACAACCACACCCAACATAGACCTGTGGCTCCCACATCTGCCCACACAGGCATATCTACCTGCACACACAAAACATGTGCACATACATGTATACATCACACACAGATACACACACACACAAAATACTTTGCTTTCTTCATCAAAAAAAATCTTAGCTATTTAAAAAATTTTGACTCAATTAAACAGTGTTTGCACCGACAGGTGCGTGTATCTCTTCATGAGTTAATGACAGTTCTCTTGCTGTCACTTTGTGGAATACACTCGAAATAACAAGAAAGAATAATCTCTGGAATCAAATTGCCTCTATTCAGATTCTAGCTCTATCAGTTATTAGCAAGATGAATTGGGGAAATATCAACCTGTTTCTTTTTCTGTATAATGAGGACTACAACTTGTCTATTTCTTTGAGTTCTGAAAGTTCAATCAGATAGTACATGACAGTGTTTGACACAGACATTGGCATACTGTAAAGACTCTACACAATCTATTGTTATGAATACTGAGTGAATATTTTTGTTCCATTGGCAGAGATGCGTCTCACAGATTGGGTGGCAACGAGGCTTTAAATGTCATTCTCAGCATTTTACTGTCATACCTGTAGTGGATCAATTTCTGGACTTTTTAAAGGTGCTCTTTTTAAAAATTTTTATTTATTATTTTTTTATGTGTGTGAGTGTTCTGTCTGCATGTAGGTAGGTGGACCCGTGTTGTGCAATGCTGCGGAGGTCAGAAGAGGGTGTTGGATTCCTCTGGAACTGGAGTTAAAGACGGTTCTTAGCTGCCATGTGGGTGCTGGGAATCGAACCTGGGTCCTCTGTATGAGCAGTTGGTGCTTTTAACCATGGAGCCATCTCTCCAGCCCCTAAAGGTGCTGTTTTTAAAAACCCTGCCGTCGGGGCTGGAGAGATGGCCTAGCGGTTAAGAGCACCGACCGCTCTTACAGAGGACCCGGGTTCGATCCCCAGCACCCACACGGCGGCCAGGAACCGTCTGAAACTCCAATACCAGGAGAACTCCAGTTCCAGGGGAATCCGAGACCCTCTTCTGACCTCCGCGGCATTGCACGACACGGGTGCACAAACCTGCATGCAGACAGTACATTCATACACATACCAAAATAAATAAAATTAAAAAACAAAACAAAACAAAACAAAACCCTGCAGTCTAGTCAGGCCTGGTGGCGCAAGCCTTTAATCCTAGCACTTGGGAGGCAGAGGCAGGTAGATCTTTGTGAGTTCAAGGCCAGCCTGGTCTACAGAGTGAGTTCCAGGACAGGTGGGGCTACAGGGAGACCCTGTCTCGAAAAGACAAAAAATAAATAAATAAATAAATAAATAAATAAATAAATATAAAAACCCTGCAGTCTATAGCTCTAGCTACTCTGGAGGCAGAGGCAGAACAATTTCTTGAGCCTAGGAGTTCAAGGCCAGCTATGGACGACATAGAAAGTCAACTAACTCATCTTAGTATTTTCTCCAAAATTTTTTTTATAAATTTATTTTTATTTTTTTAACAAATCTAGACCCGTGTTCCCGCCCATTCCCCCACTATTTTCTCCAAATTTCATCTGTCATAAAGTGGCATAGTGGTTCACACCTATAATCCCAGGCTTGGGAGTATACATAGAAATACAATAGCTGTTAGGCACAGTTCTAAGCAATTTGAATATATTATCTCCCTTAATTTTCATTCTAGATTTTTGGGCAGGTTTTTTTTGTTTTGTTTTGTTTTGTTTTGTTTTGTTTTGTTTTGTTTTGTCTTTTCCAGACAGGGTCTCCCTGTAGCCCCAACTTTCCAGGAACTCACTCTGTAGTCCAGGATGGCCTCAAACTCACAAGGATCCACCTGCCTCTGCCTCCTGAGTGCTGAGTGCTAGAATTAAAGGCATGTGCCACCATGCCCGGCTGGGCAGGGTTTTTTTTTTTTATTAACCCCATTTT
Organism: Rhizomys pruinosus; assembly: GCA_009823505.1. Classification (NCBI taxonomy): domain Eukaryota; kingdom Metazoa; phylum Chordata; class Mammalia; order Rodentia; family Spalacidae; genus Rhizomys; species Rhizomys pruinosus. The sequence continues at coordinate 721,485 of VZQC01007400.1, read as the reverse complement.
ATAGATGAGGAAACCAAGACACAAAGAGGTTAAGTGATTATCTAATATCACACAGCAAGAATGGAGCAGCACAAGAATAAAAACTCAAGAAGTCTGACTCCAGAGTTGCTTTGGTCTATTGGATACAAGGGCTTTTATATGAATTAAGTAGTATACTACACAAGACAAGGGCTTTAGCTTTTTCAGAGTGCCCGGCTGGCAGCATGCTCAACAAATGTCACTGTTTTACTGCATTCACTAAAGTGCAGGCAGGGCTGTTTACAGATGAGGGCTTTGGGTTTGTTGTTGTTGTTGTTGTTTTGTTTTGTTTTGAGACAGGGTCTCCCTATAGCCCTAGCTGGCCTGGAACTCGCTCTGTAGACCAGGCTGGTCTTGAACTCAGAGATCTGCCTGCCTCTGCCTCCCGAGTGCTGGGATTAAAGACGTGCGCCATCACACCTGGCTGTGTATATAATTTTTGAGACCAATTTATTTTCACTGTTTAGACCTAGCTTGCCTAGTACTTGCTGTATAGCCCCTGCTGGCCTTGAACTTGTCCATCTTCTTCCCTCTACATCCTGTATGTTGGCATTATGTGTGCACCACTGTTCTAGTTCCTTTTCAATCACTGTGACAAAACACTCTGACCAGTACCAACTTGGGAAGGAAAGAGTTTATTTGGCTCATGTCTCCCGGGTCCCAGTTCAGCACTGAGGGAGCTCAATACAGGAACTCAGTGCAGGAACCTGGAGACAGGAGCTGAGGCACAGACCATGAGGAATGCCGCTTAGTGACGCTTACTGACTTGCTCTCCCGACCCCTGCCTAGCCTGCTTTCTCATACTGTACACAACAAACTGCCCACAGGTGGCACCACCCATAGTGGGCTGGGCCCTCCCACATTGCTCAACAATCAAGACAATAAATACTCCACAGCCCAGTCCAATGGAGCCAATTCCCTCAACCCAGGTGTGTCATGCTGACACTAAAGCTGTCCAGCACAGTCCCCCTTGTGGCTCGCTAGGTCCCTCCCTTCCCTTTGCCCCCTGCTTCCACTGACAATGACTTTGTTTTGATTTTTACTTTAGGACCTTTGCATACGCTGGAGAGCTTGGAGTGTTCTTTTGCCTTCCCCTAACTAACCCCGTCTTTTTTCCTTTTCTTTTCCTCCCCTCCTTCCTCCATTCCTTACTTCTTTCCTTCCTAATTTTCTTTTGAGACAGGGTCTCAGGTAGCCCAGGCTAGCTTTGAACTCTCTATGTAGCTGAGGATGATCTTGAATTTCTGGTCCTCCTTCCCTACCTCCCAAATGCTGGCATTTAAGGCATGTCCCATTATGTTCAGTGTATTTAGTGTTGGGGATTGAACCCAGGACTTCACACTTGCTAGGCAAGCACTCTACCAGCTGAGCTACAGCTACAACTGCAACTCCTACTTTTTTCTTAGGTGTCATCGTGATAATTCCTTCTTCAAGAATGCTTATTAAACTACATCCTGGGGCTGGAGAGATGGCCTAGCAGTTAAGAGCACCGACTACTCTTGCAGAGGACCTAGGTTCTATCCCCAGCACCCACATGGCGGCTGAGAGCCGTCTTTAACTCCCGTTCAAGGGGAATCCAACGCCCTCTTCTGGCATTGCATGACACGGGTGCACAGACCTGCATGCAGACAGTACATTCAAACACAAAGAATAAATAAAATAAAAATCTCTTAAACTACATCCTTATGTATTCAACAGAAATAAAGGTTATATGACTTCCCTTTCATACCATGATTTTTTTAATTTAATTTATTTTTTATGTGTATGAATGTACTGTCTGCATGTAGGTTTGTGCACAATGCCTCGGAAGTCAGAAGAGGGTGTCGGATTCCTCTTGAACTGGAGTTAAAGATGGTTCTCAGCCACCATGTGGGTGCTGAGGATTGAACTTGAGTACTCTGCAAGAGCAGTCGGTGCTCTTAACTGCTAGGCCATCTCTCTAGCTCCCATACCATGAATTCTTTAACTTTGAATGGACTTCCATATTAGAATCTAAGTTCTCTAAGGCAAGAGCTGTTTCTTGTATTTTTTTTTTCTTCTTTTTGAGACAGGGTCTCCCTCAAAAAGGCTGTTTCTTTCTTCATTAGTGATCTGACCCACAACCTGACCTAGCCAGTATCTGACTGAGTAAATACTGCTTGCCTTGGAGTGTGCTCTAGCCCATCACGGACATGCTTCCTAAAACAGCAGGATGAGTGATGTGCTGCTTTTTGCTTCTTTCCTGGCTCTTTGCTCCAAATAGCTCAGAGCATAAAAAGCTGTTTGTTTTTAACAGTTCACCTCTCTGCATTGGTTGAGGTTTTCCAGTTGTATCACTAAGCATTCATATTGCCCAGCTCTTCAGGGATGAGTTTGTTTTCTTTCAAATTTCATTTCATTCTGATCCATTTTTTCCTCTAGAGTGGGGGTGTGGGGATGATGGCTGTGACCTTGAGTTGGAAGAGCAGTGAAGCAGCCTTTGTTCTGTACCCGGTCTAAACCAGTGAGGCTGCCGCTCCTGAGGGGAGGGGAGGGGAGGGGAGGAAAAGGGCTCTCCTGTGGGTCTCCTGATCTGTCTGCGTCCCTTGCTGAGCAGCTGCCTGTGGAGAATGATCACATTCATCTGGCTGAGCTGACCAGCCCCGTGGTCGACCTCACTGGCTATGAGCCACACTTTCTTCCACTTTAAAAAAAAACAGACAAGGGGCTGGAGAGATGGCCTAGCGGTTGGGAGCTTCGACGCTCTCGCATAGGATCCGGGTTCAATCCCCAGCACCCACATGGCGGCCCAGAGCCGTCTGAAACTCCAATTCCAGGAGAACTCCAGTTCCAGGGGAATCCGACACCCTCTTCTGACCTCCACGGCATTGCACGACACGGGTGCACAAACTTGCATGCAGACAGTACATTCATACACATACAGAAATAAATAAAATTAGTAAAAAAAATAAAAACAAACAAAAAACACCTTTCTGTGTTTCTGCTTGTTTTATTATTTATTTATTTATTTATTTATTTATTTATTTATTTATTTATTTATTTTTTGGTCTTTTTGAGACAGGGTCTCCCTGTAGTCCCAGCTGTCCTGGAAGTCACTCTGTAGACCAGGCTGGCCTTGNGCGGCCGAGAATCCGTCTGAAACTCCAATTCCAGGAGAATTCCAGTCAGGGAAATCCGAGGCCCGCTTCTGACCTCCGTGGCATTGTACGGAAGCGGGTGCACAAACCGCATGCAGACAGTACATTCAACACATACAGAAATAAATAAAATTAATAAAAAAAAATTAAAAAAAAAAAGGGTTCTCATGAGAAAATAAGTTTTCATTTCTCTAAAAATATGATTGTTTGGTCAAATGGGAAATGTGGTATATGTGTGAATTTATAGGAAAGTTTACAGGAAACTTTTCCAAAGTGGCTGTACCCTTTTACCTTCTCAACAATATATAAGTTCCAAGTTGTTCGTACATCACATTTCTTTTTAAAAAAATGTTTTAAAACTATTTTTAAAATTATATAATGGGAGCGGGAGAGATGGCTAGCAGTTATGAGCACTAACTGTTCTTGCAAGGACCCAGTTTCAGCTCCCAACACCTACATGATGTCTGGTAAGAACCATTTTAGCACACGGTGTGGCCACATACCTTAATCCCAGCACTGGAATGCAGAGGCATCAGTGGATCTCTGTAGTTCGAAGGCCTAGCCTGGTCTATAGTAGCTCCAGGCCAAGCCTGACTAAAGGAGACCCTGTCTTCAAAAAAAATAAAAAATAAAAAAAAAAGGTTTGCAAAAACAGACTTCCCCGCCAGCTTCCAGGGTCATCCTTGGAGGGGGCCGGAGGGAGTAGCTGCTCCTGCTTTCACTTTCTCCAGCCCAATTTGGGACTAGACACCCAGACCCTGGCTCCTTCCTTTCCATCCCAGCCTCTTTCCATGTAGCAGAACCCTTCCTAGGGAGGAAACCACCAGCATTTGCAAACCCAGGGGCTTTTTATTCTTTCTGAAACCTTTATATCCTCAGCCCAAAAGGCAATGCTCCCCTGCCACCTCCAAGCCTGGAATGGTCGATAACCTGGATCTTGTATCTTTGAATAACAGATGTTATTTGTATGAGGGGCAGTTCATAAACAGCACTTGTTCTTTTAATAAAAGAATGTTTGACTAAAAAAAACAATTAAAAATAAATAAATTAAAAAATGGATGGCGGTGTGATGCAGCATACCTTTAGTCCCAGCACTTGGAGCAGAGCAGGGTATTGCGCTCTAAGGCAAGTAGTGCCAACCTGGCCTGGTTACAGAGGAGTCCAGGACAACTGGGCCACAGGGAGAAACTCCTCAAAAATGATTCAAGGAAAGTAAAACTTATAATTGGCTAGATGGCTTAGGAGTTGGAAACTGGCTGTCCTTTCAGAACCCAGTTCAGTCTCACACCCCCTGTGGCACTAAGGTTCACGCATCCTTAGCTCATTTCCTGGGATTGATGCTCTTTTCTGGCCTCCTTGGGCACTGCATGACACCTACCTACATGCAGACAAAAAAAAAAAAAAAAAAAAAAAAAAAAAAAAAAAAAAAAAAAAGGCTGGAGAAATGGCCTAGCGGTAGAGCGCCGACCACTCTTGCAGAGGACCCGGGTTTTGATCCCCAGCACCCACATGGTGGCCGAGGAACCGCTGACTCAATCCAGGAGAACTCCATTCCAGGGGGAATCCGACACACTCTTCTCACCCTGCGATTGCAACGACCACGGTGCACAGACTTGCATGCAGACCAGTACATTCATACACATACAGAAATAAATAAAAAAATAAAAAAAAATAATAAAGTAAATGTTTTTTGGTCTTTTTGAGACGAAGTCTCTTTAGTCCCAGTCCTGTCCTGAGGCTGCTATGATAGAGTCAGCTCCTTGAACTCACAGAGATTCCGCCTGCCTCTGCCTCCGATGCTAGAAAGGCACTCTGACCACCCTTGCCTAAGACAGTTCTTAATCGCCATGCGTGGTGCTGGGAATGGACAGCAGTCCTCTGCCAGACCCAGTTCATGCTGCTAACCGGTAAGCCACTCTCCAGCCCCTAAATATATTTTTTAAAATTGAATAAAAAAACACTTTAGGTGAGTTTTGCCTTAGATAGTTGCAAGGTGATCGATTCTAGTAGATGGTTATCTCAAAGTGAATCATTCTTCTCCTCATATATTAGTATATTCCATTTATTAGACCAGGGAAGCCAAGATTCAAAAAGACAATAAAGGACCACAGAACCTAGTAAGTTCCTGATTTCAAATCAGTTTTGTATGATTTCCATATTCTTAATTATATAGGGTTTTATTTAAGTGCTTAAAACATTTTGAACTTTCAAACCTGTTATGGCACCTGTTAAAAGTGCCCTAGAGCTTTGATAATAAGCTGTGACTTTCATCCTTTTAAGCCTGAAAACGTACTCCAACTCTTCCTGATGCCCCAGAGAATCACTTACTCTTTCAGCACTTGACACACACCTTTGTCATGTCATCTTTTCATGTGTCAGTTCTTCTTCCCTGACTGTGTGTTCCACCTAGATGGGAACTCTGTTCTTTGTTTCTTAGTACCTAAACACAAGGACTCACATGGAGACATTGTCAGTTTGTTGAAAGATTGGCAGGTGCTTGAATATGACTGCACAATCTACTTGTGTAGTATACATTTCCTAAAATTTAGCTAAAGTGCTTTTAATTAATAAAAAGCTGTGGATGGAGTCTTTTCTTCCGGTGTTGTGGCTCTACACTAGACCTTCTGACTGGTGCACACAGTGATTAGTATTTGCAAGAATTTTTACTCCATTCAGATTAGACCATCCTAAGGTGGTTTCAGGAAGCACACAGTGTCCACACAAGTGTACATAGGTTGTACACACCAAAAAAAAAAAAAAAAAAAAACGAAAAATAACTCCATACATAATGTGGAAAATGTACATGAGAAAAATATAGAATGTCAGTTCAAGTGGAAAGAGTCATATAGCAATTTGAAGTAATGGTTCTCAAAGTACCACTCCAAGGAGAAATCGGGATCATGGGCTACACTGGATATACTTTTCTTTGGCCTGAGGAGATGGCTCAGTGGTAGTGTTTTCTTATAAATATGAACCCCTATATCCAGTGAAAACTGCTATTAGCAGCAACACACATGGTAATTCTACTTAGAATGAGACAGTAGATTGAGTTGAGACACAAGTTAAGAATGACCCTGTTCTCAAAAAATAGCATTGGAGGGGGCTGGAGAGATGGACCTAGCGGATAAGAGCACTGACTGCTCTTGCAGAGGACCTGGGTTCGATCCCCAGCACCCACTGGTGGCCGAGAACCATCTGTAACACCAATTCCCAGAGAACTCCAGTTGCCAGGGGAATCCGAAAGACCCTTCTGACCTCTGCAGCATTGCACACATGGGTGCAACAAACCACATGCAGACAGACATCGAACACAACAAAACATAATAAAATTTAAAAAAAATACATTGGAGCAAATAGCAACCACACCCAACATAGCCTGTGCTCCCACATCTCCCAACAGGCATTCAAAACCTGCACACACAAAACATGTGCACACACACTGTATAGACACACACAGATACACACACACACAAAATACTTGCTTCTCACCAAAAAAAAAAATCTAAGCTATAAAAAAAAATTTGACTCAATCAACAGTGTTTGCACCGACAGTGCGGTATCTCTCATAGTTTAATGACATTCTGCTGTCACTTGTGGAAACACTCGAAAATAAACAAGAAAGAATAGATCTCTGGAATCAAAATGCCTCTAATTCAGATTCACTCTATCATTTATTATGCAAAGATGAATGGAAAATATCAAACCTGTATTCTTTTCTGTATAATGAGGCTACAAACTTTGTCTATTTCTTTTAGTTCTGAAAGGTCAATCAGGATAGTACATGACAGTGTTGGACCACAAACGATTGCATACTTGTAAAGACTCTACCACACTCTATTGTATGAATACGAGTGAATATTTTTGTCCATTGCAAGATGCGTTCTCACAGAATTGGGTGCAACGAGGCTAAATGTCATTCTCAGCATTTTACTTGTCATACCTGTAAAGTGATCAATTTCTGGACCTTTTAAAGGTGCTCTTTTTAAAAATTTTTATTTAATATTTTTTTTATCGTGTGTGAGTGCTTCTAGTGCTGCATGTGGTAGGCAGGGGGTGGACCCGTTGTTGCTGCTTAATGCTGCGGAGGAATTCGAGTGAAGAGGGGTTGGTTGGATCTTCCTCTAGGAATGGATTTAAAGACGGCTTACTGTAGCTGCCATGGGATGCCTGCTGGTATCGAAACCTGGGGTCCCTCTCGTTGCATGACGCAGTCTCTCGGTGCTTTTAACCATGGAGCCATCTCTCCAGCCCCTAGGATAGCTAAGTTCTTATAATGCAAACCCTCCTGCCGTCGGGGCTGGACGCAGAGAGTGGTCCTAGCGGTTTTAAGAGCGCGACCAAGCTTGACTAGATGACGCTCACAGAGGACGATTATCTTCCCTCGAGCATCTCTCACTACTGTGCGGCCATGAGAGAACTTCGTTCTGATACTACCTACAAATACCAGAGAACATCCACAGTTCCAGGGAATCCTGATGACCGCTCTATCTTGAACTCTTCCCGGCATCTGCGTGGCTCAGTTGACGATGCACGGTGTGTCACAATACTCTGCAATTTTGTCGACGACAGCGGACATTCATCGACCACATACCAAAATAAATAAAATTAGACAAAAAAAAAAAAACAAAGACTCTGCGATTCTATTTTTTTTTGCGGGCTGTGGTTGCCAGCCTGTTAATCCTAGCATTGGGAGGCAGAGGCAGGTAGATCCTTGTGTGAGTTTCAAGGGCCAGCCTGGTTACAGGTGCGTTCCAGGGACAGGTGGGCTACAGGGAGACCCTATGCCCGAAAAACAAAAAAAATAAATAAATAAATAAATAAATAAATAATAAATATAAAAAACCTTGCAGTCTATAGCTCTAGCTACTTCTGGAGGCAGGGCAAACAATTCTTGAGCCTAATTCAAGGCCAGCTATGGACACATAGAAAGTCAACTAACTCATCTTCATATTTCTCCAAAATTTTTTTTATAATATTATTTTTGTTTATTTTAACAAATCTAGACCCGTGTTCCCGCCCATTCCCCCACTATTTTCTCCAAATTTCATCTGTCATAAAGTGGCATAGTGGTTCACACCTAATCCCAGGCTTGGGAGTATACATAGAAATACGAATACGCGTGTTAGGCACAGTTCTAAGCAATTTGAATATATTATCTCCCTTAATTTTCATTCTAGATTTTTGGGCAGTTGTTTTGTTTGGTTTTGTTTTGTTTGTTTTGTTTTGTTTTGTTTTGTCTTTTCCAGGCAGGATCTCTCCCTTGAGCCCCAACTTTCCTGGAACTCACTGCTTAGTCCAGGCATGGCCTAAACTCACAAGATCCACCTGCCTCTGGCCTCCTGAGTGCTGAGTTGCTAAGAAATTAAAGGCATGTGCCCACCATGCCCGCGGGACAGGTTTTTTTTTATTAAACCCATTTTATAAGATGGCGAAACCAAACACAAAGAGGTTAAGTGATTATCTAATATCACACAGCAAGAATGGAGCAGCACAAGAATAAAAACTCAAGAAGTCTGACTCCAGAGTTGCTTTGGTCTATTGGATACAAGGGCTTTTATATGAATTAAGTAGTATACTACACAAGACAAGGGCTTTAGCTTTTTCAGAGTGCCCGGCTGGCAGCATGCTCAACAAATGTCACTGTTTTACTGCATTCACTAAAGTGCAGCAGGGCTGTTTGACAGATGAGGCTTGGGTTTTTTGTTGTGTTTTTGTTTTGGTTTGAGACAGTGGCTACTCCTATAGCCCTACTGGCCTGGAATCACGCTCTGTAACCAGGCTGTGGTCCTTGAGGACTCAGAGATCTGCCTGCCCTCTGCCCCCGAGTGCTGGATTAAAGACGTGCGCCACACACCTGGCTTGTTGTATTATAATTTTTGAGACCAATTTATTGTTATCACCTTTTTAGACCTAGCTTGCCTAGACTTGATCTGGAGATATAGGCGCCTCTGGCCTTGAAGCTTGTACCATCTTCTTCCCTCTTTATCATCCCTGTCATGTTGGCATTATAGTGTCACCATGTTCTAATATTTGCCTTTTGCAATCACTGTACAAAACACTACTGACCCCAGTTACCAAACTTGGGGAAGAAAGAGTTTTATTTGCTCAGTCTCCCGAGGTCCAGTTCAGGCACTGAGGTAGACAAGGCAGGAACTGGCAGAACCTGGAGGTAGGTAGGAGCTGAGGCACAGACCAAAGAGGAATGCCGCTTTAGTGACGCTTACTTGACTTGCTCTCCGACCCCTGCCCTAGCCTGCTTCTTCATACTGTACACAACAAACTTCCCAAGGTGGCACCACCATAGTGGCTTGGGCCCTCCCCAGCATTGGCTCAAAATCAAGACAATAAATACTCCACAGGCCCAGCCAAGAGCCAATTCCCTACACCAGCTGTGTTCATGATGCACTAAAGCTGTCCAGCACAGTCCCCCTTGTGGCTCGCTAGGTCCCTCCCTTCCCTTTGCCCCCTGCTTCCACTGACAATGACTTTGTTTTGATTTTTACTTTAGGACCTTTGCATACGCTGGAGAGCTTGGAGTGTTCTTTTGCCTTCCCCTAACTAACCCCGTCTTTTTTCCTTTTCTCCCCCCCTTCCTCTCTTGCTTACGTATCTTCCTTTCCTAATTTCTTTTAGACAGGCTCAGGTAGCCCAGGCTAGCTTTTGAACTCTCCTATGTTAGCCTAGGATGATCTTTGAATTTAACTGGTCCTCCTTCCCTACCTCCCAAATGCTTTGCATTTAAGCATAGTCCCATTATGTTCAGTGGTGTATTTAGTGTTGGGGGATTAACCAGGACTTCACACTGCTAGGAAGCACCACTCTACCCAGCTGAGCACAGCTACAAACTGCAACTCCTACTTTTTTCTAGGTGTTCATCGGATAATCCTTTTCCAAAAATGCTGAAAACACTACTTCCTGGGGCTGGAGAGATGTGCCTAGAGTTAAGAGCACCGAACTACCTTGCAGAGGACCTAGGTTCTATCCCCAGCACCCACATGCGGCTGAGAGCCGTCTTTAACTCCCGTTCCAAGGGAATCCAACGCCCTCTTCTGCATTTGCATGGACACGGGTGCACAGACCTGCATGCAGCAGAACATTTCAAAACACAAAGAATAAATAAAATAGAAAAATCCTAAACTACATCCCTATATGTATTCAACAGAAATAAAAGGTTATATGACTTCCCTTTCATACGCATGATTTTTTATTAATTATTTTTTATTGGTGTATGAATTTACTGTCTGACTGTAGGTTGTGTGCACCAATCCTCGGAAGTCAGGAAGAGGGTGTCGGATTTCCTCTTGAGACTGGGAGTTAAAGATGGTTCTCAGCCACCATGGAGGTGGTCTGGGATTTGAACGTGAGTACTCTGCAAGAGCAGTCGGTGCTCTTAACTGTCAGGCCAGTCTTCTACTCCCATACCATGAATTCTTTAACTTTGAAGGACTTCCATATTAGAATCTAAGTCTCTAAAAGCAAAGAAGCGGTTTCTTGTATTTTTTTTTCTTCTTTTTGAGACAGGGTTCGCCTCCAAAAAGGCTGTTTCTTTCTCATTAGTGATCTGACCCACAACCTGACCTAGCCAGTATCTGACTGAGTAAATACTGCTTGCCTTGGAGTGTGCTCTAGCCCATCACGGACATGCTTCCTAAAACAGCAGGATGAGTGATGTGCTGCTTTTTGCTTCTTTCCTGGCTCTTTGCTCCAAATAGCTCAGAGCATAAAAAGCTGTTTGTTTTTAACAGTTCACCTCTCTGCATTGGTTGAGGTTTTCCAGTTGTATCACTAAGCATTCATATTGCCCAGCTCTTCAGGGATGAGTTTGTTTTCTTTCAAATTTCATTTCATTCTGATCCATTTTTTCCTCTAGAGTGGGGGTGTGGGGATGATGGCTGTGACCTTGAGTTGGAAGAGCAGTGAAGCAGCCTTTGTTCGTACCCGGTTCTAAACCAGTGAGGCTGCCCGCTCCTGAGGGGAGGGAAAGAGGGAGGGAGTAAGAAGGCTCTCCTGTGGGTCTCCTGATCTGTCTGCGTCCCTTGCTGAGCAGCTGCCTGTGGAGAATGATCACATTCATCTGGCTGAGCTGACCAGCCCCGTGGTCGACCTGACCTGGCTATAGAGTCCAGCGACTTTCATATTACGAACCACTTTAAAAAAAGAACTAGCATAAGGGGCATGGAGAGATAGCCCAGCTTGGGAGCTCGACGCTCTCGCATAGGATCCGGGTTCAAATATCACCCAGCCCCACATGACGCCCAGAGCCGTCTGAAACTTCCAATTCCAGGAGAACTCCAGTTCCAGGGGAATACCACACCTCTTCTGACCTCCACGCATTGCACGACACGGGTGCACAAAACTTGCATCATGCAGTACATTTTTTTTATTCTTCTACAGAAATAAAATAAAAATTAGTAAAAAAAAATAAAACAAACAAAAAACACCTTTCCTGTGTTCTGCTTGTTTATTTATTATTTATTTATTTTATTTATATTTATTTATTTTATTTATATTTTTGGTCTTTTTGACGACAGGGTCTCCCTGTAGTCCCAGCTGTCCTGGAAGTTCACTTTGTAGGACAGCAGGCTTGGCCTTGAACTCAACACAGACGCATGTCTGCCCCATAACTGCTCCAAGCTTAGGGATAAAGGGCGGGTGGCGGACCGACGCGATGCCTGGGGCAGTTGTCGTGGCTTGTGTTTATTAGTAGGCAGTACTGAGATTGGGAGGATGCCAGGCCTGTGTGCATTGCATGGTACTCCACCACTGAGCCACATTCCCTGCAATTCCTTTGTTTTTTGTGGTCTTGATCAAACCCAGGGCGCTGTTAGCATGGTGCCGAGAAGAGAGAGTGCGTGGTCAGTGGGGTGGACTGTGCAGAGAGTCCAAATACTGGAGAAAACTTACCTGCACTCATTACTTAAAGGCATAGTCCACTCTTTTTTTTTCTTTTTTTGGGTCTTTTTGAGGACAGGGTCTTCCTTTAGCCTCCAGCGGTCCTGTGAAACTCACTATGTAGACCAGGCTGGCCTTTGAACTCAACAGAGATCGCCTCCTTGTCCTCCCAGTGGCGAACTTAAAGGTGTGGACCCACCACACCCGGGCATTAGTCCACTTGTTTTTTTTTTATATGTGTATGAAATGCATGCAAGTCTGTGCACAAATGTCGTGCAATGCCGCGGAGGTCAAAGAGGGTGTCAATTCCTGGAACTGGAGGAAATGTGCTAGCCAACCCATTTGGTGCTGGGATCGAACACAGGTCCTCTGCAGAGTAGCAGTCGGTATTATTTGTTTTTATTTTATTGATTTTTGTTATGCTGTATGAATGTAACTGTCTGCATGTAGGTTGTGACATAACCCATGTCGAGAGTGCAAGCCACGGAGGTCAAAGAGGTCTGGATTCCCCTAAAACTGGTTCTCCTGGAAATTGGAGTTAGAGACAGTTCTCAGCCGCCAGATGGGTGCTGGTAATCAAACCCCGTCCTCTGCGAGAGCAGTCGCTACTCTTAACTGCTAGCTATCTCTCCAGCCTGTTCTTTTTTTTTTTTTTTGCAGTCGGTATTCTTTTTTTTTAATTTTATTTATTTCTGTATGTGTATGAGTGTACTGTCTGCATACAGACAGTTCTCAGCCACCATGTGGGTGCTGGGGATTGAATCTGGGTCCTCTGCAAGAGCGGTTGGTGCTCTTAACCGCTAGGCCATCCCTCCAGCCCAGTAAATTTTTTTAAATGAATTAATGAATGGATGAATAAATAAATGAAATCCTACTGAAGTAAACATTGAAGTAGAAGATTCATGATTAGTGTCACAAATGGTCAACTCCCATTTTACCCAATCAGTTTTCTGCAGAACGCCAAAAAGGATAAATAGCGTCTTAGAGCACTTTTTACTTTTCTGAAAACTTTTTAAAAATTTACTTATTTTTATATGTATGAGTGTTTTGCTGGTATGTATGTAAGTGTACCAATGCATGCAATGCCCTCAGAGGGCATCATATACACTGGAACTGGAGTTATGGGTGGTTATTATTAGCCATGTGGGTGCTGGGAACTGAACCCAGGTCCTCTCAAGAGCAGCTAATGCTCGTAACCACTGAGCCATCTCTCCAGCCCCAATAGCACCAAATTTTCTTAAAAACTTTTATGTAATTATTTTATTTGGCCTTCTATAAAGAGTTTTTGATTGTATCCCCATTTTTTCTTAAGACAGAGCCTCACTGTGGGTGGCCTGGATCTCACTATGCTGGCCTTGAACTCACAGAGATCCACCTACCGCTGCTTCCTGAATGCTTGGATTAAAGATGTGAGCCACCAAGCCTGGCCTAAGGTGTTTCCACATTTTTATATCCGAAGTTTGTTTGCTATATTTGAATTGCAAAAGGAGATCAGAGACTGTGCTAGAAATTGGGAGGGAATGTTGTTTAGAGAGGCTACCCAAAGGATTTGGAATAGGCGGGTACTTGTGTTTATCAGGACAGAGGAACTGGCATTTGTGGATGTAGTGTGACAGATTGCTTATGAAAACTCACTTAGCCACTGCATAACCCTGTGAATAAGGTATTGTTATTCTCACTTTATTTTGTCTTTTTGAGACAGGGTCTCCCTTATAGCTCCAGCTGGCCTGGAACTCACTATGTAGACCAGGCTGACCTTGAACTCACAGAGATCTGCCTGCCTCTGCCTCCTGAGTGCTGAGATTAAAGGTGAGCGCCACTGTGTCCGGCCAGTCTCACCACTTTCTTTTTTTTTTAAATTTTATTTGTTATTTTTATGTGTATGAATGTACTGTCTGCAGGTAGGTTTGTACACCCGTGTTGTGCAATGCCACAGAGGTCAGAAGAGGGCGTCAGATTCCCCTGGAACTGGAGTTAAAGATGGTTCTTAGCCGCCATGTGGGTGCTGGGAATTGAACCTGGGTCCTCTGCAAGAGCAGTTGGCGCTCTTAACCGCTGAGCCATCTCTCCAGCCCCTAGTCTCACTTTCTAACTGAAGAAACTGAAACACAGAAGGCTGAGTGAGCTGGTCTGCCTAAGTTCAGGCAGGAAGGGGCAGAGCCACAGTTTAAAATAAAAAAAAAAAAAATCCAGGCCCACCATTTTCACTCCACTAAGCTTCCTTCGTAGAGGTCATCTGTAAAGGGTCAGGCACCTTGCTGTTGTGTGATGAAACATGAAAAATCAGGAATTCTGTTGACATCATTGTTTCCTTTCTCTTTAGTTTGATGAACTTTTTGGTAGGATGAATGCAGCACTAACAGTGTATTTCTGTGTGGCCATTAGTTCAGTCTGTGAGCACATGTGATCCTCACCATGTGTAACTAGTAAGCTCAGATTGTAATTTCATTTATACTTGAAGAAACTGAGACCCAGAGGGGAGAGTGACTTACTGAGTAAGCATTGCTAATAGATGGCAGACTCTAAGTCTCTGCTATTTGTGCTGTCATAGGAAGAGATGCTGAAGTTAATATGGGGAGCATAGACTCCAGCAGTGATTCTCAGCCTGGGTCCACAACAGAGAGTTATCTGGTCTAGAATGTCATTAGAGCTGAACTTGAGAAGTCTGGCTCCAGAACAGTTGGGCATGTTGCTCCAGAACAGTGAGATGACCAGGGTTAGCTTCTAAAGCTCACTGAAGTAGCAGGTTCGAGTCTTTTATAAGTGGCTTTTCTTCATTCACAGCAAATGTATATTTACCATCAGGTTGTGTTCAAAGTACTGTGTTAAACATGATTCAGGATACAGAAAGGCACTAGACATAATCTGTTCCTTCAGAAAGTTTAGAAACTTGCAGAGGCAGTAAAGGGTGTCCGGTTCCTTTGATATGGGCTGCAGATGAGCATCTTATGGATTCTAGAGAGAGAGAAGAGCTGACTGAAGTGCTGCCACTGGTTTAAGGAGACACTCAATTGCTAACTCTTCTACAGTTACGCGATGCCCACCAAAACCACGGAGGTGATGCGGGTGCCAAACCAAGGTGGCAAGATGGTCCTGGACTCAGTCCTTACCACCCATGAGCGGGTGGTTCAGGTGGGTACTCTGGAAGAACCCAAAATGTATTTGCTTCTCTGCTTCTCCCCTTCATTTTTTTCTCCATCTCCATGATCTACTTCCTTTTCTCTTCTTGGCCTTAAATGAGTTCAGTTCTTGACCCCTCCCCATTTCCTGTTATGAAATTTCATTCACTTTCCCAGCCCCAATGACTCTCATTATACATAGATGCCCTAGATACATGTAGCAAGGCCTGGTCTGTTGGCTGAACTTCAAACCCTGTTGTCTAATGGACTTTTCCATGTGGATGCCCCACAGGTGACCCCTTGACCTCACTGTGTGGAAAACTCTTGGTCTGTAGTCCTTTGACTCTAATGCTTGATCTTATTTTGTCTTCTAATATCTTTTCATTTACCAAATTCCTTCGCTTCTACCATTTAAAAATCTTTCAGACTTGCTGGGTGTGGTGGTGCATGCCTTTAATCCTAGCGCTCAGGAAGCAGAGGCAGGCGGTTCTCCATGAGATGGAAGCCAGCCTGATCTACATAGCCAGTTTCAAGCCAGCTAGTGCTACAGGAGATCCTCAAAAAACCCAGACAAGGGCTGGAGAGATGGCCTAGCGGTTAAGAGCACCGACTGCTCTTGCAGAGGACCCGGGTTCGATCCCCAGCACCCACATGGCAGCTGAGAACTGTCTGTAACTCCAATTCCAGGAGAACTCCAGTTCCAGGGGAATCTGAGACCCTCTTCTGACCTCCGCAGCATTGCACGACACGGGTGCACAAACCTACATGCAGACAGTACATCATACACATACAAAAATAAATAAAAAATTAAAAAAAATTTTAATTAAAAAAAACAACCCCAAAAGTTATGCAACCATTACTACAGTCAGTTTTAAAGCATTTTCATTACCTCAGAAGTGAATGATGTCAATGAGCTGTTACTCATTGCAACCCTGACTAGCCCCTCTAAGCCACTACTCTACTCTGTGGACTTACTGCATTTCATTTAATTTTTTTATTTTTTTTTATGTGTATGAGTGTATTGTCTGCATGTAGGTTGGCACACCCATGTCATGCAATGCCTCGGAGGTCAGTAGAGGGCGTCAGATTCCGCTGGAACTGGAGTTAAAGATGGTTCTTAGCCGCCATGTGGGTGCTGGGAATCGAACTCCAGTCTTCTGCAAGAGCAGTTGGCACTCTTTTTTTTTTTGGTCTTTTCGAGACAGGGTCTCCCTGTAGCCCCAGCTGTCCTGGAACTTACTCTGTAGACCAGGTTGGCCTTGAACTCACAAAGATCACCTGCCTCTTCCTCCCAAGTGCTAGGATTAAAGTAGTTGGCACTCGTTAACCGCTGAGCCATCTCTCCAGCCCCCACGCATCTTCATTTAAATGGATTGTTCTGCGGGCTGGAGCGATGGCCTAGCGGTTAAGCGCGCCGACTGCTCTTACATAAGGACCAGGTTCAATCCCCAGTCACCCACATGGCGGCCGAGACTGTCTGAAACTCCAATTCCAGGAGAAACTCAGTTCCAAGGGAATCCGAAAACCCTCTGACCCTCCGCGGCATTGCACGACCACGGTGCACAGACCTGCATGCAGACCAATACATTCATACACATTACGACAATAAAAATTTTAAATCATTAAAAAAATAACTCTCTGGTTCCCAATTGAGCTTTAAAAAAAAAATGGACCATTGTACAATTATGGGCCTTGTAAGCAGCTACGGGATGATGCAGGAGGATTGCTGTGAATTTATGATCAGCCTAGGCTACACAGTGAGACCCTCCCTCAATAAACTAAAAAATTTAGTATTTTAAATGGACCTTTCGTTTCTGGTCTTTCTTTTTTTTTTTTATTATTTCTTATTTATTTGTATGTGATGATGTACTTGCCGAATGCAATGTCTGTGCACACGTCGTCGGGCAACTGACGGGTTGGAGTCCGGTCTTCGACAGAGGCGTTTGCGCATTAACTGACTTGTGATCTTCGTTGATCTTCGGTAACATGATATCCGTGTCAGCACGGTACCTCATTTTAGACCAAGGAATTGAAACGTGGGTCGCTTCTACCATTTCCGAGTCCATGGCTTTGCTGGGATTTGAACCCGGGTCCTCTGCAAGATGAGTCGGTGCTCCTCAACGCTAGGCCATCTCTCCAGGCAGTTGTTCTGTCTGTCTTCTTTCACTTGATGTGTTTTCAAAATTTATCTGTGGTGTTGCACAGTTGGCACGTCATTAATTGTCCCAGTAATATTCCATTGTATGGAATTTTATTGACAGTTCTACTGGGGGGGGTTGTTTTTTGTTTGTCTTTTCGAGGACAGGGTCTCCCCTGTAAGCCCAGTGTCCTGGAACTTGCCTGTAGACCAGGCTGTCCTGAACTCACAAAGATCTGTCTGCCGGGGCTTGAGAGATGGCCTAGCGGTTAAGAGCGCCGACTGCTCTTACAGAGGACCCGGGTTCGATCCCCAGCACCCACATGGCGGCCGAGAGCCGTCTGAAACTCCAATTCCAGGAGAACTCCAGTTCCAGGGGAATCCGAGACCCTCTTCTGACCTCCGCGGCATTGCACGACACGGGTGCACAAACCTGCATGCAGACAGTACATTGATACACATACTGAAATAAATAAAATAAAATAAATTTAAAAACAAAGATCTGTCTGCCTCTGCCTCCCAAATGCAGGATTAAAGGTGTGCACCACCACGCCCGGCTCTTCTACCATTTTTTTTTTTAATTTTATTTATTTTTGTATGTATGAGTGTATTGTCTGCATGCAGGTCTGTGCACCTGTGTTGTGCGATGCCACGGAGGTCAGAAGAGGGTCTCGGATTCCCCTGGAACTGGAGTTCTCCTGGAATCGGAGTTACAGATGGTTCTTAGCCGCCATGTGGGTGGTGGGGATCGAACCCGGGTCCTCTGCAAGAGCAATCAGTGCTCCCAACCACTAGGCCATCTCTCCAGCCCCCCTACCCTTTTTTTTTAATGCACCAAAGAACCTTATTAGCAAGGCAGTAAAAAGAATATTAAAGAACACCTAAATCTAAATATGCTAATTTAAAATAACATACTTTGAAAGCTTTATTATTTAAATATTATTAGAAATAGTTATTTATAATGCATCATAGGTAGATCACTTGTCAGCGTGGCCCACCAGCTGAAGTGTGAATTCTGGCACTCAGGTGCCATTATGACTCCCTTCCTGCTCTTCCTTCTTAGGTTCCAGTCACTCCAGACGCCCATGGAGCTAGTTTTAATTTCTTAACACTGTTGCACATCCAAATTTACGGAATGCTGTTTCCTCTGCCCTGAAAACTGTCCATGCTATTGTCAAATTCTCCCAGTTTGATCCTGTTTTCCCTGGAGACTCTATCTTTCTTGAAGCTTTCTTTGAACTTCCCTGGCTTGGTGGTTATTTCTCTTGTGGGTCCTTACAACACCCTGCATGCCTTTCTACCAGATATCTGACTCACCTCTGGATTCTCAGGACAAGGTCCTGAGCATCTGGCTCTTGTAAGTAAACTTGACCTGCATGAGAAAATTAGCCTGGAGTTGATAACATATTGGGCTGTTAGGACATCCACTGCCTACAGGAAAGGTATTAGCCATGACATTTCAGCAAGTAAACACCTAACAGAGAAACCTATAGAGACCAGGCTCAGAAACCCATGTGGGTGTCAACCTCTTGCCCTGCTGGAGCTGGCACTGGAGCCAGGCTTGCCTAGTCACCCAGCTTTCAGTACCCTCCCTCAGAGCATATTTCCTCATTTTGCAGATCAGCGGTTTGAGTGCTACGTTTGCAGAGATTTTCTTGGAAATACTCCAAAGCAATCTTCCAGAAGGAGTCAGATTGTCAGTGAGGGAGGTAGGTGCTGGTGTGGAAAGAGGCCCCCGGTGGCCTCCTTACACTCAAGATGGAGATAAAGACGCCTGTACAGCCTGGCTTTTTAAACAGAGGAATGTGTATAATTCAGTTCGGTAATAATCAGGAGAGGTGTGCAACTGTGATGCTGTGACCATCATTCTGAGGCTTCTTCTGAGGTGTCAAGGATGATGCTTTGTGTACTGCAGGAGCTGACCTCTCTCACAGCGTCTCCTGATGTTAGGGAGTGAGCCCATGGCACTCTCAATTCTCTCCAAATTTGCAGGTAGTTGAATAGCAAAAAGAACATGGTTTAAAATTATATATAGTGTAAGAAATCAGAACACAAAAAAGGCCAGCCTGGTCTACAGAGCAAGTTCCAGACAAGCTGGGGCTACAGGGAGACCCTGTCTCAAAAAGAAAAAAAAAAAAAAAAAAAAAGCCAGTTAGAAGCAGGTTTGGTTGGACCTGGAGACATGCAGGGCATATGAACTTTGGCCTACATGCTGGAGTCAGGCCTAGTTGCCATAGCAACCCTGATGACCCAGACCCCATTAGCTCACGTTAGACTGGTGCCACTGCTTCATTAGCCCTCCTCTTGTGAATTCACACCTATCTGGTTGTTATTTGGATTTCCAAGAGATATACAGGGTGAGGATGTGATTGCCATAGTAACTTAAAGTACTCCAGTTCCTGCAGGTATAATCCAAGCACTCAGAAGGCAAAGCCAGGAAGACTGCCACAAGTTTGAGACTAGTCTGATCTATAACAAGTTATAGCCCAGCATGAGCTACACAGCAAGACCCTGTCTCAAAAACAAGGAAAACACAACAACACCTTCTTCTAAACTCTGTGTCTCAGTGGTAGAGTGCTTACCTACTATGTGGAAGGCTCTAGATTTGATCCATACCACTGCGAAAAAAACAAAACCAGAAAGCTTCTGTTGTGATACTCATAGCATCTTGACATTAGCTGTTTACATGTCTGTCTTGTCTCAGCCTTGAATCCCTGGTATCCAAGTCAAGTGTGGGAACTGCTAGATGCTCACTGAGAATGAGCTGAATCTGAACCGTTCTCTGTAGAGCCATCTGATGAGCCCATTTGAGGTGTTGTGCATAACGGGTAATAGAAGCTTTGTAGTGCTGTCCATTTATTTTCTTTTCCTTGTCCCCAGCACACTGAAGAAGATTTCAAGGGAAGGTTCAAAGCTCGGCCAGAACTGGAAGAGTTGTTGGCCAAATTGAACTAGCTACTTCAAACCCTTCCACGCCATCAACTGTAGCACTGAGTCTCAAAGAGAAGCACTTCCTGGGTTGGTCAGCATTAAGCAGGAGAATGCTTCCACCAGGAATGCTTCCACTTGTCTGTGGCATGGCTGTGCTTGCCAGCTGGTACCACTTCCCTGTGAGATAACCCAGATAGTCCGAATTTAATAAAAATCTACTGATGTTGCTACTCATGTGTGTTGCGGGGTGGTCAGCTTGAGCAATATCTTTAAGGAATTCTGAATTTATCTTTTAAAGCAAATTGGCATGAACTCATCTTTTAATGTAATATGGCTCAAAGCCTTAGAATAGAGTAGGGATAATAGCATAAGTAAACTCTATATTCATCTGTTGTCTGTAATAATGGTGGTGCATGCCTTTAATCCTAGCACTTGGGAGGCAGAGGCAGGTGGATCTTTGTGAGTTCAAGGCCAGTCTGGTCTACAAAGTGAGTTCCAGAACAGCTGGGGCTACAGGGAGACCCTGTCTCAAAAAGACCAAAAAATATAATAATAATAATAATAATAATAATAATAATAATGAAATCCCTGAGGCCAGGTTACTTATAAAAAGAAGAGCTTTGAGCTGGGTGTGGTGGCGCACACCTTTGATCCCAGAACATAAGAGGCAAAGGCAGGCAGATCTCTGTGAGTTCAAAGCCAGCTTGGTCTATACAGTGAGCTCCAGAACAGCTGGAGCTACAGGGAGACCCTGTCTCAAAAAGACCAAAAGAAAAGAAGAGGTTTGATCAGGTAATATCCCTGTAATCCTGGTACCTTAGGAAGTAGAGGCAGAAGGAATAGGAGTTCAGGGTCATTGTCAGGTACATAATGAGTCCAAGGCCAATTGGGCTACATGAGACCCTGTATCTAAATGAATAAATAGATTTACTATATGTGGTGGCTGTGTCATCTTAGCACTCAGGATGATTACATAGTCACAGAAATGGAAACTGATCTAGGTCAGGGGTCAGCAAACTACTGTCAATGAACCAGATCCTATTTTTGCTTTTTAATTTATTTGGGTTTTTGTTGTTTTTGTTTGTTTTGGTGGGGGTTTTTTGTTTTTTTGGGGGGGTTGTTTGTTTTGTCTTCTTGAGACAGGAATTCTCTGTAGCCCTAGCTGGCCTAGATGAGGCTGCCCTTGAACTCAAAGATCCAACTGCCTCTGCCTCCCAAGTTCTTTGGGAACTTTAGTTTAGGTAAACTCTGATGCGTTTTCTTTTCTGAGCCTTAGTGCATTCATGTAGAACAGATATGTCTTTTATTGATCTAGGCCTTGATATAGGTATGTGACACCATGCTTGGCTTGCTTTTTAATAATTTATTAAGGTAGGGGCTGGAGAGATGGCCTAGCAGTTAAGAGCGCTGACTGCTCTTACAGAGGACCCGGGTTCGATCCCCAGCACCCACATGGCGGCCAAGAACTGTCTGAAACTCCAATTCCAGGAGAACTCCAGTTCCAGGGGAATCCGACACCCTCTTCTGACCTCCGTGGCATTGCACGAAACGGGTGCACAAACCTGCATGCACACAGTACATTCAGACACATACAGCAATAAATAAAATAATAATGATAATAATAATTTATTAAGGTAATACTGGCATTCAAACAAAATTAGCATTCTAGGGGGGGCTGGACAGATAGCCTAGTGGTTAAGAGAGCCGACTGCTCTTGCAGAGGACCCGGGTTCGATCCCCAGCACCCACATTGTGGCCAAGAACCATCTGAAACTCCAATTCCAGGAGAACTTCAGTTCCAGGGGAACCCGACACCCGCTTCTGACCTCCGCGGCATTGGACAACACGGGTGCACAAACCTACATGCAGACAGTACACTCATACACGTAAAAAAAAAATAATAGGGGCTGGAGAGATAGTCTAGCGGTTAAGACCACCGACTGCTCTTTCAGAGGACCCGGGTTCAATCCCCAGCACCCACATGGCGGCCGAGAACCATCTGAAATTCCAATTCCAGTAGAACTCCAGTTCCAGGGGAATCCGACACCCTCTTCTGACCTCTGTGGCATTGCATGACACGGGTGCACAAACCTACATGCAGACAGTACATTCATATACATACAGAAATAAATAAAATTAAAAAAAAATTTTTTTTAATGTTTAAAAAAAATAAAAATTTTTTAAAAATTAGCATTGTAGGGCCAACAACATGGTTCATTGAGTAAGGACACTTGTCTTGAAGCCTGGTGACCTGATTGAGTTCCTAGGACCCACACCATGGAAGAAGAGAGACAATACCCAGAAGTTGTCCAGTGACAACTCCTACAGAGAGAGTAAATAATTATAATAATAAAAGCAGACATTCTGAAATGGACAAGTCAGTGCTCTTGTTCATCTGCAGTGCTGTGTAACCACTACCTCTTATGTAGTTTCAGAGAGCTTCAGTTTAGTCAATAAAGGTTTATGGGAAATGAAGCTTAAGTCTGGTGCCTTAGATCACTTGGCCACCCTCCTCTGCAAGAGTAGTCAGTGCTTGGGGGCTGGAGAGATGGCCTAGCGGTTAAGAGCACCGACTGCTCTTGCAGAGCACCCGGGTTCGATCCCCAGCACCCACATGGCGGCTAAGAACCGTCTGTAACTCCAATTCCAGGAGAACTCCAGTTCCAGGGGAATCTGAGACCCTCTTCTGACCTCCGCGGCATTGCACGACATGGGTGCACAAACCTGCATGCAGATAGTACATTCATACACATTCAAAAATAAATAAAATTAAAAAAAATTAAAAAAAAAAAGAGTAGTCAGTGCTCTTAACTGTTGAGCCATCTCTCCAGCCTCCATCTTTTCTTTAGTCAACATGTCACTGTGTAGCCCTGGAACTCCCTGTATAGACCAGGCTAGCCTCAGACTCACAGAGATTTGTTTGCCTCTTCTTCCAAGTGCTCAGGTTACCTTTTAAGAACTTTTTTTTTCAATTTTTTTTTAATTAATGTATTTATTTTTCTATGTGTATGAATGTACTGTCTGCATGTAGGTTTGTGCACCTATGTCATGCAATGCCGCGGAGGTCAGAAGAGGATGTCGGATTCCTCTGGAACTGGAGTTCTCCTGGAATTGGAGTTACAGACGGCTCTCAGCCGCCATGTGGGTGCTGGGATCGAACCCAGGTCCTCTGCAAGAGCAGTTGGTGCTCTTAACCGCTAGGCTATCTCTCCAGCCCTACCTTTTAAGAACTTTAATCTAGGTAAACTCTGATGCATTTTCCTTTCTGAGCCTTAGTGCATTCATGCTTTGTGTAGAACAGATGTCCTTTAATGATCTAGGCCTTGATATAGGTACATGTTAACCCATCCTCTCATGAGTCTTTCAGGTGCATATGTGTGTGCCTGTAAATGAGTATATGTGACTGCCTGAGTGCATAGGCATAACTGTATGTACCTGGGGCCGTAGCTGATATGTATTAGTCAAACTTCTCTAAGAAAACAGAATCTGAGCCGGGCGTGGTGGCGCACGCCTTTAATCCCAGCACTCAGGAGGCAGAGGCAGGCAGATTTCTGTGAGTTCAAGGCCAGCCTGGTCTACATAGCCAGTTCCAGACCAGCTGGAGCTACAGAAAGACCCTGTCTTGAAAAAAAAAAGGTAGAATAAAAAAAATACACACACACAAACGTGGGTTTATTAGATTAGCTCCAATAATGGCTGAACTGCACTGGATGGAGAGGCTGAGAATCCAATAGTTGCTCAGTCCATGAGGCTGGATGTCTTGGTAGTCCCATTCTGGCACTAAAGGCCTGATGGATTCGGGGAGATCTGCTAGTCTTTAGTCTACAACTGGATCCACCAAGTTGATCACAGGAGCAAGACGAACTCACCAGTGAGAGAGAAGGCAAGCTCCGCTGTGAGTATAGGCAGGGATTTCCAGTGAGCTCTCATATTTTGGTTACAGACTCATTGCTGAGTCTCCTTTAGGAAAGTTAAAATAACAGTATCCGACCAATGAGTGTGAGGTCAGGGATATATGACCATGTGAAGATCAAAGGTGAATCGATACATACATGAATGCTCACGTGTACACATGTGTGTCGCCCCCCCCCATCCGCAGCATATGGGCAATGTCACATGGACTCCTTTTCAGAACTTGAAAACAACAGGATTGCTTAATTATGTATCTCTTCTCTTTGCCCTAATTCTTCCTCTATGTAAATCTGAAGCTCATGTTAGTGCCCCAAAGATAAACTTAAGCTCACTTCACCCTTTTACTGAGTTCTTGCTGCTTTTCACCAGCAATGGTCTATGATTGCCTTATTGGAAGGGGTAGCTAAGGCTAGTCTGCTGTTTGTTAGTCAGAGGCTTTGCCCTAAAACTCCAGCCATAAGAGCTCTTGTCTGGGTGTCGCTCCTGAGCAGGCTTAGGGTAGACTCATGTATGTATAGCTCTTCTCTGCAAGGTCCTCGTCTGGGGACTTGGCCTTTTGCTTGGCACAAAGATGCACTGTAATGTGTTTTACTGTATGAGTAAGAAGATATTCCTCCCTCTGTCAGGTAAAGCTGCCTGTCTAGGTCCATGGGCTGCTGACTAGAAATCCAGAGAACTGGAGCAAGTCCAGATTGAAATCTTACCCATTCCCTCTAGAGAGAAAGCAGGGGCTCCCTCCTCTGCTGCAGCAAGGACAGAAAGCCACACAGTGGGAGAGATTCTTCCCTGGTCAGCGGCCATCTCAAACAATTTTCATTCTTCAGAGCCTAGGCACTATCTGGGGAAGAAAGAATGAGTTATTCCAGGAGGAGTGTAAGAGGTAAGTGAATCATTTCAGATTCTGCAGGTCAGAACGAGCTCAGATATTCAGAGAGAAAACCATCAGAAAGAAATCAGAGTACAGATGAAACAACCACAAGCCATGCTGGCCATCTCTGTCTAGTGTCTTTCTAGTAGGTCTAGGCTAAACACGCCCAGTGCATTTTCAGACAGCTTTCCTTCCTTAGAATCAGGGAGACCTTACAGCCCAAATAGACATATTTCATTTCTTTCTCTGTGACTAAAATGCCTTTTCAGAATCCACAGCTGGCCACTTCCCAGGCTTCTGAGGTGGAAGAAGAAGACATCCTACACCAAAGAGCTAAGTCATGAAGTAGAGGAACCTGGGCCTTAACTAGAGAAAGCCCCCATTAGACCCAGGCTCTTGTCCTTGGAACTTATTGAATTGCATGAAAATCCATTTCTAAAAACCTCACTATTGTTCAAGAAACCAGGAACTGAATGACCTGGAACAGTTAGTCCCCCACTATACCACTGGCTAGAGGGAAGGATATCTCACGTCGCATCCTACCTTTAGTTACCTTGAGGCTCAAATGAGGAATCAATACTCAGTAAAAGCAGCTTCTAAGGGCCAGATTTCTGCAGGGGTGACCCAAAGAAAGATCTGCTACAAGTAGGAGATCTTGGAGGGACATACGTGGACCACCTTCGACTCCAATTCAGTTCTGCGGAACAGTTAGTCCCCCACTGTACCACTGGCTAGAGGAAAGGATATCTCACATCGCAGCACCTGCCAGCCTGTTAGGAATCTCCACCTAACTCATCCCATTTTACAGATCAGAAAACAGGGTCAGCCAGGTGTGGTGGTGCACGCCTTTAGTCCCAGCACTTGGGAGGCAGAGACAGGTGGATCTCTGTGAGTTCCAAGCCAGGGATATAGAGAGACCCTGTTTCAAAAAGACCCCCCCCAAAAAAAAAGAGAGGAAAAGAAAACAGGGTCAATGAGATTAAAAATAATTTACCAAGAGGTCTCAAAACTCACAGTGTAAAGGCCCAGACACAACATAGGTATGTTTGCCTCTCCCCTGTAATAACTTGTCCCAAAACAGGAGGGACAGGGTTTTTTCAATGTGGAGCCAAAAGACATGTGTGTTCCATTTGATTTCATTATCATGTAATCCTAAGAAAGTCCATTTCCCCTCCAGCCTCACTGCAGAGTCAAATGAAGCTGTAATTGAGGAGCGAGCAATCAGACTATCTCCTTCCTGCCCACACCGGGGTGGAACGTTAAGAGCCATTTCCATTTCTCAGGGCAGAGTAGCAAAAGCCCTTTGACTTCAGTGGGAGGACAGAGCATCAATGAGGTCAGGGACACAAGAGTGCCAAAGTGACAGACTCCAGCTGCTTCCTGTTTAAGAAGCCTGACTCACTTCTCAGTGATACGATGGGAAGGGATGGCCTGTGAAGTAGACCTGAGTCCTTCGGCTGTGAGATGCCTTTTACCCTTGGGCAAAGCATGCTCTTTAGGGTCCTAGTTTCTCAATTGCTAGAAGAGTCATGTGGGCTGGCTAACTCCTAAGCATTTCAGCGAAGTGTCTCACCAGTTTATGAATGCTGAGTCGTGCCCTCACGTACCGATAGCCAGGAAATCCTGGTTATCCTGATTACTTCTGCTCCCTGGTGCAGCTCGCCATCATGGGAATGTCCTCTATCTGGGGAAAAGGGGTGTCCTATCCAATCTAGTTTTGCTGTTCCTGGAACCCCAGGTGACTGGGTTTGGGTGGTTTTCTCTGCACCTTCAGTCTTGAAGGAGGATGAGATAGATTAGGGGGACACAGGCCTTGAATGATCCACATGTCTATGCAGTTGAACACTGTAACCCAAAGGACACACAAAATGAAGGCAGACACGCCAGATTTTCATCCTACCTTTAGTTAACTCGAGGCTCAAATGAGGAATCAATACTCAGTAAAAGCAGCTTCTAAGGGCCAGATTTCTGCAGGGGTGACCCAAAGAAAGATCTGCTACAAGTAGGAGATCTTGGAGGGACACACGTGGACCACCTTCGACTCCAATTCAGTTCTGTGGACTATTGAAACTGAGAGACCAAAGAAAAACCTACCAGTCCAGATCACTACTAGTGGCTTTTACTGCCTAGTTTCTGTAAGGTCGTAAGCCCACCTAAGTCAGTGATTTTCCAGGAAGCCAACTGAGGTAGAAGTTCCCAGAAAGTTGCTGCAATCAGGCTCCCACAGGTCACAAGCCTCAGTTTACCTCAAGATGCTTCTACTGATACCAGCCACAGACCCACCTACACCCTAATCCCTTATCTCCTCACCCCCACCTCCTTGTAAACTCACTTTCTTGTGTGCCTGGGTATAAAACTGCCATCTGGGGACATTCTAATGCTGGTCATCCTAACCCTGACAGGGGGAGGCCAGCCGCATGCCTGAAATAAACCTGACTTCCTTCTCATCAGAGTCCTGACATTTCCCCTCTCTACACAGAGTCTCCCCTCAAAATGAACCTAACAGTTTCCTTTTGCAAGGGGCTGGCAGAAGTGATATTTTTTTAATTTTTTAATTAATTTTATTTCTGTATGTGTATGAATGTACTGTCTGCATGCAAGTTTGTGCACCCGTGTCGTGCAATGCCTCGGAGGTCAGAAGAGGGTGTCGGATTCCCCTGGAACTGGAGTTCTCCCGGAATTGGAGTTTCAGATGGTTCTCGGCTGCCATGTGGGTGCTGGGGATCGAACCCGGGTTGTCAGCACTCTTAACCGCTAGGTCATCTCTCCAGCCCAGAAGTGGTATTTTCATAGTTGACGTGGTTATTCATTATGTGTGAAGCACAGTACTGGGCACTGGGTACTTAAATGAGAACACAGAGCAGAAAGTAGCCTGTGGACTCCATCCTCAATCTGACCTTTATTTCCTTCTGGTAAAGTGCTGCTATGGGGATTAGGTTAGTTAACAGAAGGCAGGGCAGCCATGAGCTCACTCTGAAGAGACCAGCTGCTGTTCCTCAGCTCCTTACCAATACTAACTCATTCTTTCAAGGAGGGGCGTGTGTGTGTGTTCAGGTGCACACTACAGGCTGATGCCATGTGTCTTCCTCGCTTTCTTTGTCTTTTTGCCTTTATTTATTTATTTATTTATATTTTTTTGACAGGGTCTCTCACTGGACCTAGAGCTCGCCAATTTGGCTAGACTGACTGGCTGGTGAGCTCCAGGGATCTTCCTGTCTCTGCTCTCCAGCACTGGGGTTACATTTGTACTGAGGCACTCCAACACCCATGGGTGCTGGGGATCTGAACTCAGGTCCCCATGCTTACACAGTAAGCACTTTACTGAGCCATCTCTCCAGCTTCTTTGTATACATTTTTTTTTTTTTTTGTCTTTTTGAGACAGGGTCTCCCTGTAGCTCCAGCTGTCCTGGAACTCACTCTGTAGACCAAGCTGGCCTTGAACTCAAAAAGATCCACCTGCCTCTGCCTCCCGAGTGCTAGGATTAAAGGCGCGCGCCACCATGCGTGCGCCGCCATGCCCAGCCATTGTATACATTTTTTTTTCTGTATGTGTATGAATGTACTGTCTGCATGCAAGTCTGTGCACCCTTGTCGTGCAATGCCGCGGAGGTCAGAAGACGGTGTACGATTCCCCTGGAGCTGGAGTTCTCCTGGAATTGGAGCTTCAGATGGTTCTCGGCTGCCATGTGGGTGCTGGGGATCGAACCCGGGTTCTCTGTAAGAGCCGTCGGAGCTCTTAACTGCTAGGCCATCTCTCCAGCCCCTACATTTTATTTTTATGTGTATGAGTGTACTGTCTGCATGTAGGTTGGTGCACCCACGTCGTGCAATGCTGCAGAGGTCAGAAGACGGTGTCGGATTCCCCTGGAACTGGAGTTAAAGACGGTTCTCAGCTGCCATGTGGGTGCTGGGAATCGAACCCGCGTCCTCTGCAAGAGCAGTTAGTGCTCCTAACCGCTGAGCCATCTCTCCAGCCCCCTTTGTATACATTTTTATGGAAGACAAAAATGGGTTCTAAAATGTTAACTTGCTTACAATCACACTGCTGTAACTGGCATAACTGGGGTTTGAAGGCAATTTATCATAGAGATTGAGAGCAGACTCTGGTACTGCACTGCCTGAGCTAAATAATCAACAATAGCCATAATCATTCAATGACAGTCCTGCTTGCCTGATCAGATCTAGCCAATGACTCACCCACCTTACGAGCTAGTTGAGTATCCAAACTCCTAGTTTAAAGGCTGGCTTCTCCAGACTGGACAGGAACTCAGATGCATAAGGCTTGTGGGATATCTTTAGGTCAGGGGGTATGCCCTTGAAGGGGATTTGGGGATTCTGGACCCCCTTCTTCCTCTCTTCATTCCCAGCCATGAAATGAACTGGCAGAGGCTCCACATGCTCCCATCATAGTGTTCTGCCTTGCCACAGGCAATGAGGCAAACAGGCCATGAACTGAAACCCCCAAAACTGAGGCAAAGTAGACCTTCCCTCTTTTTAGGTTGATGATCTCAGGTACTTTAGTTATAGTAAAGCTGACACATCACTATTAGAGCTAGAGTCCTCCAAACTTTGCTTATCCTATTTAGCCAGCGTGGAAGCCACTCCACGTAAGGATGTTCTCTGCCACTATCATTAAGTGGTTGCTTCCATGCCCTATTATTTTTAAATTTTTACTATTTTTTATGTGTATGAGTGTACTGTCTGCATGTAGGTTTGTGCACCTGTGTCATGCAATGCCGCAGAGGTCAGAAGAGGGCTTTGGATTCCCCTGGAACTGGAGTTAAAGACGGTTCTTAGCCCATGTGGGTGCTGGGAATTGAACCTGGGTCCTCTGCAAGAGCAGTCGGAGCTCTTCACCGCTGAGCCATCTCTCCAGTCCCCCCATGGCCTATTATTTTCATACAAATTGATATGATTCTTACCTAGTTAATATTTCTACTTTATGGTGAATAAAAATATTTTTGCAAGGCTGGTGATTGAACTCGGTGCCTTGTGCATGGCAAACAAACTCTACCACTGAGCATATGTGACCTTTGGAATTTTGATCCTTTTCTTTTTTTTGGTCTTTTTTGTTGTTGTTGTTTTGAGACAGGGTCTCTCTGTAGCCCCAGCTGGCCTGGAACTCAGAGAGATCTGCCTGCCTCTGCCTTCCAAGTGCTGGGATTAAAGGCATGCACAACCATACCCAGCATGAACTTTGATCCTTTTCTAGACTACCAATAGCAGTACAGTCCTTGTGATGCTGTACAGCCATGTGATGATGAAAGTGAACAACTGACACTCGACAGCATACTGCACCAAGCTATGTTGTTCCATAGGCGAGGTGAATTGAATATTGTGTTTGGAGACTCATTCTCTGTGCAGCCCATGGTGTCCGTTAGTTCACAGCAACCCTACTGCTTTAACCTGCCAAGTTCTGGGACGACTGCTGTGAAGCCACACTCCCACTCCCAGGTTTATTTTCTGGTGGTGCTGGGGGGCAAATCTAAGGCCTCACACATGCCAGGTTGTGCTCTGCCACCAAGCCACATCCCAGCCTTTAAGGACTTTAACGACTGACACTCTACAGCATACTGCACAAAGCTATGTTGTTCCATAGGCTAGGTGAATTAAATATTGTGTTTCGAGACTCAGAGTTAAAGACGGTTCTTAGCCGCCATGTGGGTGCTGGGAATCAAACCTGGATCCCTCTGCAAGAGCAGTCTGAGCTCTTAACCACTGAGCCACACCCCAGCCTTTAAGGACTTTATTATTATGTTGAGGAAGAGTTTTGCTATGTTACCCAGGCTGTCCTCTAATTTGGGATTCTTTTTCTTCACCCTACTGAGCAGCTGGGTCTATAGACAGGTATGTGCTACAATGCCCAAATGCTTCCTTAAGTGCATTTGTTGTTGTTTTGTTCTAAATAGGGTCTCATATAGCTCCAGCTTGCCTGGAACTCACTATGTAGACTAGGATGGTCTTGAATTCACAGAGATCTTCTTGCCTCTGCTTCCTGAGTACTGGAACTACAGACCAGCTGCTTCTTAAGTGCATTATTTATTTATTTATTTATTTTTATTTCTGTATGTGTATGAATGTACTGCCTGCATGCAAGTTTGTGCACCCGTGTCGTGCAATGCCGCGGAGGTCAGAAGAGGGTCTCGGATTCCCCTGGAACTGGAGTTCTCCTGGAATTGGAGTTTCAGACGGTTCTCGGCCACCATGTGGGTGCTGGGGATTGAACCTGNAGCACCCACGTGGCGGCTAAGAACCGTCTGTAACTCCAATTCCAGGAGAACTCCAGTTCCAGGGGAATCCGAGACCCTCTTCTGACCTCCTCGGCATTGCACGACACGGGTGCACAGACCTACACGCAAACAGTACATTCATACACACATTCATATAAATAAATAAATAAATAAATAAATAAATAAATAAATAAATAAATAAAATTTTTAAAAAAAGCTAAAGTTGGGCTGGGCATGGTGCGCCTACCTTTAATCCCAGCACTGGGGAGGCAGAGGCAGGCAGATCTCTGTGAGTTCAAGGCCAGCCTGGACTACAAAGCAAGTTCCAGGCCAGCTGGGGCTACAGGGAGACCCTGTCTCAAAAATACCCCCCAAATAATAATAATAATAAATATAGCTAATGTCCAATCACCTTAATTGTGGAGTAATGGGTTCCACTGTGATATGTGCGTACAGGCTTACATTCTCCAATTTTATCCCCCTCCCTTCTCTCTTATTCTCCACCCCCTCCCTCAGTCAGGACCCCTTCCCTCATGGTACTACTACTTAAAGGCATCTCCACTTGATGATTGGAGTTTATTGGGACACAGCCCCATGGTTCAAGTTCAGGGGCACTTTCATCATTTTCCTGTGATTTAAGCATATTCGTTCAATTTTTGTTTTTAGATAGCCCAGGCTGGCCTCAAACTTATGGGTGATCTTCCTGCCTCGGCCTCCCAAATGCTGGGATTATAGGTAGGCATGGACCTCCATCCCCAGCCATAGTGTTCACTTTTCTTTTTCTTGTATTTTGTCTGCATGTGTTTAAGTGCACCCATGTAGTACAATGCCCACAGAGGCCAGAAGAGGGTGTTGGATCCGCTGGAGGTATTGATAGTTGTTAACCACTATGTGGGTGCTGGGAAACTAAGCACTGGGTCTTTTGCAAGAGCACCCAGTGCTCTTAGCCACCAAGCCGTCTCTCCAGCCCCAATGTTCACTCTCCTGTGTGCTTTTTCTGACTGACTTCTAGATGGTAATTTTTCTGTTACAAATAATGTAGAGATCTTTTTTTTTTTTTTTTGGTCTTTTTGAGATTGGGTCTCCCCATAGCTCCAGCTGGCCTGGAACTTGATATGTAGAACAGGCTGGCCTTGGCCTTGAACTCACGGAGATCCACCTGCCTCTGCCTCCTGAATGCTGAGATTAAAGGCATGTGCCACCAGGCCTGGCTTTGTTTTTCTTTTTTTTTTTTTTTTTTTTGTCTTTTTGAGACAAGAGTTCCTCTTTGTAGCTACTGGAACTCTCTAAGTAGCAAAACCCAACAGAACTGACACTCAACAGAGATTCCCGCCTCTGCCTCCGAGTGCTGGGATTAAAGGTGTGCGCCATCACGCCCGGTGTATACTTCATTTTCAATGGTTCAATTTAAGCATCTTCTTTCTCATCTTTGAGATTCTTGCCAAAATCTGTGGTGTACACTGCTCCTCTCCTGATGACTCATAACAGTCACAGACATGTGATTGTGCTATTCACCTGGTCTTTAGTTTGAAATAGGCCTTCATTGGGGCTTGGAGAGCATGCCTGTGGTTAGAGCGCTGACCGCTCTTGCAGAGGACCCCGGGGTTGATCCCTCACACCCACAGGGCGGCTGAAGAGAACCGTCTGTAACCCAATTCCAGGAGAGACTGGCCTCAGTTCCAGGGGATGTCCGAGACCTTCTTCTGACTCCTGCGGCATTGCACGACACGGGTGCACAGACCTCAAGCCAAAGCAGTACATTCATGTAACATAAATCAAATGAATTAAAAAAAAGAAGGCGCGTACCGCTCTTAACAGAGGACCGCAGTTGATCCCAGCAACCCACATGGCGGCCGAGACCGTTGAAACTCCAATGCCAGGAGAACTCCAGTCCAGGGAATCCGAGACCATCTCTGACCTGCCGCGGCATTGCAAGCAAGACAACGGAGTGCATCAAACACAACATCAGAGTACAGTTCAATCCATACAAAAAAAAAAAATAAAAAAAATAAAAAGAAATAGACCTTCATTGTTCCTTAAAGTTCTCATACCTTCTCTACTCTTCCCTAAAATATATCAAACTCCAAGTAGATTTTAGGATCTACTATACTTCAGATTTGGGCTGCTAAACTAAAGATGCCCAAGATATGTTTCTCCATAATGACAAGGAGACAACCTCTATGGCAGGTCACCTCCCAGCCCTCTTCCCAGTCTCAAATGGCTTCCTAGGGAATGCAGAAGCAGACCAGGTAGTTTCACTGAAGAAAGATGAGAAGTGACAGCAATTATTATGAACAGGACACAACCCCTTCCCCGCAGAGGACACATCAGTTCTGGCAAACTGTTGTCAAATATAAGCTCCTCGTGGACAGCATCTCTCATTTTTTTCTATTTTTCTTTCTTCCTTCTTCCTTTTCCTTTCTCTTCCTTCTTTCTTTTCTTGACAGCATCTTCCATTTCCCTTCTTCCTTCCTTCCTCTTTCATCTTCTTTCTTTTCTTTCTTACTCTTCTTCGTTTTTTTTTTTTTTTTTTTTTTTTTTGTCTTTTGGAGACAGGGTCTCTCCTTACGCCCGCCAGCTGTCCTGGAACTCGCTCTGTAGACCAGGCTGGCCTTGAACTCACAAAGATCCGCCTGCCTCTGCCTCCCAAGTGCTAGGATTAAAGGCGTGCGCCACCACGCCCGGCTTCCTTCCTTCCTTCCTTCCTTCCTTCCTTCCTTCCTTCCTTCCTTCCTTCCTTCCTTCCTTCCTCCCTCCCTCCCTCCCTCCCTCCCTCCTTCCTTCCTTCCTTCCTTCCTTTTTTGTATTTTTGAGACAGGGTCTCCCCTTTTAGCCACAGCTGGCCTGGAGCTTGCTCTGTAGACCAAGCTGGCCTTGAACTCACAGAGATCTGCCTGCCTCTGCCTCCCGAGTGCTGGGATTAAAGGTGTACGCCACCACGCCTGGCCTAGCATTTCCATTTTCAAAAGGTCTTAGCATGTATTTTAACACTAAACATACTTTTAGCATGTTGGGCCAGCTTTGTGTGTTGGTTAGGTTAGGCAAACGCTGAATCTGTTAATTCAACAGAGAGTGGCATCTAACAGGTATTCATGGTTGAAAAAGTTTCTCAGAAAGTCGGGGCAGGAGAGATGGCTCAGGGGTTAAGAACACTAGCTGTTCTTGAAGACCTGGGTTCGAATCCCAGACACTAGCTGTTCTTGAAGACCTGGGTTCGAATCCCAGCACCCACATGGTGGCTACCATCCATAACTCCAGTTCCAGGGGATCTGCCACCCTCTTCTGTCCTCCACAGGTACTGCATGACACAAGTGCACTTATATACATGCAAGCATAACACACATGTAAAAATTAATTTTTTTTTAAAGTTTCTCAGCTAGGCATGATGGCACATGCCTTTAATCCCACACTCAGGAGGCAGAAGCAGGTGGATCTCTGTAAGTTCAAAGCCAGTCTGGTTTACATAGTGAGATCCAGTACAGCTGGGGGCCACAGGGATACTCTGTCTCAAAAAAAGACCAAAAAAAAAGTTTCTCAGCAGGCACAATGGCACATGCCTGTGGTCCTAGCACTTCTGGGAGGAGGCAGAAGGATCATGAATTTATGGTTAATTGCAGGTGAGGTCCACCTGGGCTACACAAATTATATCTTTAAAAAAGAAAAGAATGGGGCTGGATGGGCATGGTGGCATGCGCCTTTAATCCCAGCACTCAGGAGGTAGAGGTAGGCAGAGCTTTGTGAGTTCAAGGCCAGCCTGGTCTACAGAGCGAGCTCCAGGCCAGCTGGTACTAAAAGGGAGACCCTGCCTCAAAAATACCAAAAAAAGGAAGAAACTAAAAGAATGGGGCTAGAAAGACGGCTCACAGCACCCACATAGCAGCCAACAACCATCCATAACTCCAGTTCCAGGGGGTCTGACGCCCTCCTCTGACCTCTATGGCCATTACATAACATGGATGCACTTACTTACATGCAGGCAATATGCTCATACACATAAAATAAAAATAATAAAAATTTTAAAAAGGGGGGGAGCTGAAGAAATGGCTCAATGGCTAAGAGCACTAATACTGGCTGCTCTTGCAGAGGACCCAGGTTCGATTCCCAGCACCCACATGGCATCTGAGAACCATCTTTAACTCCAGTTCCAGGGAAGTCCGACGCCCTCCTCTGACCTCTATGGCCATTACATAACATGGATGCACTTACTTACATGCAGGCAATATGCTCATACACATAAAATAAAAATAATAAAAATTTTAAAAAGGGGGGGAGCTGAAGAAATGGCTCAATGGCTAAGAGCACTAACTGCTCTTGCAGAGGACTCAGGTTCGAGTCCCAGCACCCACATGGTGGCTAACGACTGTCTAAAACTCCAGTTCCAGGAGATGCAAAACCCTCTTCTGACCCCTGCGGCCACTGCACTTAACATAGGTGCACTTACATATATGCAGGCAATATACTCATACACATAAAATAAAAACAGTAATTAAAATATTAAAATAAAATTTTCCTGTTAGCTTTTTTTGCCTTAAGCTGGATAAAGCTTCCAACAGAAATGATGAAAGATAAAGGCACTTATATCACTGTTGGAAATTGAGCTAATTATTCCAGTGTTGATTTTTTTTTTTTTTGTCTTTTCAAGACAGGGTCTCCCTGTAGCCCCAGCTGTCCTGGAACTCACTCTGTAGACCAGGCTGGCCTTGAACTCACAAACATCCACCTGCCCTTGCCTCCCAAGCGCTGGGATTAAAGGCGTCGCCACCACGCCCGGCCCAGTGTTGATTCATTCCCATCTCTCACACTAGCTTCTAAGCACCAGGAAGGCAGAGGTCACAGCACTGTTTATGTTGTACATTACCAACTCAATGCCTCAGAAACACTTTCTGTTGTTAATTTGTGACTAAAAAATGAAAGCCTTATTAGGGAACCAATTTACCTTTAGGTTGTAAATTTACTTATAAAGTTAAAATGTCCCAACATCATCTCAGTACTCGGCACCCTGACTCACGACGTGGGAGGGAGTATCCCATATCCCGCTCTTTTATTTTGGTCTTTTTGAGACAGGGTCTCCCTTTAGTCTCAGCTGGCCTGGAACTCGCTTTGTAGACCAGGCTGGCCTTGAACTCATAGAGATCCACCTGCCTCTGCCTCCCAAGTCCTAGGATTAAAGGCGTGCGCCACCACGCCCAGCTGCATATATCCCGCTCTATTATAAATACAAATCTTGGTGGAACAAGAAAGGTGATAATGTGTGGGAGTCCGGCCATGACAGCTCATTCCGTCTGCTCTCAACCCTGCTCCCAAAGACTATCCCCAAGCTTCTGGGCACACACTTATACCATGTAGGATTTCTTCTTCCCAGGGCTTAGGTCTCAGTGTTGAGCACTGGCTTGCTCTTTCCTTCTCTGCAGTTCCTTCCGCCGTTTTGTCTGCTGTGCACTCATGCAATCCCTGAAAGCCTGCACTTGGGGCTGGCACTGCCGCCAGTCCTGGTGCTGAGCCATGCACTCTTGTACTGCGAAGTGGGAGGCAGCACAACCAGAGCGAGTGATCAGCTGGTCCAGCGGGTCTTCTTCTTCATCATCCTTCTTCACCTGTCGGGTCCAGTTATGCCCTTGAGGGGCCGAGGTTGTCATCTTGAGGAGTCTAGAATGTCAATATACAGGTTAAAGGTTAAGGTACAGATATGATCAGAGTCCAAACTGCACTGTCTGCCTGATTTTTTAAAATTTTTTTATGTGTATGAATGTACTGTCTGCATGTAGGTCAGAAGAGGGTATTGGATTCCCCTGGAACTGGAGTCAAAGATGGTTCTTAGCCGCCATGTGGGTGCTGGGGATCAAACCCTAGTCCTCTGCAAGAGCAGTTGGTTCTCTTAACTGCTAGACCATCTCTCCAGCCCCAAGAATGTGAGCTTTTTAAAGACAGATACTAGGCCTGATTTACTTTAGAGCTAACCCCCAGCACTAAGCCTGGTAGACAGCAGAGCCTGCAAAATGGTTTGAACTGAACTGAGGATATAAAAGTACCTGAGTCAGTTCAATGGATTCTGCTAATGAAACATGATTAGGTGAAGTGTCATCTTTTTGGAGCTCAGACCCATTACTGATCTACCTCAAAAGAATTAAGTTTTCTTCTTTTCTCCTAGTAGCTTCATTAAACACCAGAAGATCAAAGTTAAACACTTGGAAGGGAATCCAAATACTGGTAGGTCTTGACACATGAGAGGAAAGTTGAGTTCAGTGTGGCTATAGCAGAAAGCATACAGGCAGGCCTGGGAAAAGATCTCTGTAGGTATGAGACTACTTGGTCAACAATACCCAAATGTTTCACAGACTGTTTCCCCAAGATCATCTGCTTTGCAGAACCCAGCAGGATAGAGCACGAAGGAACTTAAGCAAAGCCTGAAGTGAAACTCCTTTAGCCTTTGCACAGGCTACGACAGGCCATCAAAAAGAGGGACATGTTAAATGCCTCCCATTTATTTCATTCACTTAACAAGTGATCATGAGTATGTACTGTGTGCCAGCTACCATGTTAGACTAGGACCAAGGTAGACACAGTTCCTGCCCTCACAGAATTTATAATTTAGGCAAGTAAAAAGGCAGTTTAAACAGTTTATAAGGATGGCAGGGCTGGGAACTCAAGGGCAAGGATAAGCAGGGATGACTTCCTGTAGGAAGTGACTTCTAAGCTGAAGCTCAAGATTGAGCAGGGCCAGCCGGATATGGGAAGACTGTTTCTGGAGTGGAAGACAGTTATGGAAACATGAGATGAATCTAAAGTTCAATGACTGAGCTGAAGGTGAAACTCGGGTAAAGCAAATGCCCAACATGGGCGAGGACATAGAATTTGATCCCTGGTGCTACAAACAAAAACAATAGAAGATCTCAGTGACTGGAGAAAATATGTAAACAGAGAAAAATAAATAGAGGTTTGAGCATGGCAAAGCTTTGCAGGCCAGTGTTAAGTCGTTGAAGATTTTTACAATGAGGACAATGAGGAAGTCACAAAAGGGATTTCAACACTCTGCCTCTCTATACAAACTGCACTTGTCTAGCAGTAACTCGAGGTGGGGGAAATGGATTTGAAAATAGACACCTGGACCTCAGTCAGGTTACCTAGTAACACATCTTAAAAAGAGGTGATGTTGGGGCTGGAGAGAGGGCTCAGTGATTAAGAGCACCAACTGCTCTTGCAGAGGACCGGGGTTTGATTCCCAGCACCCACATGGTGGCTGAGAACCGTCTTTAACTCCAGTTCCAGGGGAATCGGACGCCCTCTTCTGACCTCCACGGCATTGCACGACACGGGTGCACCAACCTACAGGCAGACAGTACACTCATACACATTAAAAAATAATAATAAAATAAAATAAAGTAAAGAGGTAAGCTAAAGTGGAGAGTGTGTTAAAATTAAAGCAATCTTTCAAAGAAGGTGGCCGGGCGTGGTGGCGCACGCCTTTAATCCTAGCACTGGGAAGGCAGAGGTGGGCGGATCTTTGTGAGTTCAAGGCCAGCCTGGTCTACAGAGTGAGTTCCAGGACAGCTGGGGCTACAGGGAGACCCTGTCTCGAAAAGACCAAAAAAAANAGTTTGTGCACCCGTGTCGTGCAATGCCGCGGAGGTCAGAAACTCCAGGAACTGGAGTTTCAGACGGCTCTCGGCCGCCATGTGGGTGCTGGGGATCGAACCTGGGTCCTCTGCAAGAGTGTCGGCACTCCTAACCGCTAGGCCATCTCTCCAGCCCCAGGTCAGATTATTATATATGCTCTGATTTCTCAAATATTTAAAAATAGATTGAGGTGCAGGGCGTGGTGGCACACGCCTTTAATCCTAGTGCTTGGGAGGCAGAGGCAGGCGGATCTTTGAGAGTTCAAGGCCAGCCTGGTCTACAGAGTGAGTTCCAGGACAGCTGGGGCTACAGGGAGACCCTGTCTTGAAAAGACCAAAAAAAAACCAAACAAAAAACAAAAAAAAAAGAGGTTATGTTTATAAGGCAACTCGTGTGAACTAAGTTCAATAGACTGCATGTTTCCTCTTTCTAAACACACAGGGCACTCTTTAAAGGCCTGAAGCAAATTTCTTAAAATATTTTATTTATTATAATTTTATTTTATGTGTATGAGTATGGTGTCTGCATGTATATACATGCACCCGTGTTGTGCAGTGTCCATGGAGGTCAGAAGAGAGCATCGAATTCCCCTGGAACTGGAGTTATCGACAGCTGTCATATGGGTACTGGGAATCGAACCCGGGTCCTCTGCAAGTGCACCTAGTGCTCTAAACCGCTGAGCTATCCAGCTCCTGACACAGTTTTCTTAAGAACCTTGAATTCTAAACCAGAAAATCTAAAGTCCAATAGCAGCACCATATGCCCTACCATATAATCTTTTTAGTTTTCTCCTGGATAATATTTAAATGCAGAATTTAGAGTGAGAGCTGATAAATAAAAAGTACTGTAGCCTTAAGTAGGTAGGACTCAGTAAATACTACTCCAGTCTTCCCACACTGTTCTCTCAATAAATTGAGGTCGGTTACCCCTGCAGAGAGAGATCAAGGAAGCCAGAGGGCTGACAGCTTAAGCGTGGGGGCTGGCTTGGACTAAAAAGGCAGGAAGAGGCTGGGACCCCCCACAAACCCAAGCAGACAGGTCACGTGAAGAGCCTCTCCGGCTTTGGGGAGACGACGCATGCGCGGCGGCCCCGAGCATCCAGTGGTCCCCACATTGTCTCGCGCGTAAGGACGCGGTAACCACTGCTCACCCGGCGGGTGCAGAAGAGCACAGGTGCACAGGAGTCCGCACTTCGGAGCCGAAGCCCGGGTTTCGTAGGCAGCGAGGACTCCGCTTCTCTCCACAGGCAGCCGCCCTTCCGGGGAGCGCGCACGCGGAAGGGCGAAACCCATTGCTCATTCTCATTGGTGGACTCTCAGAATAGATCCCGCCCTCCAGCTATTTCTGGGAAGGGCGGGGTCAAGATGGCAGCTCCTTTGAAGGTTTAGGGGGACTGGGTGCAGACCTTCTGGTGATGCCAGGCCAGGCCAGGGGCCGAGGAAGCGAGTAGCAGCTGTGACTTTTTCATCCAGAAGAAACGTACTTGGCCCAGGATATAAGTAGTGGGTGACCCGATAGATGACGTGAGCAGGAGACACAGGGTCCAGAAACAGGCTTCAAACCGTCCTGCGCATTGTTTTTCATTCTCTGAACCGCTCCAGAGGCCAAGGTCCTGGTCAAAACTAGGATATAGGGCGGGCCTCACGAGACACCCCTTCTCCAAGGGTGTATAGGCAGTTAATGGTTGCTGTAGGAGGAAGAAATATTTCCTATTTTTTTAAAATAATTTCATTTTTTATTTCATTAA
Organism: Rhizomys pruinosus; assembly: GCA_009823505.1. Taxonomy (NCBI): domain Eukaryota; kingdom Metazoa; phylum Chordata; class Mammalia; order Rodentia; family Spalacidae; genus Rhizomys; species Rhizomys pruinosus. The sequence goes on along the minus strand of VZQC01007400.1, from coordinate 680,901 downwards.
GGTTAATTTCATTATATGTATGTGTGCTCACTATTGGAGGTCCGAGGACAACTTGCGAACAACTCTTGGGAGTCAGTTTTCTGCACCTTGTTCACTTTGGGGATCCGACTCATGTCTTCAGCCCTGGGGGCAATCATTTTTTTTAATTTTCATTTTTTAATTGATGCTTTGTGTATTTCATACATCATTTTCCAATTCAGTTCAGGCATATTTCCCTTTCCCTTCCCCCCCACCCCATCCCAGATCATGCATTCTGCCATAACTGTCTTGCATCTTTCTCTTTTTTTTTTTTTCGTTTTTTTAACAATAAGTGATAATTTATGAGTAATGGATGGAGCTAAAGACATTATGTTAAGTGAAGTAACACAGTCCCAGAAAAACAAACGACAAATGGTGTCCCTCATATGTGGGGGCAATCATTTTTACACACTAAGCCATCCTGCTGACCCAGGAGAGACATTTTCTTCAGTGATGTGGCACTGGTAAATTGCCCATAGTCCTATATATAACCTATTATGCAACCTTAATGAAACTCATTGATCACACACACACACAGACATGTGCAGAAATGGCTCATTGGTTAAGAGTACTAACTGCTCTTGGAGAGGACCGCACTTCGATTTCCAGCACCCACATGGTGGCTAACAACCATCTGTATTTCCAGTTCCAGAAGGCATGGGATCCTCTGGAACTGGAGTTATGGAGTTGTTAGCTGCCATTTGGGTGCTGGGAATCAAACCCAAGTCCTCTGCAAGAGTAGCCAGTGCTCTTAACCACTGCATCATCTCTCCAGTCCCACCATTGCTGTATTTTATGTCTATGAGAAATTAAGACTGTAATTATTTTTTTGAGACAGGTCTTGTTATATATCCCAGGCTGGCCTTGAACTCACTAGGTAGCCTAGGCTGCCCTCAAACTTAAGATCCTTCTCTTGCTTCTGAATGCTGGGATTATAGGCATACAACACCCAACGTTAGTTGTTACTTATTTTCCAGTACTGGGGACTAAACACAGACTTTGCACATGTTGCACAGGAGGAGCTCACTACTCAGCTGCATCTACAGGCCTTGGTTGTTTTTTTTTTTTATTTTATTTATTTTTGTATGTGTATGAATGCACTGTCCGCACGTAGGTTTGTGCACCCGTGTCGTGCAATGCCGCAGAGGTCAGAAGAGGGTCTCGGATTCCCCTGGACCTGGAGTTCTCCTGGAACTGGAGTTACAGACGGTTCTCAGCCGCCATGTGGGTGCTGGGGATCTCCCTGTAGCCCCAGCTGTCCTGGAACTCACTCTGTAGACCAGGCTGGCCTTGAACTCACAAAGATCTGCCTGCCTTCGCCTCCCAAGTGCTAGGATTAAAGGCATGCGCCACCACGCCTGGCTAAAAGCTTCTTTTACTAGATCTTCTGTCTGAGTTTCTTCCCTAATTATGACTTCCTGTGAGTTAAATCTTCCTCTACGTTTTCCAGATCTGCTGTAAGCAAACGTGTTCATTGAAGCCCCTTCTCTCTTCTTTTTGCCTTTTTTTTTAAATTAATTTTATTTATTTCTGTATGTGTATGAATGTACTGCCTGCATGCAAGTTTGTGCACCCGTGTCGTGCAATGCCGCGGAGGTCAGAAGAGGGTCTCGGATTCCCCTGGAACTGGAGTTCTCCTGGAATTGGAGTTTCAGACGGCTCTCATCCGCCATGTGGGTGCTGGGGATCGAACCCGGGTCCTCTGTAAGAGCAGTTGGCGCTCTTAACCGCTAGGCCATCTCTCCAGCCCCTTGCCTTTCTTTTATACTTGGATGCCCCTCCCTTACTTGGAGTTTCTTTTCTCTTATCTTTTTTTTCCTGGCCAGGTAGTCTTCCTTTTTTTGTCTTTTTGAGTTAAGGTCTCCCTGTAGCCCCAGCTTGCCTGGAACGTACTCTGTAGATCAGGCTGGCCTTAAATTCACAGAGATACTCCTGCCTCTGCTTCCCAAGTGCTGGGATTAAAGGTGCATGCAATCACACCTGGCCATCTTCCTTTCTTTTAAAATTTTGATTTTATTTATTTAGTGTGCGTGTGTGCTGAATAGCATTAATGTCAACTTGATACACCTGGGTTCAGGGAACTTCAAATGTGGAATTGTCTCAGATGGGCTGGCCTGTGGCCATGTCTGTGGAATATTTTCTTGATAAGTGATACAGGAGGGCCCAGCCCACTGTGGGCGGTGGCACCTTTAGGCAAGTTCTGGATTATATAAAGAAGTGGAAGCTGCGCACTGGCCAGGGGAGCAAGCCAGTAAGTCAAGGTCTCCCTGTAGCTCCAGCTGCCCTGGAACTCGAGTAGCGTTCTTCTATGGCCCGTGCTTCAGCTCCTGCCTTTAGGTTCCTGCCCTAAGTTTCTACCTTGGGCTCCCTAAGTGATGAATTCTGTGACCTAGGAGATATAGGATGAATAAACCCTTTCCTCCTGAAATTAGTATTGATCAGAGTGTTTTGTCATAGCAATTGAAGAGCAGCGGGGGTCAAAGGACAACTCGAGGGAGTAAGTTCTCTCCTTCTCCCTGGACCATGTAAGTACTGGGAATTTAATTTAATTCACATTATTAGGCTTGGTGGCAGGTACCTTTGTCCACAGAGCTACCCCATGGTCCATTCCAGTTTTCTCTCTTGTCAAGCCCCACCTCTGTAGAAAGCTCGCCCACTCTGTGAATCCAGGAGGGTTTCTACTTCTGCTACAAGCTGGCGCTGCTGCTCACCGCCTTGCCATCTGGCACATTATGGCATTTGATGAAGACTGGTTATAAGAATGCTGTAGACCAGTGTGATACCCGAATCCTCTTGTACTTGTCCATGCTTACTTCTGAGTCATGTTTCTTTGTGCACAGAGCGGCTTACGCTGGGTCTCAATTTGTCCCTTTTGCTATATCGTATTTGGAGGTATGTGAGTAGATCAGCAGTGAGCAGCCCAGGACTCTGACAGCCATGGTGAACACAGTATTCTAGCATACTGTCAGAAAGAAGAATGGTACAAATTAGCTTTTTACCTTCTAGTGGTTTATTTTAATTTTTTTATTACTTTTTATGTGTATGAGTGTATTGTCTGCATGTAGGTCAGAAGAGGGTTTCGGATTCCCTGGAACTGGAGTGAATGAGAGACCATATTTCCATCAGAGTAATATACTTGCTTTACTTCTTTTTTTTCTTTTTTTTTTGTATTTTTGAGGCAGGGTCTCCCTGTACTCCCAGCTGTCCTGGAACTCACTCTGTAGACCAGGATGGCCTTGAACTCACAGAGATCCACCTGCCTCTGTCTCCCGAGTGCTGGAATTAAAGGTGTGTGTGGCACCATGCCAGGCTAATAAAGGTATTCTTTGTGTGTGTGACTATATATATATATATATATATATATATATTATTATAATATCACTTTTAAATTTTTTATCTTTATGTGTATGAGTGTAACTGTCTGCATGTTAGGTTGTTGCACCCATGTTGAGCAATGAATGCAGAGTGTCAAGAGGTAAGTGGTGCTTGATTCCCCTGGAACTGGAGTTAAAGATGGTTCTTAGCCACCATGTGGGTGCTGGGAATCAAACCCAGGTCCTCTACAAGAGCAGTCGGTGCTCTTAACCACTGAGCCATCTCTCCAGCCCCATAAAGGTATTCTTAAGAAGTTGCAAGTACGGGGCTGGAGAGATGGCCTAGCGGTTAAGAGCGCCGACCGCTCTTACAGAGGACCCGGGTTCGATCCCCAGCACCCACATGGCGGCCGAGAACCGTCTGAAACTCCAATTCCCGGAGAACTCCAGTTCCAGGGGAATCCGAGACCCTCTTCTGACCTCCGCGGCATTGCACGACACGGGTGCACAGACTTGCATGCAGACAGTTCATTCATACACATACAGAAATAAATAAAAATTAATAAAAAAAAAATTTAAAAAAAAAAAGTTGCAAGTACTTCAGATTTTCAGAACTGAAAGAATTGTGTAACAATCCTGGTGTTCCTTTAGTACAATGCAATAAAACTCTAAAATAAAAAAAAAAACAAGTATATGAAGTCCAGAAGAACAGAAAGGATTTTTAACTTCATCCTGCCATCTGCATGTGCTCATATTTCTTTCTTTATATTTTTTAATTTATTTGCATATATGTATGAATGTACTGTCTGCATGTAGGTTGGTGCACCCGTGTCATGCAATGCTGCGGAGGTCAGAAGAGGGTGTCAGATTCCCCTGGAACTGGAGTTAAAGATGGCTCTTAGCCTCCATGTGGGTGCTGGGAATCAAACCTGGGTCCTCTGCAAGAGCAGTCAGCACTCTTAACCGCTGAGCCATCTCTCCAGCCCCATGCTCATATTTCTGATCTTTTTTAATTTTTAAAATGTTACTTTTTAAAATTCTTTTTATTGGGCTGGAAAGATAGCCTAGCAGTTAAGAGCGCTGACTGCTCTTGCAGAGGACCCGGGTTCGATCCCCAGCACCCACATGGCGGCTGAGAACTGTCTGTAGCTCCAATTCCAGGAGAACTCCAGTTCCAGGGGGATCCGACGCCCTCTTCTGACCTCCGAGGCATTGCACGACACAGGTGCACAAACTTGCATGCAGACAGTACATTCATATACATAAAATAAATAAATAAATAAAATTTAAAAAAATTTCTTTTTATTTTATGAGTACATCGCCTGCATGTGTCTAAGTGCTCATTTCATCCAAAGCCTGAAGGAGACAGAACAGGGCATAGGATTCCCAGAACTGGAACTTGCTATGTAGATCAGGCTGGCCTGGAGCTCTCTATGTAAACCAGGCTGGCTTTGAACTCACAGAGATCTGCCTGCCTCTGCTTCCCAAGTGCTAGGATTAAAGGCATGCGCCACCATGCCTGGCTAGGAAGCTGTTTTTCTTTCATGGGCCAATTTCTATACAGAAACCAAAATTGTGTCTTCCAGGAAACAAATATTAATTCAAATTTTATTTTATGAGACATACTTGTTTTGTACTGGTAAGGAAACCATTTCTGGGTAGCAGCCTAATTTGTCAAGGAATTGGCCTTGATGGCAGCCAGAGCTTTTAGCTTCAGAAGAATTTACTGTGTATGAGCAAAACAAGACAAGATTTTATGTCTTATGGGTGGCACGGTATTGAAAACTGGCCCTGTCTAGCTTCAGGTATTTACAGCTGTGTATTTTTAGCCTGTCCATTTCATTTGCCTAACAACCAAAGATGCACCTTTGATGGCTATGTGGTATTAGAGATCCAAGGCAGGGCCTCCTGCGTGCTAGGCAAGTGCTCTACAACTGATCTACATCCCCAGCCCTACACATGCAATTTTCAAAAAAATATTTTGTATGTATGAGTGTTATGCCTGCATGTATGTAAGTCCACCCATGTTGTACAATGCCCTTGGCTGTCAGAAGAGGGTGTAAGAGCCATCTCTTCAGCTCCAACACACATTCTTTTTTAACCAAAAAGGAGAAGTCTTTTACAGATAATTACAAAGAAATACCAAATAAACAGTTTTGTATAATAAATTGGAGATTCTGTACCTTGCCTTCACTTTGCTGTCATCTTTGGACAAAGTCTTGTGTTCCCCTGCCCACCACCATCAGTATCTGCTTCCCTGATCCTTTCTCAGCCCCTCGTCTGTTGTCTCTCCAAGGTTTCTCATCCGATGGAGAAGCTCTGCCATACAGATACAGCCAACCTCCCCTTCACTGTCTGAATCTTTCATTTTACTTCCATCATTGGCAGAAGTTCAGGGAAGTCCGCTGTGCCACTACCATCAACTACTTCATGAATCATGGCTCCTAACTCTGCTGCTATGAGATTCTTCCCAAGAGACTTCTGTACAGTTCTCATTTCCTTTGTTACTAAAGTTCCATTACCGTCTGTCTCAAACAACAAAATAGGGGCTGGAAAGATGGCTCAGAAGTTCGAGTTTCCCAACCATGAGACGACTCCACATGCACTACCATCTGAGGCAGGAAAAAAGAAAAAAATAAATAAATAAAAGATAGCTCAGAATGTAAGAGCATTGGCTACTCTCACGAAGGACCCGGATTTAGTTTCCAGCACCCATATGGAGGCTCCCAGCTGTCCATAACTCCAGTTCAGGGGATCTGATGCCCTATTCTGGTCTCTGTAGCCTTTGCATATTTGTGGTGCATTTAATTACATGCAGGCAAAACACTCATGCATAAAAATAAATACATTTTATTTTATTTATTTTTTGTCTTTTCAAGACAAGGTCTCCCTGTAGCCCCAGCTGTCCTGGAACTCGCTCTGTAGACCAGGCTGGCCTTGAACTCACAAAGATCCGCCTGCCTCTGCCTCCCAAGTGCTAGGATTAAAGGTGTGCACCATCACGCCCGGCAAAATAAATATGTTTTAAAAATAGTGAAATTTCTGGGGGCTGGAGAGATGGTCTCTTACAGAGGACCCAGGTTCGATCCCCAGCACCCACATGGCGGCTGAGAACCATCTGAAACTCCAATTCCAGGAGAACTCCAGTTCCAGGGGAATCCGACACCGTCTTCTGACCTCTGAAGCATTGCACGACATGGGGTGCACAAACTTGCATGCAGACAGTACATTCATACACATACAGAAATAAATAAAATTAATAAAAAAATAGTGAAATTTCTTTGAATTCTACCATCTGCTCTCCAGTGAGTTGGACAGCCATGTTGCAAGGGCTTTGCAACTCTAAGATTCGACCCCACAGCCACCCTGCTCAATCCAATGGTTTCAATGTCTCTCTTCTACCCCCAGATCCTTATAAAGCCTATGTTTACTTTTTTGGTTTGGTTTGGTTTTTTGAGTCAGGATCTTCCAAGATGCCCTTATTGTCCTAGAACTTTAAGACCAGGCTGGCCTCAGTCTTAAAGCAATCCTCTTGCTGTGCTCCATGAACGCTGGGACTATGGGCACACACTATCACAACAACCTTACGTTTACTTTTTTTTATTTAATTTAATTTAATTTAAATTATTTATTTATTTATTTATTTATTTGTATGAATGTACTGTCTGCATGTAGGTTTGTGCACCTGTGTCGTGCAATGCCATGGAGGTCAGAAGAGGGCGTAGGATCCCCCTGGAACTGGAGTTCTCCTGGAATTGGAGTTACAGATGGTTCTCAGCCGCCATGTGGGTGCTGGGGATCGAACCCGGGTCCTCTGTAAGAGCAGTTGGTGCTCCTAACCGCTAGGCCATCTCTCCAGCCCATNTCTTAACCGCTAGGAAATCTCTCCAGCCCCTTGCATTTCTTTTTACTTGGATGCCCATCCCTCTAATTGGAGTTTATTTTATCTATCTTTTTTTTCTTTCAAAGAACCAAATTTAGATTCATTGATTTTTTTTTTGTCTTTTTGAGTTAAGGTCTCCCTGTAGCCCCAGCTTAGCCTGGAACTTACTATGCTCAGATCAGGCTTTGGCCTTGAATTCCCAGAGATACTCCTGCCTTTGCCTTCCAAGTGTGGGAATTAAAGGTGCTTGCAATCACACCTGGCCATCTTCCTTTCTTTTAAAATTTTGATTTTATTTATTTCGTGTGCGTGAATATGTGTGCTGAATGCATTAATTGTCAACTTGATACACCTGGGTTCAGGGAACTTCAAATGTGGAATTGTCTCAGATGGGCTGGCCTGTGGCCATGTCTGTGGAAGATTGGCTTGATACAGGGATACAGGCGGGCCCAGTTCCACGGTGGCGGTGCACCTTTCGCAGTTCTGGATGATAGAAAGAAGTGGAGCTGCGCACTGGCCAGGAGGCACGACATTAAGTCAAGTGTACTCCATGTAGCTCCAGCTGACTGGAACTCGAGTAGCGTTCTTCTATGGCCCGTGCTTCAGCTCCTGCTTTAGGTTCCTGCCCTAAGTTTCTACCTTGGGCTCCATAAATGATGAACTGTGACCTAGGAGGAGTCTTATAGGATCGAACTACTAAACCCTTTCCTCCTGAAATTAGTATTGATCGAGTGTTTTGTCATAGCAATTGAGAGCATCGGGGGGGTCAAAGGACAATCGAGGGAGTAAGTTTCTCCTTCTCCCCTGACCATGTAAGTACTGTGGATTAATTTAATTCACATTATTAGGCTTGGTGGCAGGTACCTTTGTCCACAGAGCTACCCCATGGTCCATTCCAGTTTTCTCTCTTGTCAAGCCCCACCTCTGTAGAAAGCTCGCCCACTCTGTGAATCCAGGAGGGTTTCTACTTCTGCTACAAGCTGGCGCTGCTGCTCACCGCCTTGCCATCTGGCACATTATGGCATTTGATGAAGACTGGTTATAAGAATGCTGTAGACCAGTGTGATACCCGAATCCTCTTGTACTTGTCCATGCTTACTTCTGAGTCATGTTTCTTTGTGCACAGAGCGGCTTACGCTGGGTCTCAATTTGTCCCTTTTGCTATATCGTATTTGGAGGTATGTGAGTAGATCAGCAGTGAGCAGCCCAGGACTCTGACAGCCATGGTGAACACAGTATTCTAGCATACTGTCAGAAAGAAGAATGGTACAAATTAGCTTTTTACCTTCTGTGGTTATTTTAATTTTTTTATTTACTTTTTATGTGTATGCGTGTATTATGTCTGCATGTAGGTCAGCAGAGGGTTTCGGATTCACTGGAATGGACGTGAATGAGAGACCATTATTTCCATCAGCAGTTTAATATACTTGCTTTTTCTTCGTTTTTTTCTTTTTTTTTTGTATTTTGAGGGCGGGTCTCACTGTACTCCCAGCTGTTCCTGGAACAACTCACTCTGTAGACCAGGATGGCCTTGAACTCACAGAGACCCCCCTGCCCCTCTGTCGACCCTGAGGCTGGAATTAAAGGTGTGTGTGGCACATGCCATGCTACTAAGGTATTCTTGTGTGTGTGACTATCTATATATATATCTACTATATATATCTTCTAATATAAAATCACTTTAAATTTTTATTTTAGTTATGGTTTTACTGTTTGCACGTAGGTCTGTGCACCATGTTGGGCAATATCTTGCAGAGGTCAGCGGAGGGTGTGGATTCCCCTGGAAAAGGAGTTAAAAGATGGTTCTTAGCCACCCTGTGGGTGCTGGGAATCCAGAAACCCAGGTCCTCTACAAGAGCGTCGGTTGCTCTTAACCACTGAGCCATATCTCTCAGCCCCATAAAGGTATTCTTAAGAAGTTGCAAGTACGGGGCTGGAGGAGATGGCCTCGCGGGTTAAGAGCGCCGACCTGGCTCTTACAGAGGACCACGCGAGGTTCGCATCCCCGACCCACATCGGGGTCCTCGCGAACCGTCTGAAACTCCAATTCACGGAGAACTCCAGCTTTCCAGGGGAATCCGAAGACCCTCTTCTGACCTCGCGTGCATGCACGACAGGGTGCACCGCCGACTGGCATGCAGACAGTTCATTCAGACACATACAGAAATAAATAAAAAGTAATAAAAAAAAAAAATTTTGTAAAAAAAAAAAAAACATTTGCAAGTATTCAGATTTTCATTGAATTGAACCGAATTGTGTAACAATCCTGGTGTTCCTTTAGTACAATGCAATAAAACTCTAAATAAAAAAAAAAAACAAGTTTTAAATTCCAGAAGAACAGAAAGGATTTTTAACTTCATCCTGCCATCTGCATGTGCTCATATTTCTTTCTTATATTTTCTACTATTTGCATATATGTATGAATGTACTGTCTGCATGTAGTTTGGTTCACCGTGTCATGCAATGCTGCGAGGTCAGAATGAGGGTGTCATATTCCCCTGGCAACTGGAGTTAAAAGGCTCTTAGCTGCCATGTGGCTCCATGTGGGAATCCAACCTGGGTCCTCTGCAAGAGCAGTCAGCCACTCTTAAACGCTGAGCCATCTCCCAGCCAATGCTCATATTTCTGATCTTTTTAATTTTTAAACATTGTTACTTTTTAAAATTCTGTTATTGGGCTGGAAAGATAGCTTAAGTAAGAGCGATGACTGCTTTTGCAGAGGACCGGGTTCGATCCCCACCCAACATGGCGGCTGAAGAACTGTCCTGTAGCTCCAATTCCAGGCGAGAACTCCAGTTCAGGGGATCCGACGCCCTATTCTGACCTACGAGGGCATGCGACACGGGTGCACAAACTCTTGCATGCAGGTGACAGTCCATTCATATACATAAAAAAAATAAATAAATAAAAGTTAAAAAAATTTCTTTCTTATTTTATGCGTTACGATCGCTGCATGCGTGTCTAACAGTGCTCATTCATCCCAAAGGCTTGAACAGGAGACCAGAACAGGGCATAGGATTCCCCGAACTGGAACTTCGCTATGCTACGATCAGGCCTGGCTGCGCTCTCTATGTAAACAGGCTGGCTTTGAACTCACAGAGATCTGCCTTGCCTCTGCTTCCCAAGTGCTCGGCATTAAAGGCATGCGCCACCATGCTGGCTCGGAAGCTGTTTTTCTTTCATGGGCCAATTTCTATACAGAAACCAACTGAGTTTTCCAGGAAACAAAATTATTAATTTCAAATTTTATTTTATGAGACATACTTGTTTTGTACTGGTAAGGAAACCATTTCTGGGTAGCAGCCTAATTTGTCAAGGAATTGGCCTTGATGGCAGCCAGAGCTTTTAGCTTCAGAAGAATTTACTGTGTATGAGCAAAACAAGACAAGATTTTATGTCTTATGGGTGGCACGGTATTGAAAACTGGCCCTGTCTAGCTTCAGGTATTTACAGCTGTGTATTTTTAGCCTGTCCATTTCATTTGCCTAAAACCCAACAGAGCACCTCTGATGGCGAGGTGGTACTTAGAGATCCAAAGGCACGCGGCCTCTGGTGCTAGGAAGGCTCTACAAAACTGATCTACACCCCACGCCCTTACACATTGCATATTTTCAATAAAAATATTTGTATGTATGAGTGTTATGCCTGCATGTATGTACGTCCACCCATGTTGTACAATGCCCTTGGCGCAGACGAGGGTTGTAAGCATGCCATCTCTTCAGCTCCAACACAATTTTATTAACAAAAAGGACAGAGGTCGTTACACCGATATTACAAAGACAGAAAATACCAAATAAAACGTTTGTCATATTAAATTGGATCTTCTGTACCTTGCTTCACTTTGCTGTCATATTTGGACAAAGTCTTGTGTTTCCCCTGGCCCACACCACCCTCAAGTATCTGCTTTCCTGATCCTTTCTTCAGCCCCTCGTCTGTTTGTCTCTCCAACGGCTTCTCTTCCGATGGAGACGAAAGCGCTGCCATTACAGATGACAGCCACCTCCCACCCCTTTTTTGTTTTTGTTTTTTTGTTTTTTTCACTGTCTTGTAACTCTTTCATTTTACTTCCATCATTGGCAGAAGTTCAGGGAAGTCCGCTGTGCCACTACCATCAACTACTTCATGAATCATGGCTCCTAACTCTGCTGCTATGAGATTGTACCAAAGCGAGAAGTATGTTACAGGTGCTCAATGTCCTTTGTACAAAGTTCCATTACCCGTCTTGTCTCAAACACAACAAAATAGGGTGAAAGATGGCTCAGAAGTAGAGTTTCCCAAACCATGAGACGACTCCATTGCATACCAATCTGGGCCAGGAAAAAAGAACAAAAAAAATAAATAAAAGATAGCTCAGAATGTAAGAGCATTGGCTACTCTCACAGAGGACCCGGATTTCGTTTCCAGCACCCATATGGAGGCTCCCAGCTGTCCATACTCTAGTTCAGGGGATCTGATGGCCCTATTCTGGTCTCTGTAGCCTTTGCATATTTGTCTGGTTGCATTTAATTAATCAGGCAAAACACTCATCATAAAAATAACATACTATTTTTATTTTATTTCTTGTTTGTCTTTTCCCGACCAAGCGTCCCTCACTGTTTTTAGCCCCAGCTGTTCCTCTGGAACTGACTCTGTCAGACCAGGCTGGCCTATGAACTCACAAAGATCTCGCCTGCCTCTGCATCCCCAAGCGCTAGGATTAACAGCGTGTGCACCATTCACGCCGCACAATAATATGTTTTAAAAATAGTTACATTTCTGGGGGCTGGACGAGATCGGTCTCTTACAGAGTCGCCCAGGTTCGATCCCCCGCACCCACCAGGCAGCGTGAAAACCATATGAAACTCCAATTCCAGGCGACCTCCAGTTCCAGGTGAATCCCGAGGACACACCGTCTTTCTGATCTCCGAGTCATTGCAGGACAGGGGTGCAAAAACTTGAATGAGACAGTACATTCATACCACATACAGGCAACTAAATAAATTAATAAAAAAATAGTTGAAACATTTTTTGGAATTCTACCATCTGCTCTCCAGTGAGTTGGACAGCCATGTTGCAAGGGCTTTGCAACTCTAAGATTCGACCCCACAGCCACCCTGCTCAATCCAATGGTTTCAATGTCTCTCTTCTACCCCCAGATCCTTATAAAGCCTATGTTTCGTTTTTGGTTTTGGTTTGGTTTTTTGAGTCAGGATCTTCCACGATTGCCTTATTGTCTTTAGGAACTTTTAAGACCAGGCTTGCCTAAGATTCTTTTAAAGCAATCCTATTGCTGTGCTCCAGAACGCGGGGACTATGGGCACACACTATCACAACAAAACCTTAGTTTACTTTTTTTTATTAATTTATTTATTTAAAATTATTTTCTATATATACTTATTTGTATGAAGTTACTGTCCTCCTGTAGGTCTTGTGCACCCTGTTGTCCGTGCAATGCCTATGGAGGCAGAAGGAGGTGGCGTAGGATCCCCCTGGCCACTGGAGTTCTCCGGAATTGGAGTTACAGATTGGTTCTCAGCCGCCATGTGGGTGCTGGCGATCGAACCCGGTCCTCTGTCAAAGAGCCGTGGTGCTCCTAACCGCTAGGCCATCTCTCCAGACCATCCTTACATTTACTTTTTTTTTTTTTTTTTTTTTTTTTTGGTCTTTTCGAGACAGGGTTTACCTGTAGCCCCAGCTGTCCTGGAACTTACTCTGTAGACCAGGCTGGCCTTGAACTCACAAAGATCTGCCTGCCTCTGCCTCCTGAGTGCTAGGATTAAAGGCGTGCGCCACCACGCCCAGCTACTTTTTTTTTTTGGTCTTTTTGAGACAGGGTCTCCCTGTAGCCCCAGCTGTCCTGGAACTCACTCTGTAGACCAGGCTGGACTTGAACTCATAAAGATCCACCCACCTCTGCCTCCCAAGTGCTAGGATTAAAGGCATGTGCCACCACGCCTGGCTCCTTACATTTACTTTTAAATAAATTTGGACTTCCTTTTAAGTACTTTACATTGACTCTGGTAAGTCAAACTATGCAATTTTGAATTTCTCATACCCACATTAAAAAAGTAAAAAGATGACTCAGTGGGTAAGTCACATTGCCACCAAACCTGACAACCTAAATTCAATCCTCAGGACCCACATGGTGGAAGAAGAGAACTGACTCTTGTTGTTCCCTGATCTCCACACACATTTACTGTGTTGAGTGTGTGTGTGTGTGTGTACACACTCACAAAGTAAATAAAATTTATCATTGAAAATATAGATTCTCAGGGGCTGGAGAAATGGCTCAGTGGTTAGAGCACCGACTGCTTGCAGAGGACCTGGGTTCCATTTCCAGCACTCACATGGCGGCTAAGAACTGCCTTTAACTCCATTTCCAGGGGAATCTGACGCCCTCTCTGACCTCCACGACATTGCACGACACGGGTACACCAACCTACATGCAGACTGTACACTCATACACATAAAAAAAAAATACAGATTCTCTTGGGGCTGGAGAGATGGCTTAAGGGTTAAGAGCACTGACTGCTCTTGCAGAGGACCTGGGTTTGATTCCCAGCACCCACAGGGCAGCTAAGAACCATCTTTAAGCTGGGCACATTGGTGCACGCCTTTAATCCTAGCACTTGGGAGGCAGAGGCAGACAGATCTCTGTGAGTTCAAGGCAAGCCTGGTCTACAGAGTGAGTTCCAGGTCAGCTGGGACTACAGGGAGACCCTGTCTCCAAAAGACAAAAAGAAAAAGAAAAGAAAATACAGATTCTCTCTGGGCATGTTGACTCTCTCACCATAATCACAACTCTCAGAAGACAGATGAAGGTGTTATGTGTGTCTGAGGCCAATCAAGGCTACACAGTAAAACCCTGTCTCGAAAAAAAAAAACAAAGCAAAAAAATTTCAACCATCTGTGGTGGTGCATGCCTTTAATCCCAGCACTTGAGGGGTAGAGGTAGGTGGATCTCTATGAGATCAAGGCCAGCCTGATCAACATAGTGAGTTCCAGGCCAGCAGGGAGAGCCTGTCTCAAAACAAAACAAAAATAAAACTACCGGATAGCTTTAGTTGTCAATTTGACACACCTGGGTAGAGGGACTCTCAATCATCTCCATTGGACTGGCTTGTAACCACGTCTGTGGAGTATTTTCTTGATTGTTGAGTGATATGGAAGGGCCCAGCCCACTGTGGGTGGTGCCACTCCTCGGGAGGTTCTTGCATATTGTGTAAGAAAGCAGGCTCGCTGGGCATGGTGGCACACTCAGGATGCAGGGGCAGGGGCAGGGGCAGGGGCAGGGGCAGGGATAGGCGCAGGGGCAGGGGCAGGGGCAGGGGCAGGGGCGGCAGAGAGAGGAGGCAGAGGCAGGTGGATAAATTCAAGGGCAGCCTAGTCTACAGAGCGAGCTCCAGGCTAGCTGGAACTAAAGGGAGACCCTGTCTCAAAAAGACAAATAAATAAATAAATAAATAAATAAATAAATAAATAAATAAATAAATAATAAATAAAGCAAGCAGGCTGAGCAAGCCAGTAAGTAGCATTCCCCATGGTCTGTGTGCTTCAGCTCCTGCCTCCAGATTTCTGCCGTGAACCTGCTGGGTTGGTTTAGGCAGTGCTTCTTCTTGAATGCTCTTTTGTTTCCTGTCATGAATCACTTTGCTATTTGAGGTTGCTCCACTGTTCTGTTAAACTGTATTATGTCTAATCCTAGAGGATAAAAAGAAGTTTGAGTTTTCTGTCGGTTGACATAGTTCCCCCCCTTGGATTCTGTCTTTTTCGCTGTTTCCTGCAGCTTTTCTTTAAACCATTACTAGCTTGAGTGTCTACCTCTGGCCCGAGGCAGTTCAACATTTATCTGCTTCCACAGTCTGCTTATGGATAAGAGGCTGATTTACAGGATTCATGAGCAGGCAAAAAGTACTAATTCTTGAAGTCTGTCACATAATTAGCCCCAACGAAATGAAATCTTCTAAGAGCAAAAACCAAATCTAGTTCTTTCACGGGGCCTGAACACTAAGCTCCAGGCCTTCCTGGTCTCCCTGCTGCTATTCAGCGAGAGCTTAGCCGACACTTCAGTTTCTTGTACAAGAGACAGTCCCAAATCCAGGTCAGCTAACTTTCAGCTACATAGGCTTTGTCACGCTGTTAGAAGCAGAAACTTGTTTAATGAAAGGCCTGTAGGCAACGAGGCAAGGATACCCTGGCTAAAAAAGTCCTGTTTTAGCCAGGCATGGTGGCGCACGCCTTTAGTCCTAGCACTAGGGAGACAGAGGCAAGTGGGTCTTTGTGAATTCAAGGCCAGCCTGGTCTACAGAGTGAGTTCCAGGACAGCTGGGGCTACAAGGAGATCCTGTCTGGAAAAGACCAAAACAAACAAACAAACAAACAAACAAACAAAAGTCCTGTTTTTTTTTAATTTTTTTTTATTAATTTTATTTATTTCTGTATGTGTATGAATGTACTGTCTGCATGCAAGTCTGTGCACCCGTGTCGTGCAATGCCACGGAGGTCAGAAGAGGGTGTCGGATTTCCCTGGAACTGGAGTTCTCCTGGAATTGGAGTTTCAGACAGCTCTCGGCCGCCATGTGGGTGCTGGGGATCGAACCCGGGTCCTCTGTAAGAGCAGTCGGCGCTCTTAACCGCTAGGCCATCTCTCCAGCCCCCCAAAAGTCCTGTTTTAATAGATGTTCTAATTGTCTTTTAAAAAAGAATAGATGAGCTGTAATAAGAGAAGATTGATTTTAGGGATGGGAATATTGTGGCTTCGAAGCTGTTTTTTTCTTTTTTAAATATATATTTTTATGTTATTAAACTTTTTCCATTCATCAGTTCTCAATCCAATTTAGAGTCATTTCCCTTTCCATGCCCCCCCATCCCACCTGAGTTCATGCACTCTGCCATACATGTCTTGAATATTTTTCTGAGTCTTTCCAGAGTTGTTTTTGTTGTTGTTATTGTTTTGGGGAGAACTTCACTGTTTCAGTCTTTTTTTTTTTTTCCAGTTCTTTTGTTGTTGTTCTCTCCAACTTGTATTGCATATATATATGAAGTTGTTTTTTCTTTTTGGTCTTTTTGAGACAGGGTCTCCCTGTAGCCCCAGCTGTCCTGGAACTCACTCTGTAGACCAGGCTGGCCTTGAACTCACAAAGATCCACCTGCCTCTGCCTCCCGAGTGCTAGGATTAAAGGCGTGCGCCACCACACCTGGCTTGAAGTTGTTTTTTCTAATGAAATGTGAGAAACTGGGCTTGTTGCACATGAAGAATTTCAGGAAATCTTGATTATTGAAGACATTATCATTGCCCTTCTGAATTTCCAGAAACTTCGATATACTATTACAGAAGGGATGACAGGCCAGGGGCCCTTGGGTGGGTGTAGCTCATTGGGACTGAGTTGCTCATAGTGAGAGATGTCACATTGAAATAAACCTTAAAGATGGGGCTGTAGAGATCACTCAGTTCAAGAGCACTGGCTGCTCTTGAAGAGAACTTTGTTTAGATTTCCAGCACCTACATGGTAGCTAACAATAATCTGTAACTCCAGTTCCAGGGAATCTGACACTTTTTCTGACCTCCTTGGGCATTGAATAACACGAGTACACTTAGATACATGCAGGCAAAACACTCATATACATAAAATTAAAAAAAATTTTAAAAAGAAACCTTAAGGAGTTAGCAGGCCTGATATTTGTCTCTCTCTTGCTTTCTGTCTCTCTCTGTGTACCTGTGTTTCTTTCTTTTTTTTTTTTTTTTTGGTCTTTTCCAGACAGGGTCTCCTGAAC
The DNA here is from genome assembly GCA_009823505.1 of Rhizomys pruinosus. Classification (NCBI taxonomy): domain Eukaryota; kingdom Metazoa; phylum Chordata; class Mammalia; order Rodentia; family Spalacidae; genus Rhizomys; species Rhizomys pruinosus. The sequence continues at coordinate 663,933 of VZQC01007400.1, read as the reverse complement.
TCACTCTGTAGACCAGGCTGGCCTTGAACTCACAAAGATCCGCCTGCCTCTGCCTCCCAAGTGCTAGGATTAAAGGCGTGCGTCATCATACCCGGCGTACCTGTGTTTCTTTTCTGACATAGGGTCTCATCTGGCATAGGCTGGCCCTGAACTCACTCTGCAGAAGGAGACGCCCTCTTCTGACCTCTGCGGCATTGCACGACACAGGTGCACCAACCTACATGCAGACAGTATACTCATACACAAAAAAATAATAAAAAAATTTAAAAAAAGAAGCTTAATTCCATCTGACAAGCTTCCCTGATGGATTTTATCTTTTGTTTAGACAAGCATTCCTATTTCTTGTCAAATGAAAGTATGTTTTCAAAGTTTTTGACACTATAAAGCTGCTTTGTTTTCCCCAAGGAGTGTATTTTGATAAAATGTTCATTTTTTTCCTGCTTGTCTACTACTCTAAGCATATTCACAGTTAATGTGTCGTTAGGTTGTAAGGGATACTGCTATAATGAATTGTGTAATGTGTCTGGCAAAACCTGTACTCAAGTCCACAAGAGTATGTATACAAATTACAGGTAACCTTAAAGATAATATTTCCTTCAATATGTTTTTATTTTATTATTTTTATGTGTATGAATGTATCGTCTGCATGTATGTAAGTGCACCCATGTGGTGCAATGCCCATGGAGGTTTAGAAGAGAATATCAAATTCCCCTGGAACTGGAGTTATGGATGGTTGTTAGCAGCCATGTGGGTGCTGGGAATTGAAACTGGGTCTTCTGCAAGAGCAGCCAGTGGTCTAAATGGCTGAGTCAACTTTCCACCTCCTCTTTCGATATGTTTTAATAGAGCCTCAGTGTAGCTGACATTTCAGAATATGCTGCTGTTCATATTTTACTTCCTTGCTCTGTAAAGAGGACCACTTCCTTGAAATTCCAAGCATAATATGTTGATGTATAATTTAAAAAATTTTTTTTTATTTTTGTATGTGTATGAATATACTGTCTGCATGTAGGTTTGTACACCCATGTCGTGCAATGCCTTGGAGGTCAGAAGAGGGTCTCAGATTCCCCTAGAACTGGAGTTCTCCTGGAATTGGAGCTACAGATGGTTCTTAGCCCCCATGTGGGTGCTGGGGATCGAACCCGGGTCCTCTGCAAGAGCAGTCGGTGCTCTTAACCGCTAGGTTATCTCTCCAGCTGATGTATAATTTTTGAAAGTTATATAATAAAGCCTTTTCTACCATGATAAAGTTTTTCAAAACAGAAATAAGGGGCTGGAGAGATTGCTCAGTGGTTAAGAGCACTGACTGCTCTTGCAGAGGACTGGGGTTCAATTTCCAGCACCCACATGGCAGCTAAGAACCATCTCTAACTCTAGTTCCAGGGTAAGCAGACACCCTCTTCTGATCTCCACGGCATTGCACAACGTGGGTGCACCAACCTACATGCAGACAGTACACTCATACACATAAAAAATAATAAAATAGGGGCTGGAGAGATAGCCTAGTGGTTAAGAGCACCGACTGCTCTTGCAGAGGACCCGGGTTCGATCCCCAGCACCCACATGGTGGCTAAGAACCGTCTGTAGCTCCAATTCCAGGAGAACTCCAGTTCAGGGGAATCCGAGACCCTCTTCTGACCTCCAAGGCATTGCACGACACGGGTGCACAAACCTACAGGCAGACAGTACATTCACATACAAAAAAATAAATAAATAAGCTGGGCGTGGTGGCACACGCCTTTAATCCTAGCACTTGGGAGGCAGAGGCAGGCGGATCTTTGTGAGTTCAAGGCCAGCCTGGTCTACAGAGTGAGTTCCAGGACAACTAGAACTACAGGGAGACCCTGTCTCAAAAAGACTAAATAAATAAATAAATAAATAAATAAATAAAATTAAAAAAATAATAAAATAAAATATCCTTTATCAAAACAGAAATAAGTGGTGATTAAATTGATTATAGTAAAGCCCCCTATTTGTTTTGTTTTTGTTTTGAGGTGGGGTCTCATATAGCCCAGGCTGGCCTTGAGCTGACTCTGTAGCTGAAGATGATCTTGAACTCTAAAAAAAAATCATTTCACAATTTTGTACATATATATATTTATTTATAATGTACTCTGATCATGTAATGGGATCATTTCACTAGAGAAGACCATTCGGACAAAAAGAGATGCTGATAGAAACTCTTTAGTCAGATGATGACTACACACCAGACATTCAGTGGAGGGTCTCTAGAAATGAGCTCCAGTTGGGAGGCATTTTACATAGAAAAAGCTATATCCAGGAGTGAAAAGTTTAAGTTCCCAAGCTCATGAGTGGTCATCCCTTTAACAATTTCTATTCTAAAAGCAAGCCAAACATAAAGTACAGAAGCCATGAATTCAAGTAAGCAGAATGAGTTTCTAAGCAACCAGGTACACACTGACCTGTTTTTAATTTCCACCCTGATTCAGCTGTCTGTTTCCATACTTTGAATTAAGTTTCAACTACTGGGCTCAGCTGGGGCTCATATGGCACAAGCCATCTCTCCAGCCCCATTACTTGTTTTTTTATTACTTAATATATGCAGTATTCTAGTGCTGGGTATTCTATTCCATTGAATAATTTTATCACAATTTATTTTCTACTATTGCTGTAATTTTTATGGCTTTATTATAATTTATCTTTACAATATTAAATTATTATACATACAGGTGTTATTTATTTTTGATAAATGTAGTATTATAGTTTTCTTTAGGTACACTCATGCTCATATATGTACATATAAAATGGTTTCTAGAGAAACCATGATATTTTCTGTACTATTTGTTTGGTAATTGTGGTGTGATTTTGTGTGTGTGTAAATATTTGAATGGTGGCACACACTTTTAATCCTAGCACTTGGGAGGTAGAGGCAGGTGGATCTTTGTGAGTTCAAGGCCAGCCTGGTCTACAGAATGAGTTCCAGGTCAGCTGGGGCTGCAGGGAGACCCTGTCTTGAAAAGACCAAAAAAAAAAAAAAAAAAGTAAATATCTTATTTGAATCCTGGTACTGTCTAGGAGAATTATCTTTTATGAGTTGGTTACTAAGAATTTGCAGTAGCTTGCTGGGCGTGGTGGCACATGCCTTTAGTCCTAGCATTTGAGAGGCAGAGGCAGGATCTTTGTGAGTTGAGTTCAAGGTCAGCCTGGTCTACAGAGCGAGTTCCAGGACAGCTGGGGCTACAAGGAGACCCTGTCTTGAAAAGACCAAAAAAAAAAAATTTGCAGTAGCTGAAAAATAAAATAACTAAAGATGGAAACCATGGAAACATGGAAGAGGGAAAGCTTAACTGAAGTAGGGCATTGTAGATTATTACAGTAATGTTTTTTTATTAATTTTAAAGTATTTTATTTTAATTATGTGTATATATTTGTGTCTGCATGAGTGTATGAGCAGGTGTTCAAGGAGGCCAGAGGCATCAGCTCCCCCTTGGGCTAAAGTTACAGGAGGTTGTGAGATGCCCACTTGGGTGTTGGGAACAAAACTCCATCTTTTGCAAGAATAGTAAATGCTCTGAACCTCTAAATGATTTCTTCAGCCCCTTTTTTACTTAACATTTATTTACTCTGTGTGTGTGTGTGTGTGTGTGTGTGTGTGTGTATGTGTATGTGTATGTGTGTGCTTGAAAGAAAGAGACAGAGATAGAGACAGAGAGAAAGAATACATATGAGGTTAGCAGACACCTGTAGGCATTGTTTCTCTCCTTCCACCATGTGGTCTCCAGAAATTGAACTCAGCTTGGCATCTGGCGTTGTGGTGACCACTTTTACAGCCAGCCATCTTGCTAGCCTACAGATATATTTTTGTTTGTAGAAGTAAAAAGGCTTTGGCTTCAGCCTTGGGAGGATGGTGATAAAAATTCTGTCTTCATCTCATACATAGGTCACATGCTTGGAACCATTTTGGAGGATTATAAAATAAAGGTTTATAAATGGGGTATGATGGTACACTACTTTAATCTCAGCACTCCGGAGACAGAAGCCAGTGTATCTCTGAGTTCAAGACTGGTCTGGTCTCTTTAGAGAGTTCCAGGCCAGCCAGGCAGCCAACTTTACATAGTGAGGCCGTCTCAAAAAAAAAAAAAAAAA